>CM063465.1:23000000-23387500 GCA_032191425.1 Lymantria dispar
TTTCACCAATGGAAAGCTATAATATCAGGGCGTAAACTAGGCTATATTTTATTCCGGTATTCCCACGGGAACGGGAACTACGCGGGTAAAACGACTATAACCTATAACCGAAGCGAAGCGAGGGCGGGTTGCTAGTACTAAATAAAATAAACATTTAAGGGGGGTGCCCATACGACTATTTTTTTTGCCTTTTTTTGCTCACTGGTACGGAACCCTTCGTGCGCGAACCCGACGGCACTTGGCCGTTTTTATTAAACTTAAAAATTTAGTAAAAATCTTAAGAGGAGAGAGAAATGTGATTTTAAAAAATCATCAATTTGAAGTTAGTAATCACCTGGCTCATGACGGGCTAGTTAGTCAATAACGAATCTCCTGCCAACCGTTTTTTAGTGCCACAATTAATCCTTGGAAGAAAGCAGGAGCTAAGGGAATTTACACCTTCATAATTGCGTTAAGGCAGGTCTGTAAATTATCACAAGGTTTACCTTTACCTAGATGCTTAAATCTGTGTGGTGACGGAGTAATAAAATAATTCACATCCACGGGCAAGATAGGGAGTAGTTAGGGTTGCCACCCGCCAATTGTACTTTATACTTTATGAGAATAAAAAAGTACGCGAAAATACTTTATATCGCATGGGTTGATTTGGGCCGGATTTATTTTAAAATTAAACTTAATGTCTTTCAATCCCATAAAAATATATTTATTTACTTTTAAAGTAAAACCACGTAGCAAAATGTTCTTTATTTGGATGCAATATACTTTATTTTTCCTCATTTTTTTAAGCAATGTAAAGTACATTTACGCAAAAAAAAAGATGGCAACCCTAGGAGTGGTGAATTGTATTCTTACTACTTTCTTATAATAATTATATACACATCTGGTCAAAACGCAAAAATCTAAACATCGGCAAAATAGAACAAAATAATGTAGCTTGAAATTAATACTAATAGTTCAACAGAAAACAATTAGGTTGATTGACATGGAGCAAATATTTTACTATTTTTTTTTATTTCTCCTAACACTCGGTTGATTTATTAGGCCTCAACACTCGCCCCATAGTCCGGGTTTAACTTCTAAAGCCATCTACGGCTAACAGCTATACATCATCTCGGCCTATATAGGTATGTCTCACTGTTAGGCTCAGGCCTCCTCCATAATGACAGGGGAATTGACCTACTATTCCACGCTGGTCAGACGTATTGGAAATGGATTTTGTTTCGAGTTTTCCATCTCTTCCACAGATGTTGTCTTTATTCTATCCCTTAGTCGTCTTTTACGACATCCACGGGTAAGATAGGGAGTAGTGAATTATATTCTTACTCCGGAAACACTACCACGGAATGATTAGGTACCCTTAGAATAATAACGTATAGAAGGATAGTGTCAATACTTCGAACTTTCAAAATTTGAATCTAAAAATACTAATGGCGCTCAGACGTTTGTTTACACACGTACACGCGCACACCACTATACAAATTATGAAATCAAATTTTGTTTTTATTTACATAAATCGTCGAAATACCTTTAAAAGTAATGTTAATAATCTTTTTATATCTTTCAAATGTGTTGTGACACCATTTGAATGCACAAACCGTCATAATTACCTATTTACTTTTTAAGAGTAGCGTACGTTCGTGCAGTACAATAACTTGTACATTACGGAACGGTTCCGGTGTAAGCTCCATTAGGCTCCAATTGAAATGCCTCACTTTTTGTGCGTGAACTTACCTATACTTACCTATACGTTATTATTCTAAGTACTTTTAGATAGTATTTTTAGATTCATGTTTCGAACGTTCGAAGTAGTGACACTATCCTTCTATACGTTATTATTCTAAGTATCCGTGTTTGCGGCCCGAGTTAAAATATCAGGACATGGCACCTACTGCCTAGAGTGACTTTTTGACAATGATATATTATAGAATTAATTATTTAAATCAGCTATTTATAGGATAAGATATATGTATAGATACATAATTACGTATTAAAATATTTACCCTAAATACGTTTATTTTACTAACAATATTTCGAAACCATTTCTGTATGTCATAAAAGTCACTATGCATAATGTAACCGATGGTACTTATTTATACATGGTTACAAACAACTACAAAATGTTTTTAATATTTCGTCGGTAAACATTTTATAGTCAAGGTCACACACAAAAAATGCAATCAATTGATTCTAACTTACATGTTCACTATTCTATCGATTGTAGTAAAATGTCTTGTTTTAATGTACACTTTCACTCATATACTGTTCACATTATATATTAAACACATCATATATACATTATAGGTAATATTATTTATTTAATTAACAATATATCGTTTATATTTAGTTTGATAGACATTGAATAAATTCGTCTTGTACCTATAAAGTGTCTATATTAAACGTTAAAGCGCGACGATTTGGCGCGAACTGCGCATGCGCGGCGCGGCGCGCATTCTCCCCGCGTCTGTTTGCCGCGATTGCGATATTATTACATTTAATACAACTGAACGGTGAACCATAAACAATACAGTTACTGTAAACCGCAATTTGGTACGATTCTAGTTAATAATTAGTTTTAAACAATAACCAAAATTAAACTAATTGATAATCCTCGATGCTAATGAAAAAAGTTCTCTAAAATGTAGAAATGTACAAAATTAGGTACGAGGAGTTCAATCAACCCTACCTTTTTTTGGATGGGCTGTGGTCAGCACACACGCTGTCCGTTCCATCCGGGGTACCCATAGGACGGCGTAGGGCTACATAACCCACCGTATTCCCTTTCCTTCGCCATGGGGCTATCCACGAGTAAAGAACCGTTGATGTCAGTGGCCAGCCCGGCGGGTTGTTCTACCGGTTACCGTCCCTCTCCTACGCCCAACGGGGCGTCGCCCTCACACGATCAGCCTCTCTGTGGGAGACGGACTATGTTCCGAACGAGTCCTCCCGCGCACGCTTCGCCGCCTCAATTCGTGCCCTGGGTTTATTAATAAGCAATCAAGGATTTTATCTTCTACCTTCGATAAGAGTAGCTCAATGATATTATAATGAATAGGTGTGCATAACGTTTGAAATGTTAGATCGATAGGTTAGTAAGGGTTAAGTAAGAAAATATTCATTTTGGGTTTGAGATTCTTACGGCAGCTAACAAAAAAAGCTAATGACGCTAAAACACTAGAACAGATATTTGTAAATTGTTTATAGATCGATTTGTTTAAAGCTGACTTTAGCTTTCAAACATAAACATACTTTTACATACATTTCAAACATACATAGGTACATGCTTCATAGCTCACTCACTGGATAACTCACTAATATTTTAAGGCATATTTAATTTGCAAATACATAGGTACTTCTAAATTACCTAACACACTCGACGCTATTTATTCATTATATATTAATTAAACATATAAATTTAAACAAATAAACATTGTTAGCAGATTAATAAAATTAATAATATAACATAATATTTTTGCGATTGAGTAAATCCTAACTAAGGATCATTTCAGACCATATATATACGTCCCACAGTTAGACTAGAACTTCCTCCAATATCTTCCAATCCTTCATCTCCAATCCTTCATCCAAAACAGCATTAATGACAAAAAGTATTTTCTGCATGGGCCCAATTGTTTTTAATAAATTGCCAAAATCATGGAAAGAACTAAATAAAATAGCATTTGGTAGGAAACTTAAGCAATTTTTTAACTGAGAAAGTTTATTATAATGTTACACAGTTCTTATTGGATAAAGAAATGTAAATATGTATAGCTGGTATTTAAAATGTTAATATTGTTATATATCCGCATAACTAATGACTATGTTTTTAATTCTAATTAATTTCTGTATCTGACATTTATTACAATTAACTTATACACAAATTTGTACGCCGTAACAGCCTCATGGCTGAACATGACTGGACTTTGTACACCATGTAACATCTTGCATTAATGTGTAAATTACCATGTTCAAACAAATAAATATTATCTTATCTTATCCACAATGAATAAGAATGAAATTGAAGTACTACGCTGGTCAGACGTTATATAGGAATTTATTTAGAGCTTTCGTTCTCCTGCATAAATGTCGTCTGTATATCATATCCCTTAGTCGTCTTTTACAACACCCACAAATAACGGGGTGGATTGTGGACTGATTTTGGGTGACCATCTATTTTTCGTCTCAAACCGGGATATACATATATATATTGGATATTTGACCCACAATAATAATGGTTAAAGATAATTTTATAAATCAAAAATCTTTTAGTAAGCCGCATCTAAAATTAAAAATCAATATTAATTTAGCATCATGTCCCCTGAGTTTTCTTGCCGGATCTTTCTCAGTGTGGCCGCGTTCCGATCCGGTGGTAGTATATTAGTTTTGTTAGTTTTAAATCAATAAATTGTAATAATAATTGCTACAAATTTAATAATTAATAATTACTAACCATAAACAATATAATTTTTTCATATAGATTCATTTTCTTCTTACACTGGCAATAAATTTGTACTAAAATGTGGGTAACAATTTAATAAATTTATAACTATTTTCTGTATCGGGTAGATAATTGTAAATGTCTGTAATAACGATTACTTGTTGGACGTGAGACACCTTAGTCCGCCCGTGACCATGAATGCTGCAATGTGTTCGAAACGTCGGGCAATCGTAAATCAAATACAAACGCGATATAATCCGTAAAAGTAGTTTTATTTACAAAGAGGGATAATATTGTAAAGTTTAATGATAATGCAATGTCCTATTAATAAATACTTTTCTATTGGTGTTGGTGGCAAACGAGCACACCTGATGGTAAGCGTTGCTGCTGCTTATGAACCTTTGCTGGGCGGCTGTCAACCGTGAAGAACGTGAAGGCGGTGAGAATGCGTGCAATAAGATCTTTTGATACCAAAGGCATTATTATCCTATGGTGATACAATAAGAATACAATTCACCACTCCCTATCTTGCCCGTGGATGTCGCAAAAGACGACTAAGGGATATAATATGCATATAACATCTGTGCAGGAGAAGGAAAACTCGAAATGAAACCCTATACCAACATGTCTGATTAGCATGGTATAGTAGGCCAAATACCCTCCCGTTATGGAGGAGGCCCGAGCCCAACAGTGGGACATATGTGGGCTGCGGTGAAATTACCATTACCAAAACCCACCACACGCAATCAGCCTCAGAAAGTTGTGCGTTCGCCTCTCTCACTCACTGAACGAATTGCAGTAACAAATTGCTTGCATACTCTAATGTACATATATTTTCTGCTCAGTATGGTACTACTCAGGACTAGGGATGTGAAAAAATAATCGATTTTTATAATAATCGATTATTCCAAAAAAATAATCGATTTTTACTATCGATTATCAAAATAATAAAAATCGATTGTTAATCGATTTTTTATTATTCGAAATTTGATCGAAATTAATCGATTATTCACTGCCAGATATCCTAAAAAAAAAAGGTCATTACGATTGTTTCATACTTACTATATTAGAAAATAAAGCTCAGATTTCCTAAAAAAAATGGTCATCATAATCCTGTTGGGAGACAATAATCGATTTTTTTTTAAATCGATTATTTTATAATCGATTTATGTTAAAGGATAGTCAGTGGTAGGACCACACTGTCGACAGTTATCTGTCTACAGCCGCAGGTCGGTCCGTCCGGGGTAGTACCACACTGAACAGAAAATCAACGTCTGAGTAGTAGCAATTTGTTACTGCGCTTCGTTCGGTGAGCGAGAGAGACGGAAGCCCAACTTTCTGAGGGTGTTTGCGTGTGGAGGGTTTTGGTGGTACCTTTGGTATCACCGAGCCTCAATGCACTGATTCACACTCCCTTCACTTTCTTCGCGGTAGGCAGCGGCCTTGTAAAGGTCCCTGAGCGGCAGCAACACTTACCATCAGGTGTACTGTTTGTTCGTTTGCCACCGTTTGCAATAAAAAAAAAGGACAAAAATCGATTATTTAAAAAATCGAT
Source organism: Lymantria dispar (assembly GCA_032191425.1). Lineage (NCBI taxonomy): Eukaryota > Metazoa > Arthropoda > Insecta > Lepidoptera > Erebidae > Lymantria > Lymantria dispar. The sequence continues at coordinate 23,005,991 of CM063465.1, forward strand.
TATTTTCCCTCCAAGTCACATCCCTACTCAGGACGGAAAAACTCACGACTGTAGACAGAACACTGTCGATAGGGGATCCTAAGACAAACCATTTTGTAGACAGACAGAAAAACAGACTATAAGCTACGATGTAGCACGCAGTGTAGCTGTCACGTGCTGTCGATGGCTACGAGAAGTACGAAAGGGGGTTACGTGCGTCGAGCGTCATATATACACATACTATCTGACACAACACACATTAGTCTGATCAAATATAAAAAAAAATAGTAAAAGAAATCCGCCTTGAAATCGATCGCAGCGCCACCTACTGGTTCTAATTATTAATTTAAATCATTGTCATATCTATCGGGACAGACACAAAAAAAATCAAAGTCAGTCCAGCCGTTTAGAAGGGATTCAATTACAAACACACGAACAGAAGATTTATATATTCATTACTAGATGACCCAACAGACGTTCAAATAAAATAAAAGGAATTCTCCTTGAAATCGACAGCAGCGCCACCTGCCGGGTATAATTGTGAAACTAAAGTATTCTCGAATCCCCTTGAACACAAAAGATTTCATCAACATCGGTCTAGTCGTTTAGGAGGCGTTCAGTAACATACACACGTACGCAAGAAATCTATACCAATAAATAAAATTGGAGTGTCTGTTTGTAATGTCAAAATAATAGGTTTTTTTCATGCTCACACGGTTATTTGCACGACACCTATGCCTAAAATAGCAATTAAAAAATTTTTGTCTGTCTGTCTGTCTGTTTGTTCCGGGTAATCTTCAAAACGGCTGGACCGATTTCAAACATTCTTTCACCAATGGAAAGCTATAATATCAGGGCGTAAACTAGGCTATATTTTATCCCGGTATTCCCACGGGAACGGGGACTACGCGGGTAAAATGACTATAACCTATAACCGAAGCGAAGCGAGGGCGGATTGCTAGTATATAATAAAGATAGCGACTTGAGTAATGGGATAATGTAATAATCAGTCTGTTCCAAGTGCATAACGTTATTCCGAGTTAATTGCATCTAATCAGCAATAACATACCTAAGGAGGCCGCGAGGACGTCAAAGCAGGCAGTCATAAAACTATACGCAATAACTTTTTCAATATATACGTATGAACGAGGATTACGTATTGAATCGACCAGAATCAATTGGGATAAGAGCAGGGTGATAATGAGTATTGATAAGTTATGTTAATTATTATATGCCGCACGGCTGGAGACGAACCCGGTCTACATTATGATAGATTTTTGATTATAATAAATTTGTAATTTTAACTGATTCGAAAAGTTCTATACAACATTTAGCTCTGTACACCTCGCATGGGCGAGATAACTCTGTAGCTTATCAGATATACGAATTCATCTGGAATAAGCAGAACTCCAAGACTATTTTCTTTCAATGTCTTATATACAGCTAAAAGAAAATCATGAAGTTGACGTGACGTGACGTGACGTGGCGTGACGTGGCATGAAGGCGTGGTTGATGGGATGCCTGTAAGAATCACTCCCCTATACTCAGATCACATTATTTTAATAAAAGAACTTTGTTTAGAGAATTGGCAAGAGTATTTCGACGCAAGGTCTTTTGACCTTGCGTCGAAAAAGGCATATGGTATTGTACTATTCAAACCCGTGTCTGTTGGTACCCTTGGATAGATAAAATAAATTTAAATAAATCATTTTTGACTGTTACTCTTAGATTACGTTTTGGCCATATTCCATCTAATAAATGGCGATATCTAATGAAAAAAGTTCCTTCTCCCAATTGCATTGCGTGTGGTATTGTTGAAGATGCCTTACACATCCTGATGAAGTGTTCACGGAATACTAGTCTAAGAAAATCATTTTTTGAACAGAAGCCATTTAATGTTAGTTTTTGTAATAGCACTTTAGCTAATCCATCTTCAATTGAAGCATTTTTGTTGTATAACTTAGTAAGTAGCATAATCTAATTGTTAAGTGACGGAGTACGAATACAATCCACCACTCTCTATCTTGCTCATGATTGTCGTAAAAGACGACTCAGAGATATAATATGCATGTAATAACCAGCCGTTAGATGCAAATGGCACAGGACCGTTCCGAGTGACATTTTAGTAGGGAGGCCTATATCCAGCAGATTGATGGACAAATGGATAATAACCAATAAGGCATAATAAGTTTTTTATTACAATCGGTGGCAAACGAGCAAACAGTACACCTGATGGTAAGTGTTGCTGCCGCTCATGGACCTTTTTAAGGTTGCTGCCTACCGTGAAGAAAGTGAAAGGAGTGTGAATGCGTGCAATGAGGTTTGGATAATAAAGGCATCACTAAAACCCGCCACACGCAAACACCTTCAGAATGGTAGGCTTCTGTTTCTCTCGCTCACCGAACGAAGCGCAATAACAAATTCCTACTACTTGGACGTCGATTTTCTGCTAGAGTGTGGTACTACTCCGGACGAACCGACTCGCGGCTGTAGACAGATTACTATGAACAGTGTACTCCTACCACTAGTTATGTTATATCTCTTCTACTATGGAGGAATTTCGAGCACAGCGTGAAGAGTTTATTAACTGAAATGAATAATAATTCCTTCTTCTGCAGTTATGTTATCTCCTATTCAACCTATCTCTTACAAATACCTTTGGGAGAGGTAGAGATTACCTTTATTTTTAGGTCAGGATAATAATATCAGCTCCGTAGCACTGTTTATTGCCATTTAGCCGGATCAATGCTTTTCATTGGCCCGGCGCTTTACGCTTTTTATGCTAAGACAGGTTTTATTCGTGGTCAAATACTGAACAGAACAGTAAATCACACTTCAAACTTAATACCTTACGATTTGCAAACGTGTGTCCTTAAAAATCAATGGTCCAACTAAGTAGTTCTCGAAGTGAATGTGGTAGGAATCAGGGCGACTCTCGATTTTGATGAGAAGCTAATCTATGAGGGGTTGTTGGTCTGTTTGTGTGAATTAACCCAATTGTGCGTTTTTGTACGGAGTGGTGAGGGGGTGAGTGGAGGGCAGAGGGAGAGGGATGTGACGGTACGGGATCGATGTCAGGCGACACTCCGGCGCCATGACATACGAGACACACCGGGAGCACGATATACAATATATTTGTTTTAATATTAATTAATTTATAGTTGATATTAACAAATATTAACCAATTGACTGCACAGATGGCGTAGTGGTTAAGATATAGTCTCAAAGTATTTTGTGTCCGTAAATTTACATGTTTGTGAGAGACTTTCTCTCGCAATTCAAGACTAATTTATTCAAGGATTCGTCTTTAAAAAAAAACCGTGTGGTGACGAAGTGAGAAAACAATTCGCCACTCCGTATCTTGCAGAGAGTGGTTAATTGTATTCTTACTCTGTCACCACACGGTAAAAATAGAATAATTACCATAAATTTAAGATTTAATAATAATTATTTCGTATAGAATTGTTTTCTTTTTGTACTGGCAATAAATTTGTATAAAAATGTGGGTCACAATTTAATAACTTAACGATGACTAGTTGGACGTGAGACATCTTAGTCTGCCCGTGACCATGAACACTGTAAAGTGTTCGAAAGTTCGAGAAAAGAAAAATCAATCACGAACGCTATAAAATATGTAGAAGTAGTTTTATATAAAACTAGCTGACCCGGCGAACTTCGTACCGCCATAATATTTATCGTAAATATATTTTCTAAATTTCCGTAAATATAAAATCTAATGGAAGAACCATTACTTTGTCGGGAAAGATTCGATTGTCTTGGTCGCGGCATTGTTAATGATGATTCAAAGAGAATACAAATTGCTCATTATTGATTTCTGACAAAATTATAATTGTCAAAATTTTCAACCATACCAACCATAAAATTTTTCACTATAGACAAAATTACTTTTAACTGTCATTTTAGTTTTGTTATTACATATCAAATGCGTTGCGTACTTGTATTCTCTTTGGCTTTTTATGTCACGTCACACGGTAACGCGATCGAACGGGATAAAAGAGTTATTGGCGAAATCTTGTAAACACCATTAAAAAGAAGACGGGATAAAAAGTATCCTATGTCCGTCTCCTGGTTCTAAGCTGCCTCCCCACCAATTTTCAGCCAAATCGGTACAGCTGTTCTTGAGTTATAAATAGTGTAACTAACACGACTTTCTTTTATATATGTATATAGATAGTCGACTTCTATTTAATAGAGCTATCGATTGGAGGTATTTAAATCTATAAGTTTCTGTGTGATGACGGAATAAGAATACAATTTACCACTGTCTTCTTACCCTATGTTGGATAACATAGGGTAGTAGTAGTATGAGTAGTAGTACCACAGTAGGAGGATGAGGAGGAAGAGGACAGACAGGACGATTCCTATCTTACCCGTGGGTATCGTAAAAGGTGAGTAAGAGCTTGCTCTATGCAAAAGATGGAGAACCCGAAGTAAGACCTTATGCCAACATGATTGACTAGCGTGGTTATAGTGACCACTGACGACAAGTTCCCCTACTCCGGTGGTCGGCCCAACGATGTAGGCGACGTGGGTACGGGTGGGTTATGAGCCCGCGTGCCGTCCTTTAGTCGCCCCGGACGGAATGTACCGCGTGCGCACTTACCATAGCCCACCCATAAAAAAAGAGTGGTTATAATAGGCCAATTTCCCTATTTTTGTGAAGGAGGCTCGAGCCCAGGGACGTATATGAGCTATGATGACGATGATTTATAAAAACCTTACTAATATAATAAATTCGAAAGTAAGTTTGCTTGTTTGTTACGCTTTCACGCTTAAACCACCGAATCAATTTCAAAAATTCTTTCACCAATGGAAACCTATAATATCAGGGAGTAACTTAGGCTATATTTTATTCCGATATTCCCACGGGAACGGGAACTACGCGAGTAAGGCGACTGAACCCGACTGAGCCCGCAGGTTGCTAGTAAATATATAAAACCTTCATTATGTGTCTATGTGTGTCACTGCCCCAGTGATATCACAGTCGCCAGAGAGGTTCGTCTCTAGCGACAGTAGCGGCGGCGCGCGCGACACTAACAGACAGCTCTGAGCGAGCACACTGAAGCGACTACACATTCGATTCCCGAACAATATTTATAAATATAATACAATTTACTACAAAGATATGTAATAAGTTTCTACCTGCAAGTGACAACTTATCATTAGGTATGTGTTTATTGGTTACATCATTCATCATCATCATCAAGCCCATATGCGTCCCACTGCTGGGCTCCAGCCTACTACATTACGAAAGAAATGTACCTACTATACCATACTGAACAAACCAGTTGGCGTTTAACACTAGCTATTTTTTTTTTGGGATTGGTTACGGTCGGCGCGCTCCTCGCTCCACTCCGTCCGGGGCGACAGAGGGGCGTGAGCACGCACACCCGTAACCCACCCGTATAGCACGTCGCCTAAGTCGTTGGGCCGACCACCGGAGCAGAATTGTGTGTGTGTTGTTGTTGTTGACTTCAGTGGTCGGCCCGACGGAATACCCCAAGGGAGTACCCTCTCCCGTCGAAGTCCCCTATTGGGACGCCGAACGCCGTCGCGAGGCTAACCTCTCCGCGGGTGCCCGTACTAAATCCCCGGTCCGGTTTAACACTGCCTATAGAGTTTACTTACAAGTTTTCCTTCTCAAGCTCATATAGGTCCAGTTCTTCGGCTTTAACTTTCTCCACAATAGGAGGGACATTGACCTACTATACCATACTGGTGAGACTTGATAATATAGGTTTGTTTTTCAAGTTTAATTTTGTTGCGTAGATGTTATAATGTTCCTTCATAATTTCAGTTCATGTATGTCCCACTGTTGAGCTCAGACTTCCTCCAGTATGCGGGCAATTCACTATACCACGCAGCTCAGCCAGCAGCAACAGCAGCAACAGATGGCTATAGGGTTTTCTTACGATTTTTCTTTCTCTTCTATTCGTATTTTAAGATACCCACACTAAGAAGAATACAATTCACAAGATAGGAAGTGGTGAATTGTATTCTTACTGCGTCACCACACGGAAAAATACACGTATTTTGTTCACTCTCTTTCAACATACTTTATTAGTTATATGTGTTTCATCTCTCAACCAAGATACGATTATCACGTTGGACATTTTTTGCTATGTAAGTCCTTCTATCTATCCATATCTAGCTTTTGGATGTCATAAAAAGACGACTTATTAGAGATAAAATCTGCATAGATGTTATGCCAGAGAAGGAAAATTCAAAGTAAAACCCTATATCGACACATCTGACCAGCGTGGCATTATAGGTCAATTTCTCTCCTATTGTGGAGGAGGCTTGAATCTAGCAGTGGAGCGTATCACTATCTGTCACGTAACGCATTCTATCACCTAAAATTTCCCAAAGGTCAATAAAAAAAAAGAGTGTGTGTACAAAATATGGATATCAGAAGTAACATTCCTTTATCCTTTAACCTCTATCTCACTCTCTCGTCGGCTGAATCCTATACATTTACGTGTTTGTGTCTCTATGGACTCGCTTTTTCGTTTCATCGAGATTGAAATCACAATGATTCTAAAGAAGTTTCACTTCAATAATATGTTTATCAATAGTGAGTAGTCGAGTATGGGCACCATGGGTGCTGCTGGAGGCGTGCTGGGCGCGGAGCTGTGCGCGCCACTGCTGTTACTCTGCTGGCTGTGCTGCTGGCCTGATGACGGTAGGTCTGGTGCGTGAGTTATCTGACTACGACTTGCTTGACTCGATAAAACATAAAAAAAATAAGCTAAGCTTCTTTGAGGGAAAGGAAGGATACCTTAATTGATCAGTAAAAGTGTAGTGCGGTGAAGTAGTTTCCCTTATCTGGACCAGTTCTGGTACCCCACAATGTGACATATATAACAGTGATATTCAGCAGAGCAAATGACGTAAGCGACTGACAGCAGAGAAAGGAAAACAAAGGCATGTTTATTTGTCTAACCAGCCTGATATAGAGAGCAAGCTTTCCTTCCGAAATGAGTAATGTTGGTCATAAAAATAATTAATCAATGGACTGTCCTACACTTTTATCAAAAATAAGTTTTAATATACCAATTAAAGCTTCGAGACATCACACCCCCTGCCATCTCCCATTAGTATCTACTAATTACCGTCAGAATGCTTTTTTGTGGCGAGCGAGCTGTAAGCTGTAAGCTGCTGCTTTTTAAGCTGTTGGTCTCCCGATAAATAAATAAATAAATTAGGTATACAAACTAAGAAAGTAATAATCTTTGTACGTATTACCTGGTCAAACCTTCAATCTTGGTTATCCATACCAAAGAATAAAGGTAGAAGCTTGACCTGTGCTAAGAATACTCTGCCGTGTGGTGACGGAGTAAGAATATAACTTACTACCACCCTCTTACCTATGGGTGTCTTAACAGACGACTAAGAGACTTTAATGAGCAGACAACATTTGATGCAGCATGAGCAGACAACATTGAAATAGATAAGAATTTCGAAATAAAGCCCTATACCAATGGCGTGGTATAGTAGGCCAATTTCACTCAATTGTGAAGGTAGCTCATTCGCAGTAGGGGGACGTATGAGCTGTGATGATGATGGTACTCATAAAGAATACCCTACTTACCACGATGCTCTAGTAGGCACAGAAGGTGATAAAAAGCCTTAGATGCTTAATCTAATACCACCTAATATCATATGCTCAAAGACTATAATACCAAGTAAGGTTCACACCAATCGACCGGTCGTAATCCTGAATTAAAATCACAGTATCTTCCATTTGAGTTGAAGAAAAAAAGAACATTGTGCCGACCACATATTAATTAGGGTAACTAAAGGGAGGTTTCATTAAATGTCAACGAAGGCGAGGTTTTGGATGCAGACGGCACAGGACCTCACTCTGTGGCGATATATGAGGGAGGCCTACATCCGGCAGTGAACGCCGATAAGCTGAATGATGGTGATGGCGAAGAATCTGTATTGATGGTCAGTCCAAATAGCAGCAGAGAGAAACGATACCTATGGTAGATTATAAGGCTACAAACCATCACGGACAGTGCGTCAGTGTACCATGTGTGGTGACGGAGTGAGAATACAATTCATCACTCCCTTTCTTACCCGTGGACATCGTAAAAGAGGAGTGAGATATATAATAATAAGCTTAATAAAATTATAACAATTTATAAAACTGTTCCTCCTACTGTTTCCGTGCCGTACAGGGTCCATAATTGTTCCCTAGCTGAGGCCGCGGTGACGTGATCGGGGAATTAGTCCGTCACTCGCTGAGAGGCCGACCGTGTGAGGAAAGACCGACGGCCTCCCCGAGGGGGGGACGTCGTCGATGGGAGGGTACCCCAAATAGGTATTCGTCGTATAGGGTATTCCGTCGGGCCGACCACTGATGACAAGTAACCCTGCTCTGGTGGTCGGCCCAACGACGAAGGCGACGTGCACGTGGGTGGCTTCCGGGTGTGCGTGCTTACATCCCTCTGTCGCCCCGGACGGAGTGGTGCGAGGAGCGCGCCGACCGTAACCAATCCCAAAAAAAATCTAGTAATTGAGAGGTTTTATACATCATAGAGTGCAATAAAAATTGAAATAATATGTAGCTATATAATATCTGTTAAAGAGGAGGAAAATTTTAAATGGAAACCTATATTAGCCTGACAGACCAGCGTGGCATAGTGCGACAATTTCTCACTTGTGGAGGAGGCTAATATGAAAGAAATAACGAGACAATGATGGATCAATATCCGTCTACGGGTCGCAGGGTCTTGGATACCGTGATAGTGTTGTGAGTTATCTAACGAATAATTCAATGTCACACCTAGCACCATCTCAGCACAACAGCACCGATCTCGGGAGCAGTAGTAACTTCACGCCGTACCAATCGCAAACTAATTTTGTTCTATCTATAACATTGCAGATAGCAGTCGTGGTGAACTCCCGCGCCGACCTACATTGGTGCCTGCACATGGTAGGTACTATGACCAAATTACGATAACAAACCTTAGACAAGATCCACCAACACGAATACTAAACGTGTGTATAGGGAAAGGACAAATCGCGGTAAACCTTTGTAATAATGATGATTTGTTGGACGTGAGACTTCTCAGTATGCCCGTGATCATGAACGCTGTAAAGTTTCGAAATGTCGGGTAATTAAAAATCCAATACAAATGCGATGAAATCCGTAAAATAGTTTCATTTATAACTAGCAACCCGCCCTCGCTTCGCTTCGGTTTTAGTAGTTTTACCCGCGTAGTTCCCGTTCCCGTGGGAATTCCGGGATAAAATATAGCCTAGTTTACGCCCTGATATTATAGCTCTCCATTGGTGAAAGAATTTTTGAAATCGATCCAGCCGTTATGAAGATTACCCGGAACAAACATACAGACAGATAGGCAGACAGACAAAAAAATTAAAGTGTGGTTTAGGCTACTATACATATTATAGTGCAAATAACCGTGTGAGCATGAAAAAAGCCTATTATTGTGACATTACAAACAGACACTCCAATTTTACTTATTGGTATAGATGTGTAATACTCGCGTAAATTAATATGGTCCGTGTTAAAAGTGATGTGTAATCGCGGTTACAAATATTACCAACTCTTACATTTCTCGTGGATGTTATAAAATACTACTAAAAGGTTTACTTAGGCCTGGGCCAACTAGCACACGCTCGAGGAGTGTGCTCCATGGGAGGGGGATCGCCGTGAACTCGTCGCAATTATCGGTGCCGACCTGGTGCTGTCGACCATCGCTCGTCAGCGTCAGGAACTGGACCGCGGTCGCCGCCTTTTGTGAGGCCGTTATTTCACGGAAGGAGGCGGCGGATCGTATGCGAGTAGAGCTCTTATTCGGCGACACGTTCCGCCGCCGGCGACTCGGGCGGCGCAGGTGCGAGTATCTGCGCCTAATGCCACCCTAGCCGAGGCCGCGGGTGATCGAACCGGGGAATTGTCCGTCACCCGCAGAGAGGCTGACTGCGCGACGTCGACCGACGTCCCAGGACGTCGAGAGGTGAGGTTACCCAAAAGGGTATTCCGTCGGGCCAACCACTGACGACAAGTCACATCTGCTCCGGTGCTCGGCCCAACAACGAGGTGACGTGGGTACGGGTGGGTTATGGGCCAGCGCGCCGTCCTTTCATCGCCCCGGACGAACTGGACTGCGCGTGCGCTTACCATAGCCCACCCATAAAAAAAAATAAAAAAAAGGCCTGGGCCAACTGCATCTGATGCCGTCAGGTCACAAACTACATTTCCAAGGAGGGTTGACATTAGCCAAATGGTCGGTCATAACAGAACTATTGCCAGTTGCTTTTATAATGTGTACAATGGAAGAAGAGTACATATTGCATGAACCCTCAATAATGGGGATAAGAGCAAGATGATGTTGGTGGATTGTGCTAAAAATAATTAATGTTATAACCTTCTCGGATGCATGAGAATCTGATGTTATTAGCGTCCGACAAGGAGCTAGTGCAATTGGTCTTTGTTGCAGAATCCGGTTCCAGGCGGCGCTCCAGTGACCTGTTCGGTAGGCGTCTGGGTAGCAGCGCCGTCTCCCTACATCTGCCCAGTACTTCGGGTAAAAAATACTCAATTTGATCAACTACTTGTTGATATAATATCTTCATAACGTGTCCATTGATAAACTTTTAGACAAAATTAATTTTACGCGTGGTGACGGAGTAAAAATACAATTCATCATTCCCTATCTTGCCTGTGGATGTTGTAAAAGACGACTAAGGGATATAATACGCATATTTTTCAAGATAAGGAAAACTCGAAACAAAACTCAATACTAATCTGTCTGACTAGCACGGTTGTAATAAGGTCAATTTCCCTCCTATTGTGGAGGAGGCTCGAGCCCAACAGTGAGTCGTATGGGAGCTGAAATGATGATGATGAATGATGATTATTTTGTTTAGAAGATAAATCTTTTAAATAAGTATTTGCATAGTGCTTAAGACTGACTGAGCCTGCCAAGTATGGTTTCGTTCGTAGAAATTAACAGAGCAATTGTTATTCTAAGTCTGGGTGTATTTTGTGTCCGTTAATTTTATGTTTGTAAAGGCCGTCACAATACAAGGATTAATTCCCGTGCGTAGGATTCTTAAATATTGAATTTGGGTTATATTTAAGATATTTACCAACAAATCGCTCAGATTTTCACTTTCAAAATCGACCAATGAAAGTTTGGCACATCGCCCTTTAGGGACACATTTATCAAGTGATGACCTCTACGGTAATGCCTTGACCCACTTTAGTGGAGACTTGATTCTGAGCCAACGGCTATACTCTCCCTCACCCCGTTGTGATTACAATACAAGTATACTATTGTCATAACTTTAACGGAGATAACATCAAAACACCGAAATAATTGGTAAATTCTACTTTGGCGTCGCCATGTTGAAATTCTTTGAATTTGTTTAAGACCATCATCAATATATCTTTTATAACTATCTACCTGCAATGGGCATTGATGAACATAGTCGTCTCAGCTCATATAATGCCCATTGCTGGGCTCGAGCTTCCTCCATATCATAAGGTAATAATGACCTATGGTATCGTGTTGGTTAAACGTGTTGGTATAGTCCACCCGTGACCATGAACGCTGCAAAGTGTTCGAAACGTCGGGTAATCAAAAATCAAATATAAACGCGATAAAATCCGTAAAGTAGTTTTTTTAAATGTGTTGGTAATATAGGGTTTCATTTCAAGTTTTCCTTTTCTTGGAAAGTTGTTATATGCCTATTATATCACTTAGTCATTTTACGACACCCACGTGCAGGAACTGGAGTGATGATTTATATTCTTACTCTATCCATACCACTCGGAAAATAATGAATATAGATTTTGGCAAATTTATGCCAAGTCCAACTCCGACCGAACCCTTCAGTACACTAATAAGGATAGCGTCCAGCCCCATAAACGTTTTCTACCTCTCTAGACCCATTTAGGGATAAGCGTTTCCAATCACACTAATATTATAATGACGAAACTTTGTTAGTGTGTATGTACATACATATTCATAACCTTTATTTTATTTTTTACCTTTTATTACCTTTTCACGGTTTCACAACTTGACCAATTATGATAAACCTTTTATTAAGCCTTTATATCTCAATATATGAGCCATAAATATATTGAAATTATTTTTTCTACAATGTACATTATACAGTATTTGACTAATCCTTATCATAATTGATGCATTTGTCACCTGCAGTATTTAATGTAGATGAAAAATTGTCCCCTACATTGAGTAATTTGGACGGCCAGTTTAAAAACTATCACAATACAATTGACTTGAGAGAAGCATCATTAAGCGTCTACTATATGTAAAGTGATGGTGCACAGACCGGGGATAGAGAAGTGCTCTAAACAATGATAAGCGATTACCGAGAGCGCTGCTGAAACTTGGACTAGGCTACCTATTTACTAACTAATCACGCGGTTTAGTTCACGGGAGGAAGCTAGTTGATTATAACTTTGTCAGCAGAGTGCTGCTAAATATTCTTCTGGTGATCCCTGTGCTAGTTTTTACGATTCCCAGGCGAGGCAACGTGCACTGACTTTTTGATAAGTTACCACTCGTGTTGAGATAATATTTTTAAACCTACAGAAAAATGTAATTTGAGATTAAAAGCTTGCTCCCCTGTAATTAGGTTACAAGAAACCTCTAGCAGCTCACCGCAGCCACGAGGAGATCGGTAGCCGACGCAAGTCGAATCATGACAATGGCGAACAAGAGACTCGCTACCACTCGGCACCTAGCGTCATTGATGAAGTCTTACATCGTCGGGATTGGGAACGATCCAATAAAGACCTTTATATTCCTCTGAAACCTCCAGAACAACTTGAACAGAACCTGGATTCGGATTCCAGCGATAGTTCCGCAAGAGCGCCGCACGCAGAATCGGAGTCCTCTTCAATAGAGGCCAAAAGTGACGAGCATATCGCTGCCAAACTTTGTAAGAAACATCACACGAACATCAAGTCGTCTCGCGGCAAAAAAGAAAAGCAAGACACTGATATTAAAGATGCTGATGCCACTGAGTCTAACTTTTATATCGGCGATAAACAAGAAGAAGAAATTATCGTTCAAGACAACGAAAAAAAGGTGGAGAATGTTCGCACCAAATCTATCTACAAAGCTAAAGATGCGAAGCAGTCTTTTAACGAATCTATCAGGTCTAAAGAACGTCCAAGAAACTCGTTAGCCCCTGTAGATGAGACGAGCACGTACACACTTGGCTTCAGGCTTGATGATGTCATAGAACAACTGGATATACTCGACCGGTCTGGTGCTGAACATCACACTATTGAATCAAGAGTCAGTATCAATCGATACTTGTTCCCGCCGCCATCTGTCGGTGAGTGAGCGAAAACTTGCAAAATGATTTTATTTGCTTATTGTGTTTATTTGCTTAAATGTTATCTAAAACTTTTTTGTTTGCTACAATCTAATCCAGTAAGGCAGTTTTAAGGCTCCATTAACTGCTCTTTACCTACTTTTTGAGCGGACCATTACCAATATTTATTCTACGCTAATGGTCTGTCCGACAACGAACACTTTCCATGCATCCATTTAGCCTAACCACTGTTGAATAGAAACTTCTCCATAATTTGAGAAATAAGTGTTTAAGCGAAGTCCTAATGTTCTTCGGATGACGCATTTCCACGTTTGGTCTAACCACGAACTGTAAACTACCCACGGTACCACGACCTCTTTTTCCCAAATAAGCATGATCTTTTGACGTCCACAAATGGCAACTTTACCCGAAATAATTAAACAGCTTCACAATTATAAGGGATGCCTTAAATATCTGCTTATCAAAGTGTTACGTTTGGTCTCCAAAGTGTTGTATACCTGAGCGTGAATGCTTATTGTGCGTTATGTGTGGTTGTGTCTGGCTGCCTGTACGAACAGAGCCGATTGGATACGACGGTGGCGCGTGCTACTTGGCCGAGGTGGGAGCCGTGGCCGAGCTCCGCTCCCGTGCAGGGCCTACACCGAGCCCAGCGGTGAGGCAGACAGCACTGGGCGCGATGAGGGCGCGCCACGCAAGCGACGGAGACATTCTCGCCCCACCATTGCGTCCCGAGTCAGGCGCTTTTTCAGGTGATGCTGTTGTTGGTGTGAGCTTGAATGTTTTTTATTTAAATGACTCGTGATGAGCATGACGTAGGTAAGATAGGTATTTCTTCTTATTTCTCACATATCTAAAATGAATGCATGTTCTGACAAAATCATTTCATTTTTTGCGATGCGACGCTTTTTTTTTGATAGACGGGGCCTTGGAGCATGAACTCGCCAATAATAACTTACATTTCATCATGTAGTTGATTTATCTTACCCAAACAGTTCCAGGCGTCGTATTTACTCTTTTTTTTTTGTAAACGCAGTCTTAAACGCTTAAAGAAATTAGTATGCGTGAGATCCTCGTGATAGGCTTTTATGGACGGCAGTCGTCTGCCCTAAGTCTTTAAGAGTAGGGAGGCAAACTTCAATTATTATCATCCTGCTCTTATCCCAATTACTTGGGGTATAACGACGTATTATGTTCTCCTCTTCCAACGTACAAATATCAAAAGTTATTAGTAATAGTTTTATGACTGGCTGCCTGCTTGACGTCCATTTGCCTGTAATTTTTGATCAGACAGCATCAGATGGACTTGGTCCAGATCTATGTAAATCTCTTAGTCATCTATTACGATGACTAAGGCAATGTAAGGGTTTACCAAGGGCTACCAACCCTTACATTGCCTCTACAGGCAATGTAAGGGTTGGTAGCGTTCGTAGCCGCCTTCACACGATTGCCGTGTGGCGGCGGAAGGAGACTTAAATAGATATAAATGTATTAAACTAATAAGTATTAGGTGAGGGGGTATGCTTGATATTATAACATAGTTACTAGGGCAAGTACAAGATTCAGATAAATGTTACTTATGCGTGCGTCACAGAGAGCGACCTGGATCTGGAGCTAGAAGAAGGCGAGGAGCGTCCGCCCGCGTACGACGAGCTGCACGAGTATGTCGATCGGCCGCACGACCACAAGGAAACCGCCATATAATGCCCCATCTCCGAACCACCTTCAGATCCATCCATTTCATATAAAAGGTATTTCAAGCACTAATAGTCATTTAGAAAACGATTTACAACTTTTAGAAAAGTATGTACCTTACTTGAGCAAGTAGCTTAAGTGAATTCAAATACATCGCATACAGCCAGTGTTAGCTAATATTGTGTTATTTATAGATACATAAATGTACTAAATATAAGTTTATCTAATAAGTTCAAATGTAAAAAAATGTTAATTCTAAAACCTTCCAAAGACAATTGTGCTTGTATTAAATAAAATTTTATTTGGTTTTCCAGATAATGAAATTAGTGTAAAATTTACAAACGCATAGAAGTATGAAATAAAGATGCGCTAATCACTGCTCTTAAATAGTGCAAAACAGTTTTGTTTTAAAGACACACACCCTGCTTTAAGAAAGTAATAAGTATTGCGGGCAAATTACTTAATTTGCGGATCACACAAACAATTGTCCTGCGTGGGAATTGAATTCGCAATAGATGGCACAGTCGGTCACCATGTTAACCTCCATGTCATCAGACAAAAATTTTATAAAAAGACAAATATTATACGATCTCAACCATAAGTTGATAGTTTGCAAGTCATGTCTGTAGTAGACTACATGGACCTTGTAGTAACCCGAGAAAATTACCAGGTGTTCAGGCGTTTCAGCCATAACTACTGTAGCAATCAATGTCATATATAGGCCCCGTTAAGTTTTTCCAAATTCCTGGTACTATGCCGCTGCGCTTACCATAGTTGCACATTCTCTTATTTATTGACTAACTAGTTAATTTTTTTTCCTATCTACTACTTTGCATAGGACGGAAGTACTCGCTTCAATCGCTTCCAACTCCTCCTTTTTAACTTTTCTAATTGGTTTTGTTGCGGATCCCAAAACAATTAAAAACATTTCCCGGGACTGCCTATGGGTCAAACCTTGGAGTCGTCTATGGAGACCAGTGTAGATCCTGGCTTCCGAGAATTATAGTGAGGGGCATATATGATGGAATTAGAAACAAAAAAAAAGTCGAAAATTTCAGAAGACTTTGAATAGGGGTAATATTTGCTTGTTCCATTTCATCTTTAATTTACATTTTATTATTAGGAACTACCTTCCTCTGCAATTAAAAGGAAATCAACGTATTATGACGTGTCAAGTTTTCACTCTCTTTTAATGATGTCATCTGGTTATGTCTTTTAGTTGTTTCTAACCACTGAGAATGGAAGAACTTTTAAATTATATTGTCTATTGATATTTCAAACTCAGATGATCGCATATGCTATGCAGATAAATACAGATATTTTACTACGAGTATTGCGATGTAGAAAAATCTTCATATATTTTTTGTAATTAAGATTTTACAACAAGTGAACTGTGTGCAATTTCAGAATAATATTTAATAAATTCAATAGTTGAGATCTTCAAAATAAAGAAATATTAGGATATTTATTTAATTTTTAAAACAATACTTAAACTGTCTATCGTTTTCAAAAAGAATGGCAATGCAATTGTTTTCGACTGGACCACGTACGTTTAATAATTCAAATTGTTAGATATAAGTAAAGATAGTGTTTAAAGTAAGTACTGTATGTTTGTTTTAAAAACGATATATGGTGTGATCAGCTACTAATGTTATCTGTTGATTTGTTTGTTATTTCTGGTAAATCGTTAATATATTTATAATAAATAATAATGGTCCAAGTATACCTCCCTGTGGTACACCAAAGTTAATTATTTGACTTCTGAAGTATATATGAACAATTAAGAGATTTTAATATTCATTAAGGATGTTTAAATGTAAGCTTTGCTACCTGAAAGTAAATTTTGAGCTTATGCTATTTGGGTAACTAGGTATGATTATAATATTTTGTACTCATAAATTATTTTTCTCTATTGGTAATCGAAAACTTTGTGCCGAATAAGATAACAAAATGTGTGAGGTTTATGAGATCGTATTTATCAGAGTTATATTTTATACAGAATGACTTTTATATAATTTATTCTCAGTAACGAATAACATAGCAAAAATATTTTGTAAAGCTGAATGTTACAATAACACACTATTCTTTTTTCTTCCATTCTTTTAAACGTTTCAAAATGAAGTAAAAACAAATACATATTTTCAATAATTAGAGTTATATAAGTGTTCAATTTCATTTTACTATACCGAAGTTTTAAATACAATCACCACGGTTACGGTAGGACGAAATTATTAAAAGTTCTAAGTGTCATCTTTATTACTGGAAGTATTGAAGTATTGTAGTACCTGTACTTTACTTCACCCGTGACCAAGTCAAAAACAACTTGAACATGTGACAGGTAGTGAGAATAGATATAAGAATAATTGTTACTGTTAGTAAATATAACAATAATGTCGATATGGCAATATGGCAGCCGCAGAACTTAGAAGAAAGTTTAGGCGGCGCCGTAGTCTTATCACCGCTCTACGCAGAGTCGCGTCACTGGTTGCTGTCAATTAACAACTGCGCTGTATCAACAGAACGGCAATGCCCTCAGAGGGTTGTGCAACATCCTTGAATCGGTCGTTATCTCGTAAAAATGTTTCTCTTATACATAATAATGTATGGAATTCCGTTTTGTAGGTATTAAATTATCCAGATTCAATCGTTTCGTGTTAATAAAGTTTACGTTATAATATTAGTAGTTTTATTTGTTTACTTACAGCTAATATAAGAGAAGATTACAGGTGGCAGTGTAGAACAGGACGATTATAAATTCAAGTAATATCACACTGGAACCTTTAGTTCATTGATAGGGTTAACTGGTTCGGTGGTAGGTAATCTTTCAGCAAGTACTTTGTCCTAATCTCTACGACTTGTTTGATTTGATGTCTGTGCACGAAATTCTATTCTCAGTTTACTGATTTAAATATAGTTATCATTTTTCTATTAGTAGTGGACAGTTGTCTGTCTACAGCCGCGGGCTGGTCCGTCCGGGGTCCGTTTGGTGAGCGAGAAAGCCGGACCCCAACTGAGGGTGTTTGCGTGTGGTGTGTTTTTGGTAATGCCTTTAGTTTCAACGAACCATATTGCATGCATTCACACTCCCTTCACGTTCTTCACGGTAGGCAGCGGCCTAGCAAAGGTCCATGAGCGGCAGTAACACTTACCATCTGAAAAAATAAATGTACTGTTACAATATCCTCAATATCCATTTCCGCGTCAATATCCATTTTTCATTAACCTACTGGTTATTTGATTAAATCAAAACCCCTTCTATCTGTCCTTTACTGAACTGAGGAGAGAGAAAAGATGTTCGGGATAAAAGAGATGTTTGTATTTTCAATATTGTATCATTTCAATAAATATTATTCCTTTTGAAATTGTCTGCTTTCAGTTTAATTGAATTTTAAACTGCCTTTCTTGCTTAGTGGTAATACAGACATTGGATATGACAATTCATGCGTGGCACGCAATTGCTTATTTTTGCATTTTTTAATCAAATTTACTTTACAGCGAGTACATTTTAAATTGAGCCCAGTACAAGGTAGATGTGGCTCTATTATTTTATAGCTTCGAAAACTGTGAAAATGTGAGAAATAACAGGGTTTAACACTTGGTCGAATATTGAAAATTTAATAACTTTAATAACTATTACTTAACAATATTTGGATACAGACATAAAGCGTTATAAAAAAGCGTTACAAAATTTTACTTAGATAGATCTCTTAAATATTTAGTTACACATGTACTTACTTAAGGCGAGAAAGAAGATAATTATATCGATAATATATAGATAGGTACTTAATTACGATTAATTCATAAATATTGGCACATTGTCCGTACTGTATCACTTTCACATTTCAATATTAAGCATTTCACATGCCATATAATTTTATATTTTAACTAGACGTCAACCATTTTTATTATTATAACAAATTATATAAACTTTAGATATATTTAACGTAACTAATAAAACTGTATAATTTAATGTAACAATATATTGGCTTACTTTAATTTAAAATAAGTTCTAACAGCCAAACAGGCTTATAACTGATTCGGTCCAGAATCGATAATTTAAAATCAGTGAATTACCTCTTCTCCTCCAACATACCTCAGTGTCCGAAAACACAGGTCTACGACCAGTGTATTTTAACAGTGATGACTTATGGCACGGAAACGAAGTCTATAAATGTGGGGCCTCATAACTAGGCTCAAAGTCGCTCAACGTGCTATGGTGCGATCTATCCGTCTATAAAAGAACGGATGTAATCGACATAACACTATGAATTAGCACGCTGAAGTGACAATACGCAGGCCATGTCGTTCAACGAACCGACAACAGCTGGGAAAGAAAGTTTTTAGAATGGCGATAGGTGAATTGAACTGAACCCCACTAGGTGGACTGACGACCTAATGAAAGTTGCTGGGCGTCGTTGGTTGCAAGCGGCACAGGCCCGCACTTTGTGGCGAAACAATAGGGAGGCCTACGTTCAGCAGTGGACGGCGATAGGCTGAATGATGATGATGATACTGATTAACCTAATAAATGCCCAAAGCATATCAACATACAACAAAGGCATAACGTCACTTTATAAGATATAGGATCAAAGGAACTAAGTTTAGTACCGTTCATAAATTTAATATTACTTAATATATTCATCAACTCGCGTTGACTCAACTACCTGAGATAAGAGCATCATGATGATGATAATGACATCAAAATCACTATATTATTGAATATATTTGGCACTTGTACTCTAAAGCGTATTTGTACTTGAAAACATATCTACATTAAATTTATAAGTCAAAATATTGATAAATAGTTTCACATCGCAATCACTTATGATATATTAAATCTATAGACATCGAGGTAATAATTTATTAATTTATATATCAACAATAATTTGGACGTATTCAATTCTTCCAAAAACTAGGTTACATAGTTTTATTTCATAAGAATTATATAAAAAAAGCGTTCAATATAGATTTATTGCAGAAATCGAAAAAAGATACGATCAAAATATGTTGCAGACTTGGAGTAAATAGATATCGCATAAGATTATCCAATAGTAACTATATTAAGGAAGAATAAAAGATAAAGAAGTAGAAAAGGTGGAAAGCGTCTAAAAGGGTCTTCTGATCAATGCAGCTGACTAACAAGAGAGCATGGTTCTACTAAATATAGACACCTACTTAATAGCATTGTCTACAGACAATGCAAAAGTGCAGTGAAGCAAAAATACATTTTTGCTTCACTGCACGCAGCTATTCTATTAAGTCAAATGAAGCTAAACATTGGTGATTCAAGTTAATATTCTATAAACGTATGAATGTAGACAATTCAGCGTAGATATTTTGTGATTGTGAAATATTTGCAATATTACTTCATTACTAATTGAGGATTTCTTGTCCTCTGTTGCCGTAATCTCAAATAGATCATTAAAAACGGTGGTTTAATAATTTTCTATTACATGAATTTCTTTCAAAACTGTCCTTACAATATATAGTGGTTCTATATTAGTATTGATTTGGAGATTATTATTGTACAGGGACCGCCTCGACGACTATGGCTGGGGTTACTGGCGGGGCGGGTTTAATTGACGCGGGCTCTATAGTAGGTGGTGCCACGGTCGGGCCTGCAACCACAGGTGCACCAGCAACAATGGGCGCACCGGGACTGCCGGGGGCGATAGAGGCAGGCGGCGTCTCACCCGTGTGGGTCTGTGCGGCCGGCGATGTGGATGTAGGGAACACCGAGCCGCCCCTACCTGTTGGGGGCAGCTTGCACAGCTTGGCCATCTCGCTTGCGCCTTCGCGCACCACTGCAACAATAATCACATATTCGCTGATAATTCGCCTTTATTTTTTTTTAACGCTGCTGGGTTCGAGCTTCCTCCACAGTGTAAATTGAAAGCTGGTCTTACTTACTTATTATACCTATGTAAGAGTTTATTTTGATTGCATAGATTAGGTACTAATATATTACATTCCGTAATCATTTTTATGGGATCTGTGGGTAGGAAAGGGGTTAGTAAATTGTATTCTCACTCTACATGATGCAGAAAATAAAAATATAAATAGTACTAAAAATATGCCATAACCCCTTTTGCTTCCTTGGGGATCGTTAGAGATGACGACGAAATATATACCGAAAGAATCATAACTATTGACCAGAAAATTTCGAAATAAAACATTATTGCAACTAGTGCGGCCAATAAGGAATAGTAAATCCTTAAATTCTTAAAGATACTCGAACCTACCAGTGGAATGTGTAGACGCTGTAATGCAGATGATTTGATGGTAAGGTCAAATTACCTGGCTGCACCGGGTAGGCGGTGGCCGCAGGAGGCGGGCGGCACGATGATGGCTCCCTATAGAACTCCGTCGAGTTGAACTCTAAAATGCACCAGATTTGTGATTTATATATTTGGATATATTAGAATATTGGGATTTTGCGACAGTTTCTAAGAATGTGTGAACTTTTGTTGCAGTTTTAAGTAAAAAGTGTTCTGTAACTGTTATAACTTCTATATCACAATGATACATTTGGAAAAACATTTTGTAAATAAACCAAAGTAATATTTAAGTAGTAAATCGATAAACGCCTATAGGCTCTCGTGAAGAATTTGCAATGCGCTGTACGCATGCAAATTATTTATACCTACGCATGCTTATGTATTTTCCTAGATAATCCAATCATATTAAATTTCGTAGGAAATCGGCGTAAAGTATTACGTTCTGATATTTTTTCTATTTTCAAATGAATATATTGTATGTCTAAATTACAAACAAATTGTTAAAACGGCATTAATAGAAAGGAAAATTGTGTTTTTGTATTAATCAAAAGAAAAATGACTGAAGTTCGTGAATTATATAGGT
Organism: Lymantria dispar; assembly: GCA_032191425.1. Taxonomy (NCBI): domain Eukaryota; kingdom Metazoa; phylum Arthropoda; class Insecta; order Lepidoptera; family Erebidae; genus Lymantria; species Lymantria dispar. The sequence goes on from CM063465.1 coordinate 23,027,891, forward strand.
TCCTTTGATTACCATTTCACCGGACTACGTACTTCTGACTTTCTTGATGAAGAAGTAGAAGAAATAAAGTAATAGCAGCGTGAGTAGTCCAAGGATGCCGGCGAGCGCTATGTAGTAGGCCACGTGGCTGGGCCGGTGGCGCGACACACCGCCGCCCACACCGCCCGTACCCTGAACTCCCATCGACCTCCCCGGGAAACACTGAAAGCATCAAGGCATATTTATCAAGAATTCAAAAGTTATAAGTTCTAAATCTAAAACCTTGAACAAATATCTTTTGAAATATATATATTAATCAATAAAATGAAAGTAATGTATATATAACCTTATATATAAAATGGAAAATTAGGATAATTTAAAATTAAATTAATAGTTTCGAAGCTTCTTTTGTAACTTATTTATCTACATTTTCATTTTACATACCTTGTAATACCTAAATCCTTCAACTATAACAATAATATCTCCAACGGAATTATAATTTTGAATAAAGCCTTATTTTCATCATCAATACTATCTGAAACTTGTTTAGGCTTATCTATATTAACACTTAATTCTTTTCTGAACTTTCAGTGCACACAAGTTTTATTTGTTTTTGTAAATTTTATTATCTTCGCTTACTGTTCTTGAAGCACTATTTTTGAAAGTTTAGTTTACCATTGATTCACCAGATGCATGTAAAATTAATTCTTAAGATTGAGCACGCATAGGTATGGTACATGTAACTAATTTACCTCTGTAGATTTAACATCCTAAATTTAGTATACAACATTTGACAAAGTTTCTCTTTAAATTTAAAGGACTTTTCTATCAGCTTTTATATGAAGCAATGTAAATAGTTAGTTAGTTATGTTTATTTTAACACATTTATAACTCCATTAAGCAGGTAAGAAATAAAAGTGGCTATTTCTGTTTTAAGTTTATGCAATTTTTCTTTTAACAATATTTGTTTCAGATTGTCTGCTGTTGAATGTGATTGACAAAATTCAGTAATATTTTTTCCAGAACTTACAATTCTCTTAGCAATATTTAAATCGCAACGATATACTCGTAAAGTGGTCTCATATAAAAGTTATGATATCGATAACAATACGCACATCACCATTACACATTACGAACATAAGTCAGTTGTTGCTGCCTCTCGGTAATCAAAATAAAAGTAGAATTAAAAATCGGTCAGTGCAATTTGGACGAGGTTTGATCCATAATATGTAAATCCTAACTATCATTGTATGATTTAGATTAAATCGATACTGAGCCCCTGTTCGTACTTTAAAATGTAAGTACTTAATTATATAACAAAATATTATATTGATTATTTAGCAGCACTAAGATAATAAGCAGTAAACAAGTGTTGATACAATCCGACATAGCCGTGTTGTCACAGAGTGAGGGTAAAATGAGTTACTCTTACTATCCCGAATAATGTTGTAGGAGACTACCAAAACACATTAGCTAATAACAATACTACCAGACCAGGAAAACTTGGACATAAAACCTTATGCAAACCTTTTTAGAAAATATGATAAATTTGAATTCTGACTTCTCAAATTAATGTAATTTACCTATTTCCTATGTATGTTATATTTGTAGTCTATTTGTTATTAATATTGATATATTTGTAATTATATTTAAATATATGTATTTTCATTGTATGTATAAGTGTATGTGTATATGTATGTAGGTATGTGTATTGGTAATTTATATTCACTACTACACCATAATCTATCACTCTCTCTGTTTAATAATTTCTCCATACAAAGGTTGCCTGGAAGAAATCGCTGTTAGCGATAAGGCCGCCCATTGTACGAACTAATATTATCATAAGTTTCTACTTCTGTATTCAACATGGTGTACAATAAAGTGTAAAATAAATAAATAAAATAAATGATAAAGTGTGTCAAATCTTTCGTATATTGGAGGAATTTTGGAAATTATCTTCAAATTTGTAAAAAATCATGTGATTCGGATTATTATTTACATTTATATACACGTTAGAAGGAAGCGCAAACATTTATCTATTGCTATGACATGTTCAAATGTTACATTTGTTTCAATGTGGTCATCAAACTTACCTGAACGTAGCTATCGCTGCCTCTACTTGCCTCCACCCCTCACAGTGCGGCCAGGGCGCACGTGCCGCTTCCCACATGCAAACATGTCGAAGACACTTCAGCAACTGGTGCAACACAGCAGCGCCAGGATACAACATAGCATTTTGAGTACACGAATGACCCACTACGTTTTATTTGTAAAGATTTTTGAACGGATAGCTCATTGATCGCATAGGCACGGGGGAGCACCGTGACTCGCTAAACGCTACAGCTGACACTCCTTCAGGAGGGTGTGGTGCGTGTCTCACAGTAGGAATAGTTCTAAGGGAGCCTGGACGAGGGCGCGACCACGCAACAAGTGTCGCCGACACTCCGGCGCCTTGCTCCCTGTGTTGTACTAAGGGCTGTCATCCAACGTTATGATAGGTAAGATCGAATAACTGACGTCCCTTTAGGCAGCCTAGGTGGAGTGTCACTAGACTAGTACACCAGTAGGTCCGTAAAAAATAAAGTGAGATAGGATGCGTCGTAAGGGCCCACGACAGAAATGAAACTATTATAACTATAGTATTTTAATTATTCATTAATCACTTTCTTATAGCAAAGGCTATGTTTATTATTCATTTCCATCCATTCATCAGTTCATAAACGTCCACTGTTGGACACAGGTCTCCCCACAAGAACCCCTCGGAACGGTCCTATGCCATTTGCAGCCAACGGTTTGCCAGCCAAATGTAGTCAGTCGAACTAATAAGGGGTCCTTCTACGCTGCGCCGTCTGATTCATACTGGATTGTTCTGCTCGTGGGTGTCGTAAAAGACGATTTTACATAGACATGTGCTAACTCCATAATAATAATGTTGTCTTGTCAACAATGCACTCCCAGAGAGGTTTGACGTCAGGGTTGACGGACGTAGAGGGTTGGTCATAAAACTATTACCAATGACTTTTGTAATTTATTATAAGAGAACATATTGAACATCACAAGTAATTAGGATAAGTCCAAGCGGATGATAATTACTATGGTAAATATTGCTTTTACTTTTCGTTCTACTGTATTGTAACAAAACTTCTTAGTCAACGTATGGTGACGGAATAAGAATACAATTCACAACTTCCTATCTTGTATGTGAATGTTGTAAAAGACAAATATGGGAAATAATACGCATATAACATCTATGCAAGAGAATGAAGGCTCGTAATAAAACCCTATACTAACCTGTCTAACCACCTATACAGGGTGTACCAGGTTAAGGAGCAACTGGTCAAAAGGGAGCTAGGCAATGGTGGTAGGAATCCATGAAAAAAATTTGAACGAAAAATATCGATTCGTTAAGGAATTAGAGACATGTAAAGTTTTCAATTTTGTCATCGCTTTTTCGTGTAAATCCGATTGAAATGTATAAAGTCTTAATACATATACTTATAAACATATACATATAAACATATACATATACTTAATATATATATATATAATAAATATACTTAATACTAAACATATTCATACTTTATTAAATGTTCATTAGAAATTGAATAATTACGTTCGCATAAGTAAGACAAACTTCGCTTTAAAACAGCTGATCGGCCGATAACCGTTGACGGCTCGCCGTTGTTACCTACGCTCATTGACACGTTTGCGCAATTCTAGGTATGAATGAATGAAATTATACTGTCGAAGTTATACATGCCTACATGTATTCTGTCTGTACACGCCTACATAATACGTAACATTTAAGGCATAGACTCTTAGACACATTTTTTTAAAATCACCATAACTTTTATGTTATATTGTTTTTTGTGTAATGTACATTCTATTTACGATCTATGACCGTTAAACTACAACATACTCGAACAGTTGTCCTATAACCTAATACATCCTGTATAGTAAGATCAATTTTCCTCCTATCGTTTAGGAGGTTCGAGCCCAGTACAGTGGAACGTATATAAGCTGAATTAATAATGAGTCAATGAGAGCCGACTTTATACGAACAAGCGTTACGAAACCTGAGTATGACGGTTTAATGTACTTTGTGTGTAATAACAAGCGAAGCTAAACAAGTTTACATAAAGAGAAGGCTGCTGTTAAGTTAAAAGCCTAAGTCTGTAATGTTGTGTCAGCCCTAGCGCTGTGTCGCGCCACTCTGTCGGTGATGTCGCGCGTGCGCCGCGACACAGGTCGTGGACATCATCCCCCCCACCCCTCCTCGTGCTCCAGCATCCGTCTCTCGCCCCGCGCTGTCTCACAGTAATAACTCGAACTCGCCGCATACCATTACACTATTTCACAATTTCTCTATATTTCACATTATATATTCATCATATTAATTAGTTCACCCTGTTGCCGTTATTTCCGTGTGGTTACGGAGTAAGAATACAATTCACCATTCCCTATCTTGCCCGTGGATATCGTAAAAGACGACTATGGGATATAATATGCAGATAACACCTGTGCAAGAGAAGGAAACCTCGAAATTAAACCCTATAACTTAGAATAATAACGTATAGAAGGATAGTGTCAGCACTTCGAACTTTAAAAATTTGAATCTAAAAATACTAATGGCGGGCAGACGATTACACACGTACACACGGAAACCACTATACAAATTATGAACTCAAATTTTGTTTTTATTAACATAAATCGTCGAAATACTTTTAAAAGTAATGTTAAAAACCTTTTTATGTTTTTCAAATGTGTTGTGGCACCATTTGAATGCACAAGCCGTCATAATTACCTATTTATTTTTTAAGAGTTGCGTACTTTCGTGCAGTGCAATGACTTGTACATTACGGGACTATTCCGGCGTAGGCTCCATTAGGCTCCAATTGAAATGCCTCACTTTTTGTGCGTGGACTTACCTTCTATATGTTATTATTCTAAGCCCTATAATAATTTTTTTTATTTATCTGTTGTGTTTGACATATATTTGTCACACATATATATTGATACATTGTCATATCTACACATGTATTGTTATCGTTAACACGTCACGTGACACATGTCGGTGACGACTTACGTGACATTAACTACACTACACACACAAACCTACTTATAGAAGTTTTCAATTCAAATCGGACTTAAGGACCATACCTATATCCATGAATACTATTAAAATTAATTATCGCTATAGATACCAAATTAAGCACAGGCCGCTACAATGGGTAAGTAAGCAGTGGGCATTTGATAAGAATATTAAAATATCATAAATATCGCTTTTAAATTTTATTGATTAGTGTTTTATAATGTTATCTATACCAATAAATAAAATTGGAGTGTCTGTTTGTAATGTCAAAATAATAGGCTTTTTTCATGCTCACACGGTTATTTGCACGATACCTATGCCTAAAATAGCAATTAAAAAATTTTTGTCTGTCTGTCTGTCTGTTTGTTCCGGGTAATCTTAAAAACGGCTGGACCGATTTCAAAAATTCTTTCACCAATGGAAAGCTATAATATCAGGGCGTAAACTAGGCTATATTTTATCCTGGTATTCCCACGGGAACGAGAACTACGCGGGTAAAACGACTATAACCTATAACCGAAGCGAAGCGAGGGCGGATTGCTAGTATTAAATAATTTTGCTTATATTTCATGTAATATAATGCAGATAAAATACTGAAATGTAGTGAATATGATAAAATAGTTCATGACGTCTGCGGCGGATTTTTGAGAGGTAAACTTTGAGCCGTCGGCGGCCTTAACAACATCGGTAAAATTAAATTGAGAAAATAATATTTTTCCCTCTTTCCTTATTAATTATATTCCACATTGCCTTAGATGTATTTTTGCGGAGTTGATAATATTCGAGTAATATCTTTTTTTCGATTATTAATTTGCCATAATATTTCTTCATGTCATATATAATTGTTTTTAAAAAGTCATTTGAATTACTATTATTAAGGTCAATGATGTCAAATAATAATGATGATTTATAATTCTTAACGTCTGATGATAACCATGACGAGTCATTATTTCTATTGCACGATTTCCTCATAGGAAAACAAATGTCAATTTTATTTACCTATTATTATATTCATGATTGCTGTAGACATTTCCTCGGGACTACAATAAGGAGTAATTACTTTATTCCAGTCAACACTCGCTATAGATGCGCTAAAATTTAGTTTATTCATATGCGAAAAGGTTCTCGTATACCTATGTGACTGCTTTAAAGATTCCGCCCTGCACATCAATTTCGTTCTTACCGCACAAGGGTCACTAAGGTGGGTAGTTACCGGTGAAACGCTCATGTACCATTGCGATATGTTTGTGTATACGTGGTCGAGGCAAGTGGATGATGTAGCACTTACACGAGTCGGGAAGTTAACAAGATTCGTCATGTTATGGACTGTCAGTATATCGGCATGCCTTTTGACTACATTAGATCATCCAGCTAGTATATTAATATTAAAGTCCCCAACTATTATAAACTTCAAGGCCAATTCGTCAATTTTGTGAAGCAAACATTCAAATACGTTGTACCCTCTACTCTTCACAATCTATATTAATGACTTTCCTAGATCTGTAGAACATTCTATGACACTCTTTGCTGATGACAGTACAGTCATTATACCTTGTAGAAGTAAGGGCACATATCAACGCGATATTAATAACACATTGACAAGCACCATAGCATGGTTAAGCAATAATAATTTAAAAATTAATTTTAATAAAACTTTAATTATACATTTTAGCCAACGATTATTAACATTTGAATTTGACATAAAACACAACAATTTTACCATTCAGGTAGTTAATGCCACGAAATTTTTGGACACTTACAATCGACAGAAATTTGAACTGGAAATCCCATATAGACATCGCAAATAAAAAAAATTGTAGTAATGCATATGCCTTATACACGTTATCACGAGTCATAAATACAGATGCGATTCTTGCTGCGTACTATGGCTTAGTGGAATCCACACTCAAGTACGGCGTAATATTCTGGGGTAACTCGACTGATAGAAACATCATCTTTAAAGGTCAGAAAAGATGCCTTATAAGCATGTTTTTATTAAAAAGGACTGAACGTTGCGTGCCTTTCTTTAAACAGTATAAAATTCTTACTTTACCATCGCTTTACATATTGGAAGTGGTTATCTTTGTTAAAAGCAATCCAAACCTATTCCCTTGTTTAGATGATGCCGTAGTCCGAAACAGACGATACAAAACTACGATTGCATTCATCAAAGACTGCACTTATGGGCAAGAGTATCTTCTGCATGGCTCCTATAATTTATAATAGATTGCCAAAAAAATGGCGGGAATTGAATGCCAATGAATTAAAAATTAGACTAAAATCGTATTTAATTGGCAGAGCGTACTATGACATAACGGAATTTTTGGAGGATCCAGATTTAAATTAAACATTGCTGTATTACTATTTTGGCTTATATATTGACTTATTTGACTTATACATGTATTACTAATTGACCTCATATTGATTATTACGACTGTTTTTCATTTATATTGTTTTGATTATGTAATTATATAAGTTGACTATTGTTTATTATTATTATTCTGTTTGCGTTGATTATTATGTTTTTATTAATTCTCATACTGGCTGCTATTATTTGACCATTTATTTTTCTTTTTTAATTACATTTTTAGTAGCTAGCCAGATTGTTATAATATACCTATATTTGTCCACACAGTCGGCAAACATGTCTGAACACCTTAACTGTAACATCTTGCATGCACATAATAGTTTGTATGTATACACATGTTTTACAAATAAATTTTTAGTTTACTTTACGTCAAATCGTCCGAGAGAGGGTGCTGCTTCAAATCCAATACAAATTGATTTCAATAGCAATTTCTAGTAGCGAAATAGACATATATCACGTGCTTTTTTGTAGAACTTTTTAAGATAATTATGCAATACTGTAGTATCTACATTATTTTAATCTATCTCGTAAGGTTTAACCAGCGTTGCCAAGGTAAGCGCCCATAAATATGAAATTCTCGGCTTTCCTCTAATATACTATGCATGTATATTATAGGCGTATACTCACAAAGTAAACTCAATCAATTTATCTATTGATAAAAATCGAATTAAAATCCGTTACGTAATTTAAAAGCTCTAAGCGTACAAACTTTGTTTTATATAATGTAAAGATAAAGAGAAAATATAAAAAAAAATACATTACACATCTTAACATATTACCTTTTAATTAGTAATAATAACTAAAATACCTTAAAACTTATAGGATTACTTCTAAAATTAGCAAATTGATACCTATTATATAGGTATAGCAATGTCAGTAGCGTCTGTATACTAAGTACATACATTGATCGACATAAAGTTAAATAATTAAATTTATAAGAAATATGGCAGACAAAAAATTCTTCAATAGGCTCGTTACATTTGAACTAAAACATATAAAATAATTAAAAATGAATATAAGTTTTATATGGTATCGCTGAGACAGCACTGTGTCTGTCCCCTTGTGGTGAGAGGTACCCTCGTACATGTGTCGCCTCACTGTTTCCATACAGCCTGCTCGTAAGTGGGCGGGTGAGCTGTACAATACAAACATACATAAACTCATTTGCAAAAAAAACGGGCGGTTTTGATTTTCATTCATATTTAAAAAGATACAATACCAAAAAGGTTTCAATCGTTTGTACACGTTACTGGCCGGTTTTAAAAATGCTGTGGTATTTAAAAAAGTACGTTCTAAATTCAATTTTTCATTTGATGTTCATTTTTACAGAAAACCCCTTTTTATCCTACATTTTTGGCGCGAAGTTCCAGAAGTTAACATCGACTTTCATAACTTTTATTCAATTTTTATCGATTAATTTCATATCCTTGACTGTCAAAGCTTTATTTAATGCTGTTTGGCTGTATCAAAAATGGTAGATAAAGTGGTAAAAGCTACCAAAATTATCGCGCTGCTTGAAGAGGGTTGCAGCCAATGTTTCGTGGCTAGGAGGCTAAATGTTAGTCGCTCGACAGTCCAAAGGACCTGGCAGCGATATCAGGAGACTGGTTCCGTCGAGAGAAGGCCTGGTTCTGGAAGAAAACCATGTACCCAACCACGGGATGATCGTTTTCTTGTGAGTCGCGCATTGAGAAATCGCAAATCTTCGTATGTGGATCTTAAGAACAACCTCCAAGAAGTAAGAAATGTGCATATTAGTCTATGGACCGTCAGGAGGAGGCTTCTCGCTGCCAATATACGCAGTCACCGCCCGGCCCGCGGCCCCAAATTACTCCGTGAGCACAGAGTTCACAGGCTTAGGTTCGCTAGAAATTGTGAATCATGGACTCAAGACGATTGGAATAGGGTTTTGTTCTCTGATGAAGCCAGGATATCTCTGTTCGGTGAAGATCGACGTCGGCGAGTGCTAAGAAGACAAGGAGAACGCTTTGCAGAGGCATGTTTCGAAGAAATCACACCTTATGGTGGGGGCTCTGTTATGTTTTGGGCAGGAATAAATTCAATGGACCGTACAGAGTTAGTCTTCATTGAAAACGGCTCACTGACTGGGCATCGATACATAACGGAAGTTCTAATTTCTCATGCACAACCCGCATTGGCCGCTCTAGGTGAAGACTCGATTTTTATGGACGACAATGCTCGCGCCCACCGATCCCGCGATGTTAATGCGTATGTGCAAGAGGTCGGCATTCGTCGTTTGGATTGGCCAGCTCGAAGTCCCGACCTCAATCCCATAGAGCATGTCTGGGACGTTCTGAAACGGCGTGTGAGATCAGTACACCCGGCTCCGCAGACCATCAGAGAGCTGAAGAATGTGATTACTGCGGAGTGGGAACGTATTCCGCAAGCAAGTATCCGGGATATACTCGCTAGCATGCCCAGACGAATTCAAGCTGTGATTTTAGCTAGAGGGGGTCACACTCGATACTAAACATTTATCTGCTTTTACTTTATTAAAGAAAAACAAACAAAAAAACTTTTTTATTTTTACTTCATGAGCATATGCACTACTAGCGAATATACACTACTAGCGAGGTTTAGCATTATTTCCCATAAATTGTATCTAAATTTTATGAAATACTGATGAAAACGATTATTTTCTTATTAATTTAGCAAATTGTGTGGATAAAACTACCTATAATTATCAAACAAAGAAATATTAACATTTGAAATGGTTCATTGCTTAGGTGCCCGTTTTTTTTGCAAATGAGTGTATATTAATATTACAGAAATAGCGGAGTGTAACCGGTTCTATACACGCACAGGATAGCTAAAGTCGCGTACAGACATCGCGAGGCGTGCGTCGTGAATGGTTCATCTTCGCACATCACATGTCTCGCATGCTTCAGGCTGGTTGGACGTGTTTGCTCACAGTGAGCATTCGCGTGATACGATCGTTGCGAACGTTTTGTCCATCAGCTTCTTTTCTACTTTTCCCTTTTTTTAATATTGTATGCATGTATCGTTCGGGACGCACGCATAAATGTACCGTTGTATGCCTCAGGTTGAGGCATGCGAGACGAACCATTCGCGACGCACGCCTCGCAATGTCTGTACGCGGCTTAATGTCTACATACAACGGTCTCAGACATAGCGTGTTATCAATAACCCTGTACATTATTTTTTTTATGGCAAACAAGCAGACAGTACATCTGATGGTAAGCGTTGCTGTCGCTCATTGACCTTTGCTAGGCCGCTGCCTACCGCGGAGAAAGTGAAGGGAGTGTGAATGCGTACAATAGGTTCAGTGATTTTGTTTTTGTGTGACTTGGTTGTTAGCTGCAGATGGGTGTGACAGCTTTACTCGGACTGGTGGGTGAACGTTGAGGACTCTCAACCCGAGGATTCGTCGATACTAAAGGCATCACTAAAACCCACCACACGGAAACACCCTCAGAAAGTTGTGCTTCTGTTTCTCTCGCTCACCGAATGAAGCGCAGTAACAAATAGCTACTACTCTGTTGTATATTTTCTGCTCAGTGTGGTACTACTCCGGACAGACAACTGCATACTCCTACCGCTACAGAATATAACGAGACTACTAGTATAACGGTCCGTGTGGTGTTGCCAGCGTCACGGGTGTCAGGTAGGTTGGTGATCGCAGTGACATGTAATATACCCAGAAGAGAGCTGCTTGCCGCTTTCTGATTTTTACGTCTCCCATGGGCAAGTAAGAAGTGGTGACAATTATATTCTTATCCTGTCGTCACGCTGGATTTCCATAAGGTTAATTTATAATTTAAAAAAATATTAGGACGGATCAAACAAATACAGTTATAACAACGCCTATGTCACACCTTATCAGGTGGCGTCGTTCAGAGAAAAGGCATACATTTTTATTTAGAGTTATCTTTCTTTTATTATAGGACTAGCAACCCGCCCTCGCTTCGCTTCGGTTTCAATCGCCTTACCCGCGTAGTTTCCGTTCCTGTGGGGATACCGGGATAAAATATAGCCGATATTACTCCCTCACATTATAGCTTTTCATTGGTGAAAGAATTTTTGAAATCGCTTCGGTGGTTTAAGCTTCAAAGAGTAACAAACAAACAAATACACAAACTTACTTTCGCATTTATAATATTAGTAAGGATAATTAAATAGTTAGACAATTATATAGTGGATATAGTTGACAACTTCATATACCTGGGTTCCAACATCAGCAACAACGGTTCATGTGAAATGGACGTGCGTAGGCGAATAGCTAAGAGTGCTATGTCTCAACTCGATAAGATCTGGAGGAATCGGAAAATCACACTGAAGACGAAAATGAAACTTGTCCGCTCCTTGGTGTTCTCGATTTTCCTCTACGGCGTTGAGACATGGACACTGAGAGCAGCTGACCGAAACCGCATTGACGCCTTTGAGATTTGGTGCTGGAGGAAAATGTTGCGTATACCTTGGACTGCACATAGGACCAACGCATCAATTCTCGAACAGATTAAAATCAAGTCCAGGCTATCAACAACTTGCCTTAAGAGGATACTCGAGTACTTTGGCCATATAGCAAGAAAGGAAGATGCAAATCTGGAAAAGCTAATGGTCACAGGAAAGATAGAAGGAAAGAGGCCCCGTGGTCGTAGCCCGATGCGTTGGACAGACCAGATCCGCACCGCTCTTAAGACTCCAATGCATGAGGCTTTACGGATAGCTACCAACAGGTCCAAATGGCGCTCCATCGTACAAGATCGCATCCTAAAGGACAAGGGTCACGACCCCCAGTAATGGGGAAAACGAATCAAGGAGGAGGAAGGATAATTACTGTTAACTTATTGACCCGCGCCGTATAAAACATTTTTTGCATACACTCATATTTTTTTATATAAACTAGGACTTATTAATAAAACAATAGCGCCTTATCAACGGAAACGTGTAGGTCAGACGTACGCTTATATATACATATAAGTACAATGCGAACAAACAAACTATTGACTAAAATGTATATATTTTGATGAATGTTATCATCGAAATGTTAACTAATTTTGTTGCTCTTAAAATACCTAGGTTAAAAAGTAAGACTATTTGACTTAGCGAGCGCGAAACGTCTGCATTTTAGTTTGCCCAAATATGATTTCGTATGTCTGTCTGTCGAAGAATTGGCACGCTGAAGTGGCAATGGGCAGGCCTCATCGCTCGACGAACCGACAACTGCTGGGGAAGAAAGGTTCTCGAGTGGCGACCACGTATCGGACGACGCAGTGTAGGACGTGCCGTAAACCGTATCAGTTTGCATTTGTATGAATATTGAACTGGTACATTATATTTAAGTTCAAGTAATTTATTAGGTACTTGTACGTGAATACTTTTAACACTTTTTGTTATACTTAGTTTTGTATTTACATTATATCCACATTGTCCGTGCGGTGACGGAGTAAAAATACAATTCACCACCCCCTATCTTACCCGTGGGTGATCGTACGAGACGATTAAGGGATATAAAACGCATATAACAAGTATGCGAGAGAAGGAAAACTCGAAATAAAACCCTATACCAACACGTCTGACCAGCGTGGTATAGTAGGTCAATTACCCTTCGGTTATGGAGGAGGCCCGAGCCCAACAGTGGGACGTATATGGGCTGAAATGATGAAATGATGATGATCCACATTCGAAAGGGACTTTTAGGAGTGAACTCAAAAAAAAGGGAGCCGTCGCTCAGGACGCCACATGTGGAACATCGACATTATTTTGTACAAGTATATATGCATAAAATAACAGATTACGACAGGAACTAATATGGCATAAAGTATTAATAAAATATTAGGTTTTTCAGCAAATGATGATTTATATATGTATGTTTGCTTGTTCGCATTGTACTTATACGTAAATCTAAGTCAAATAAGTTTTATTGATAATCTTCAATAACGTTGCATACCGTTAGCGGCTGGTGTCTCCATTGGTATAGCTGTGGCTGTGGAGTGAACTTCTGGTGAAAAGCCCGCAATTACAAGTGCTGAAACAAAAAATAATTATCATGTCACTTTTAACAGACTCAGATCAGAGAAACATAGATCATAAATTCTATGCTTTGTATAAAACAATTTGGTTACTAGAATTTTATCTCGGCTCGTCCCACTGCTGGGCTTACTATACTATATTGCGTAAACAGGTTGGTATCTACAGGGTTCTGTCTTTTATGACATCCACGGGCAAGATAGAGAATTTAAATAGTAAATATTCTTTAATAAATAAAGCATGTTTAATCGACTTAGAATTGTTCATTCCTCTAACTAATATACTTCAGGATTGTCTACGGAACTTGGCACTCATCACACACACACAAACACACTCGCGCACACACGCATACACACATACATACACCCACGCGTACGATTGTGCAAGCTCTTGCCTAATAAAATCCATGATTGATTTGTTTCTTCAAATCTTGTACTTTCAGTACTTTCTGATTTTTTCTCTATCACACAATTATTTAATTGGATGCCAAATTTGAACTATTTCATTCATCTAGAGACGGGTTAGGTTTTTAATTTACATATAAGTTAGTAAATCAAGAAAATAACAATCTTTGCAGTGTTTATATTTAAGTTTAAACCATATTAATAAAATTGTTTATTTATATTATATAGTTTTTAAGTTAAGAATGGTTCAAAAGTGATTCCAAATAATTCGGATTAAATTACACACGCCACCAACCAGTAGTCTTGACTTGAACTTAGCTTGGCACTAACTTGTGTCCAGTCTTATATTACGAGTATTGTGTGTTGGTAGTACTACTAGCATAACAACTCGCTCAAAGAAATACAAATAATATAAATAGAAACACAATAAAAATATTTACCGACGTAAAACGCTTTTTTTTTAACCGTGTGGTGTGACGGAGAAAGAATACAATTCAGCACTTCCTATCTTGCTCGTGAATCTCGTAAAAGACGACTCAGGGATAACATCTATTCAGGATAACTCGAAATAAAACCCCTATACCAATCCGTCTAACCAGTGTGGTATAATAAGTTAATTTCCTTCCTATTTTAGAAGAGGCTCGAGCCCAGCAGTGGAACATCTACGAGCTGAAACGGAGGATGACAAAGACGCTTTTTAGTCTATTTTATTACAAGTCTTAATAATGTTACATACGATTAACATCTGACGCCTTGAGTTCATATCCACTATTTGGAGCTGTGGGGGGTGGCACTGCTGTGGATGTAGGTAATCCCGCCACTCCAGGTGCTATAACAAATAAACAGAATCATGTATTCATCCCTAAAGTGGTAGTCAGAGGTGCAACACGTTTATTAGTTACAAACTTTTATAATGTCACGTTACATGTATTGTATACGAGCAAACCTGTTCAAGGGGACAGTTGCATATGCAATGCAATTAGATACCAAGTATGTACTTTCAGCTGACATATAACATTTTACCCGATGTAAATGATCGACAACCACGCCTTAGAGTCACATAATAAACTATTATGGTGAAAGAGACAAATAAGAATCAAGTGAAACAAAATTTCTATATCCCAATAAATGAAAAGCTCTAAAGCTTTTGACAAGATTGCTCCGCCTAGTATGTAGTGTATGATTTATAATTAGCAACTACATATTTATAAAATTGTATTTATGTTAAATGACACACATAATTTAGCATGAAGTACTAAACTAAATTCTAGTACTATAGAAGGCACCATTAAATATGTTTGAGCCAAAGTCTGTTACTAAGTGGAGTTCTGCAAGGAGCTATTCTTGTTCTTGCTTTATTTTTATATTTTATTACCAATACCAAACAATATACCTCTAGGTCTTATAGTGACTTGAAAATAGTGGAATACATTTCACAGATGTCGCTGCTGCGCACAAAGTGGTGATTAAAAGTATAGTTTATATGTAAGTTAGAGTACACATGACTTTGAATCATTTTAATTACGATTATTATATGCTGACCAAATGTAACAATACCGCGCCTTTACTCCAAAAGAAATATATATTAAGTAATTGCAAGCGCGAAATGTGGTTATTAGATAGATATTAATATCAGTACTCACCAGGGTACGTAGAAATAAGGTACGTATGGTGCATGCTGGACGCGGCCGCTGGCGGCTCAGCATTCAACAACGGCGGGGCTACACACAAATACAAAGTATTTCATGTATACATATATAACTATAGTATATATACTACCCCGACGGCATACCAGTACCTACAAGAAGATTGCGAGCCCTGAGTCCCATACTGGAGACGTAACCCGCGTCATCCATCATCTGGCTGTTATAGTGTTTGACAAATAGCATGGCAAAAGAGGTCATTTGGTGACCTTCACCACGATATCATCAAATACAAGTAATTTATCGCTAATTCTATCGCTCTCCATACAAACCGTCTTATCGTTGTAATATCGTGGTGAAGGTGTCTAGACCGTACAGAGGTTACAAACATTTGTCTGCGTGTAATTTGTTTAGAATTATAATTAAGAAATTATTAAACACCTACATGTGCAATAATAAAGCATACGTACACGTTACCTACCTTACCACTGCCCTAGCATGAAACTGATAGCTAACCTATCTTAAGGCTAACTTTTTGTTAAATACGTAAGGTGAGGTAAAATAATATAGTAAAATAATTTATTTATGACTTTACAAAAATCTATAGTTCTGGACTGTCACTTCCACTACTGTTACTATCACTGCTGTCTGATACATGAATTATGAATGCATCAATCTTTCGGTATATACTGTCATCGAGGCCCATCATTTTTTTTTTCAATATATTTTACGTGCTCCACACGGAATATCAAACAAAATGGCGACTGGGCCACACGACGCCACTGATCTCGTACACCTGACGCTAAAATCAGTTAAGAAAAGATTTTATGTTTGATGCACATAACTCAAAATCTTGCATCTACTTGTGCGATCCTTTAGGTTTATTACACCTGACGGTAAAATGAGTTGAAAGAAATGTGTCATAACTTAAAACTTGGCATTTTTTGGGCGTTACATAACTCTTCGAAGCTAATTACGTATTTAATTATTATAGGATCTACCTACTATTATATTGAATTTATATAAATACTAGCAACCCGCCCTCGCTTCGCTTCGGTTATAGGTTATAGTCGTTTTACCCGCGTAGTTCCCGTTCCCGTGGGAATACCGGGATAAAATATAGCCTAGTTTACGCCCTGATATTATAGCTTTCCATTGGTGAAAGAATTTTAGAAATCGGTCCAGCCGTTTTGAAGATTACCCGGAACAAACAGACAGACAGACAAAAATTTTTTTATTGGTATTTTAGGCATAGGTGTCGTGCAAATAACCGTGTGAGCATGAAAAAAGCCTATTATTTTGACATTACAAACAGACACTCCAATTTTATTTATTGGTATAGATGTGAAAGTATGTTTGTAACGCTTTCACGCTAAAACCACCGAACCGAATTCAAAAATTCTTTCACCAATGGAAAGCTTTAATATCAGGGAGTCACATAGGCTACATTTTATCCCGGTATTCTCACGGGAATTGGAACTACGCAGATAAGGCGACTAAAACCGAAGCGAAACGAGGGCGGATTGCTAGTATAGATATATTTCACACGTTATATGTTTGAAAACAATTTTTTCAGCTTTATAGTCACGAGAAGACAAACAGTCCTTTTGTGATCATTAACGACGAAAAGCGTTCGAAACGACAGGCAATTTAAATAAAATACAAACGCGATAAAAATATGTAAAACACTAAGACAATGACGTATATTATATACTATCCTTTATTCGTATACCTCCGTAGTTACATCTTTATAAATACACACTTAGTAACATAGCCTTAATAAGCACTTGTAATGTTAAACTGTTATAGATACTTCTTCCTTGCTTCTGTTGACTCTTCCATGTGTGACCACCGAATGCCCACAACTCTTTTTTTTTTTTTTTTTTTGTGTGTGTACAGCTGTTGGCCGCAGATGGCCTTGACAGCTTGACGCGGACTATGGGTGAGCGCTGAGGGCTCTCAACCCGGAGAAAAGTATGCTAAGTGACATCGCCCAAGGGCTCCCCCTGTGGGGAACGGACCTCGGCTTGGGGCGTCGCTGGAGGCAAAGTGGGCGTGCCCACGTTTTTAGTAGTGACTTTTGCGCGGCGCGGTTTCGCACCTCGACGGCGAGGGCGGAACCGCGGATATTTATTTGTTAAGGCCTCGCGGGCCGTGTAGGCTCTTTGTTGAGCGAGTGTGATATTGTCGTCCTCTTCGTCGAGGACGTGACGAGGACGTCGGATGGATGCCCTAAACTCATTTGTGACCATCAATTTATAACCGTTGTTCGCTAGTAAACTACTCAAGCGTGGCCATACGCAGCTACCAATGTTGTCAGAGCATACTTTGTGTTGCTACCTTTCGTTTGGCGATAACAATATGTAAAATAGTTTTTATTTCAAATGTGTAATACTCGCGTAAACATCAGATATTACCACATCATGATTTACTTTACTTACATATATGTATGTATCTATACCAATAAATAAAATTGGAGTGTCTGTTTGTAATGTCAAAATAATAGGCTTTTTTCATGCTCACACAGTTATTTGCACGACACCTATGCCTAAAATACAGATTAAAATTTTTTTCTGTCTGTCTGCTTGTTCCGAGTAATCTTCAAAACGGCTGAACCGATTTCAAAAATTCTTTCACCATTGGAAAGCTATAATGTTAGGGAGTAAACTCGGCTATATTTTATCCCGGTATTCCCATGGGAACGGGAACTATGCAGGAAAGTCTGAAGCCGAAGCGAAGCGAGGGCGGGTTCCTAGTCTATAATATATATCTATAATGACTCGCAATATTTATAATGCTCCGGGACCGTTGGAGCGTCGCAGACGCCGCTGCGCATTTGCCCTGATGATGAGCATCAGATATGGTCTAGACCAGAGTCGATGTAATCAATCTCAGTACGTGAGTATTTTAATATTATTGATGTGAAACAGCTATAGACGAGAGTGAATCTGATCGTTGGCGTGGCATTAACGCCACGCTTGGATATGTACATTTGTGTAACGAAATCATAATCTGTTTTAGAATTTACAACGTCCTCTAGTGAGCTCAAAATAAATTATTAACCGAATCACATATTGAATATAAATGTTTATTGAATAAAATCACATATTCTGAAAAAAAAAATATCTATAATAAAAATATATTAATACCTTTTACCATTTTATTTTTTATTTGTACAAAATAATTTAGATATTTCACATCTGCCAGGCGTCCTGAGCGACGGCTCCCTCTTTAACACTCGAGTAACAGTAATAATAATTATACACGTAGTAAATATTCGAGTCTCAAATATAAATGTTATTTATTAAGGAAAACATACAGCTTTTAAAAATACAGGTAAAATAAAAACAAATGCACGTAACAATAGTTATGTTAGTTTAGTATATATATATATATATACGTACGCGCGAGCACTCGACCGCGGGACCGGCAGCAGCAGCAGCGAATGAGCAGCACCAGCAGACAGATCAGCGTCAACAGACCACCCACTACCAGCACGATAATCAATATGGGAGGCACTGAGGTTTTAGTAGAAATTTCATACGTGTAGCTCGCCGAATTCTGCCAACTATTTTGCTCCTAAATCAGAACGACCAATTATTAATAAAAAACAAATAAAAATAAAAAAAAGCTTTTATTTAAATGCTCTAAAACGAAGAAAAAGTGCTTCTCAAGACCTGTAAACGAGTCCAAACTTGACGGTTTTATCTTGTTTAGTTTAGGGGTTCCTATGGCCACCTTCCGACGCCATCTTGAGACCAGTTTCATGGTACCATATTATTGCATTGTCACCGAAGTTACGTAAGTGAACCAAATTTCAACCTAGTCTAACGACAGGAAGTGGTTCTAGTTTTACTCGCAAGATTTATCCCATACTAACAGGGCAATTTAAAAAAGTTTTTAAAAAAAATAATAGATAACAATATTGTCACAGTTCACCGTACTACAGGATAAACTGTACCACTACGTGGGTCACTTATACCCTTAATTTCCATGAGCACTTCTCACGCCATCGTCATCGCCACAGAAGTACGTTTTGTTGTAAGTATAACCTACAAAATGTAAGTTTAGGTGTTATTTGTGACACAAGGACTTAATGTTGATATAACTGTCCCCCACGACGTGAATCTGGCGAAGGCTGAGAAAGATGAACAGATAAAATATCAAAACGAGATCACAAGTTTGACGACATGTGGGATGTGGACACGGCAAACACTGTATCGATAGCATTTTCCATCAGCGGTCGAATAGCTAACAGCCTCGATCAACACCTTAAGAGGCTCACGTTTGGTAGTGGAATTGTGGCTGTGATACAGGAGGTAGTATTGCTGGAGAGGGAGAGCGCAAGTACCGACAACTTGATCTTTTATTCGCTATATTTCACTTTTTATTTTAATTTTTTTAACTACTAGTTAGAAGTTTCATCATCATCATCGCAGCCCACATGTCCCACTGTTGGGCTCGGGCCTTCTTCACAAAAAGAGGGAATTAGACCTACTATATCATGCTGGTCAGGTATGTTGGTATAGGTTTTCATTTCGAGTTTTACTTCTCTTGCCCAGATGTTATGTGCATATCATAACCCTTAGTTGTCTTTTACGACACCCACGGGCAAGATAGGGAGCGGTGAATTGTATTCTTACTGTGTCACCACACGGAGAATTTTATTATTGTACTTACATCATAGATCTTTTTAATTATATATTATATAAAGTGTAAATTGTTATGATTTAGGTACATACATTACATCTGCTTATCGACGGACCGGAAGCTGATAACATCGCAGCAAGAGAAGGACAACTCTAATATGGGTACTATGACGACTCAACAGCACTGTGTGATATAGATAATAACAGATTAAGAACTTAATTCATCCATAAAATGTTACTAGCATGCTTAATAAGAGAAATATTAAAAACTTATCCCTAAGTTAAAAAAGGCACTCCTCAGGGCTGCCCCTTCACTTAATCCCTTACCTGGTATTGGTTTGTGTTGGTATATATACGGCTGTACATGGCTGTTGTAGTAATCTCGAGGTAGCAATACTAGCAGAAAGTGACTGACGGTAGGTGTGGTCCGTCCACTATCACACAAAACAATCGACACAAAACGACCGCGCACCAAACTAACCAAATTTAACTGATCTCACAGCTCGTAGTGTTGCCAATTAAAATAGTGTTGCCAATAAAAAATAATAATAAAATTAAAATGTTGTTAAGCGCGTTATATTTTACAGTTCTTTATATATTTTTTTTCGTTGACAATATCCAAGAAACATTTGCTGAGAGGGCTCCGTCCCAAAACGCCTAGGGCCTCAATCAGTATCGATTTTAAAGTATCGATCCTCAATGGTATCGGTATCAAATCGATTGTGAATGGAGCCTATCTAATTCGAGGTAAATTTTTGGCGGGATTATTATTGGTTATTGGTGAACATGATGATTCTTACTGATAGAGCCTCATCAAAAGAATTGCCCCGTGCCCCAGTTGGTATAGTTACGCCGCTGTTTCCGCTCATATACGTCCCACTGTTAGTCTCGAGCCCCCTCCACAATATGAGGGAAACTGATCTTACTATACCATGCTGGTCAGATAGATCGGCATAAGGTTTTGTTTCGAGCTTTCCATCTCTTGCATAGATGTCTTATGCCTAATATAACCCTTAGTCCTCTTTTATGACATCCACGGTATGAGAGGGGGTGGTGAATTGTATTCTTATTTTATCACTACACTGAACATATTGACTTTAGAATAATAACGTATAGAAGGATAGTGTCAATACTTCGAACGTTCGAAACATGAATCTAAAAATACTAATGGCGCGCAGACGTACACACGCACACCACTATACAAATTATGAAATCAAATTTTGTTTTTATTAACATAAATCGTCGAAATATTTTTAAACGTCATGTTAAAAACCTCTTTAAATTTTTCAAATGTGTTATGACACCATTTGAATGGACAAACTGTCATAATTACATTTATATTTTAAGAGTTGCGTACGTACTTGCAGTACAATGACTTGTACATTACGGAACGGTTCCAGCGTAAGCTCCATTAGGCTCCAATTGAAATGCTTCACTTTTTGTGCGCGAACTTACCTTCTATACGTTATTATTCTAAGATATTGACATAATTATAATTAATTATAATATTTTTTTAAATAAAAGCTTTTATATGCGAGTTTGTAGGGGGAGTAAATTCATACCAGGCGTCATCGACATGGTCGCGTGATGTGCTAACACAATGCCAATATCACTGTATCAGTGCCAATAAACGTCAATACCAGATAAATTTAAAAAAGCTAGTTTATTAATTTTAATTTAAGATCAACAATTTGTATATCCAAAAGTTACAACTATTTCTTCAGTTTTAAGTTTTCATTTCCATCGATAGTCCTTATGACTGCTTTAGTTTTTTTTAGAGACTGCTCTGTTTAACCGCCTGCATAAGAATGAACCGCAATAATTCACCGTATACACTTCGGGGTGTTAGGTACAATTATTTAAAGGTTATTATTTAAACTTTTATATCTGATGTTTACGCGAGTATTACACATTTTAAATAAAACTACTTTACGGAATTTATCGCGTTTGTATTTGATTTTTTATTGCCCGACGTTTCGAACACTTTGCAGCGTTCATGGTCACGGGCGGACTAAGATATCTAGTAGTCTAGAGACTCTATCTATCTCCGTAGTTGAAACTATGGAGCTTCAACGTGTTTTTAAAAACCGAAATATGGAAATTTAATTTATTTACAGTTTTGAAGTTTTTTTATATTAGAATAATCGTAATTAAGGTAATATTTTTAATTATTAACTATACTATTATTAATGCTTTTCGCTATAATATTTATTTACTTAGATTCAATTTTAATGTAAAAAATTATCACTATAATCTGAAAAGGAAATATCAAGCAACAATTACTTATATTGTCGTAAATAGCTTATTTACACTAATTTCCTTAACATTAAGGAATATGAAATCAATTTCATACGTTACTTCTAACATTAAATACTTGGCTAGCTTAGTCCATTAAAATATAAAAGTAGTATATGATACTTTACGATATCCTCTAATTTACAGCTCTTCATTATTGTGCATATCTATTATTTTATATATAAAGAAAATAATTTGTTTTCAATTAGTATTTTTAATTACGCTAATGATATTCGAAGAGTTCTGTACATTTTTACATTTTCTCATCGATGTTCACAATAAAAAATTTAAAGGTTGGTTTATTTAACGCGGGATCTTTAGGATCGCGTCAAGAGGAATTTCTTTTAGCAATGAATGAGGTTAACGTTGATGTTATGGCTATAAATGAAACTTGGATTAGACCGGGTGAGGAAAATCGAGCACCTAGGTATAGTTCCCAATTACCGCTTACGTCACTTGCCCCGCCCACAGGCTATCCACGGCGGTCGAGGTGGTGGTGTAGGTTTTTACGTTCGGCGAGATTTGAGAATCCAAATAATATCTCACCCAGCCTCCACCGCCCTGGTTGAGCAAATGTGGCTTAAACTAAGTCTAAACTCGCAAAAGATAATTATACTGCTTACAGACCTCCATGGCTTGATGTGAATATTTTTATTGACGCAGTCACAGAGTCCATCACTTCTTTTAACATATATGACAAAATTATCCTTCTTGGCGATTTTAATATAAATATACTTAATCATCATCATCATCTTGCTCTTATCCCAATTACTTGGGGTCGACGCAATATGTCTTTTGTTTTGACATATTGCAAAAAGTTTCGGCAATGACTTTTATGACCGGCCGCCTGCCTGACGTCAACCCTCCTTGGGAATGTAATCGTTGACCCAAATGGTACCAGATGGAGTTGGTCCGGGTCAATCTAGGGCTCTTAGTCGTCTTTTACGACACCCACGAGCAAAGCAAGGGTTGGTAGTATTCGAAGCCGCTACCACACAGCACTGTACATATACTTACATAAATATACTTAATATTAATGATAATAAAACTAAGCTATTAAATAATTTTCTTCAGTATTGTAACCTTCAACAATTTTCGATATTTCAACTCATTTTACAGAACATAGAGAGACTTTAATCGATGTAATTTGTACTGATGCACTAGTTAGCAATATATCTGTTCTGCACAAACCAGATCTCGGTCAGCATGCTGTAATTACTGCTCAACTGAGCTTGAAAGTTAATAAACTAGCCCCTAAATACATAATTTGTCGACCTCTGAACGATATAGTCTTGGATTTATTTAATACAGACATCTCTGAGATGAATTGGAATTTAATCTTAGGACTTGGAGATGTGAATACTATGGTGTCAACTTTTAACACATTTATTATTACTTTATTTAACTTACATGCTCCTCCCAAAAAGGTCATAATCAAAGAAAAGTCACTGCCTTGGATCACAGAGACTATAAAATGTATGATTAAATTGCGCGATAAATATCACAAACGTTACAAATTAAACAAATCAGATAAAAATAAAATTAGTTATAACAATCTCAAATCAATCGTTAACACCGCAATTGACAACGAGAAAAGGGCATATTTTAAGACCTTTATAAATGCAAATATAAAAAACCCAAAAAGCTTTGGAAAATTTTTAAATCTACACTAGCAATTTCAAATAAAGCCATACACGATTTACCTACGCTTTGCAATAATCCTGAAGAGCTAAATAAACATTTTTTAGATGTACCTGGTAGTAATGTTGTCAACATTTCCACTCTTTCATTCTTTGAGTTCCACAGATTTCATTCTATTTCATTTAGTCTGAAATCTGTTAGTGAAGACACAGTACTTCAAGCTATTCATAACCTGAAGTCTAACGCCTTGGGCTCTGATGAGATATCTTTGGCAATGCTGTTGATGACACTGCCTCATAGTTTACCATGTATTACCACAATTATAAACAATTCTATTAATTCATCAACGTTTCCAGCACTGTGGAAAACAGCAATAGTAAAACCAATACCTAAACACTCTAATCCAACGTGTGCTAAAGACCTCAGACCAATCAGCTTGCTTCCCTATATATCTAAGGTATTAGAGCGGATCGTTTGTGATCAAATGAGGGATTACCTCGAAAAATATAATTTATTACCTAGCATGCAATCTGGTTTCCGGCAGCGCCATAGCACAACTACCGCACTTCTGAATGTAGTTGATGATGTATTGGCAGCTAGCGATCTGGGCATGGGTACTATCCTTACTCTCCTTGACTTTTCTCGTGCCTTCGATTGCATTAACATTACGCTTCTTCTCTCTAAACTTTCATATTATGGATGTGATTCAAAAACAGTAAAATGGTTCAATAGTTATCTTTCTCAGAGACGTCAATTTGTTGAATTGCATAGTGGTGATGGCACTACAGCTAGATCAT
Organism: Lymantria dispar; assembly: GCA_032191425.1. NCBI lineage: Eukaryota > Metazoa > Arthropoda > Insecta > Lepidoptera > Erebidae > Lymantria > Lymantria dispar. The sequence goes on from CM063465.1 coordinate 23,052,771, forward strand.
CCCTTAGTCCAGTCTCCAGGGGTGTCTCTCAATCCATACTCGGACCTCTTCTTTTTATTTTATACAGTGCTGATATTACCAAACAAATAGTAAATTCAAAATTCCACTTATATGCTGATGACTTACAGATCTACCGGTCTTTTAAACCTGAGGACTGTGCCAATTCTACAAAAGAAATAAACGATGATCTGGACCGTATAACGAAATGGGCAAATGATAACTGTCTTGTACTGAACCCTAGTAAATCTAAATATTTAATATTAGGGTCTAAAAAATGTATAGCAAAAATAAAAAATTCAAATCCTGACATACTTATCAATGGTTGCTCTATTGAGCAGGTTTCCGAAGTTTGCAATCTTGGGGTAATTTTTGATGGTCAACTTCATTTCGAGATGCATATAATGGAAGTGGTAAAAAATTGCTTTTATCGTCTTAAACTTCTATACCGAATTCGCCCTTACCTTAGTATCGATTTACGTGTCACCCTTTGTGAATCACTCATTTTATCGAAAATGAATTATGCTGACAGTGTTTATGGTACTTGTTTATTAGCTAGGACGGAAAAACTAATACAGCGAGTGCAAAATGCTTGCGCCCGTTATTGCCATGATATTCCTCGCCATGCACATATCACACCTTTTTTGAACGCAGGTAACCTTATGAAAATGTCAGCACGTAGGCATCTCCATCTAGCTACACTTTTGTTCGGTATTGTTTCTCATAAAAGACCTATATATCTTTATGAGAAGATAAGCTGGTCACGAAAAAATAATAGTTACATAACTAGAGCATCAACATACCTGATGAATACTCAGAAACATCGAACTACTGCCTTCCGGGGTAGCTTTAGGTTTGCAGCAAGTCGTTGCTGGAATGTACTTCAACCCCGTTTATTGCATTAAAAAACTACTAGGGTTTTCCAAAAAAGCCTTAAGCTAATCCTACTTGAAAATCAAAAATTGATACCTTAATATTCTGTATACAGACCACAAATTTACTGTAGTTATTTCTCGTTCTATTTCATCAAGGACTCCTAGCTAACCACAAGATTTATGTACTTTCGGTTTCTTCTTCATACTATTAATGTTTATTTTATTTTATATTCTATATGTCTTTATTAAATAATTTGTTTCTTTTACTTAAGCTATTCTATGTGATAATTATGATATTTTTTACAAACTAGCATATGATATAGTATAGTATTAATTTATTTCATTCTTAATTTAATGTTACTATTTCAAATATTACTGTTTAACTTTTTTTAAATATATTTGTTTTGCATATATTGTTGCTTTCGCGACTTGATTGTACGGGTCCATCAGAATATCAGCGGTCTAGTATCATATTTACTGTACCATAAGCTGAGATGGGCACCATATTTTGGCCTCACATATTTCAACTCCTTGTTTTTAGTTAGTAGTTCTTATTTCTTTCGTTGTTCTCTATAGTGTGTGAGGTTTACAAAATAAAATTTCTTTCTTTTTATATCACACGTCCAACAAGTCATAGTCAAAAGTGAAATACAAATGCGATAAAATCCGTAGTTTAATAAACTTTTTTTTTTTTTTTTTTACTCACTCTCATTATCGGTAATGTGTGCACATTCGCAATATATCCAACGAAACTAACAAAGTTTTTTATTTTAATTACAAACTCACTGACCCTTGTATTGCGAGCGATTTCACAATTTAACGGACACAAATTGTTCACAGACCGAGAACAAGTTTGAAGATCGCACAATGTATTTAGTCAACAAATGCTTTTTGTCAACCTTTTTTATCAATCTCGAAAAAATATGTTTAAAATGTCATGTGATTCAGCATACCTAATCACATCTAGATTATTTTTCAAAGAAGTGAAGTACCACTCGCAAAAATTGCAAAGGTTATAAACGATTAACAAATCAAATAAGATGTTGTTTTTTGCAAATATTTCAAAAATTATTGTCGTCTTTTATGACATCCAGGGGCAAGATAAGGAGGTGGTATATGGTATGGCTGTATTCTTACTCCGTCACTACATGTTAAGTTAAGCTATTAAAATATCAATTATAACATACGCTTCATGTTTGTCAGTCAGAACACCCGCCGCCTGGCTCCATCCGGGGTGAGAGGGGCGCGCGGGCAACGCGAGTCCCCGTAACCCACCCATATAGCACGTTGCCTTCGTCGTTGGGCCGACCACCGGTGCAGTTCCTTGACTTCAGTGGTCGACCCGACAGAATACCCCCGAGGGAGTGCCCGCTCCCGTCGACGTCCCCCCGGCATGCCGGTCGCCGTTGCGAGGCTAACCTCTCCGCGGGTGTCGCACTAAATCCCCGGCCAGGTCAGCCGCAGGCTGCTAGAGCGGCATCAGACGCAAAAGTTGCAAGATAAAAATTTCAAGGATAATTTAGAAAAAGTATATTATGCATTTTGATCAGTTATAAGCATATTATTGTGTAATAATAATAATCATTTTATTTCAGAATTAACTCCATATTTTGTTAGTAGGTATCAATAGAAACTTAAGAGCTAGTGTTCGTAACAATAGCATACAAAATTAAAACAAATTAAATAATATTAAATTAAAACAAATTAAATAATATTAAATTAAATCAAATACTAATTTTATTTAGAAAATAAAACTGAAATGTAATTAAATCAACTTGTGTTAAATTATTCAAATTAAATACTAATTTTATTTCACAATTTATTTAGAAAATATGTAAAACTAAAATTAAATTAAATCAAACTGTATTAAACTAATCAACTCAAATAACAATTTCATATCGAAGTTTCATTTAGAAAATAAACCAGAATTGAAATTAAAACAAATTAGAAAAACGGTATTAAATTAATTCCATTTTATATAAAACTAAAATACACCGAATAATAAAAGTCATTCAGTGATAAGCATTGACAGCACAAAATGTGTAGTGGTTAAGATACCGACCTACCGTGTCAGTGTCGTGAATGTGTAGTGGTTAAGATACCGACCTACCGTGTCAGTGTCGTGAATGTGTAGTGGTTAAGATACCGACCTACCGTGTCAGTGTCGTGAATGTGTAGTGGTTAAGATACCGACCTACCGTGTCAGTGTCGTGAATGTGTAGTGGTTAAGATACCGACCTACCGTGTCAGTGTCGTGAATGTGTAGTGGTTAAGATACCGACCTACCGTGTCAGTGTCGTGAATGTGTAGTGGTTAAGATACCGACCTACCGTGTCAGTGTCGTGAATGTGTAGTGGTTAAGATACCGACCTACCGTGTCAGTGTCGTGAATGTGTAGTGGTTAAGATACCGACCTACCGTGTCAGTGTCGTGAATGTGTAGTGGTTAAGATACCGACCTACCGTGTCAGTGTCGTGAATGTGTAGTGGTTAAGATACCGACCTACCGTGTCAGTGTCGTGAATGTGTAGTGGTTAAGATACCGACCTACCGTGTCAGTGTCGTGAATGTGTAGTGGTTAAGATACCGACCTACCGTGTCAGTGTCGTGAATTCGAATCCCATGCGGGACAACACTTTGTGCGATACACAAATTGTTTTGAGTCTATATCTTATTTGTGTATGTTAATTATGTTTGTAAAGTCCCCCACCATACAAGGATTATTTTCTTATGGCATGTTCTCTCTAAAAAAATAGTTCATTTTTTTTATTCTATTCATCCATCAGATACTAAACGTACACTGCTGGACTTAGGAGTCCCCGCGAGAATGCCACACACAACGCTCCTGTCACCAACAACTAATTATTCCCTGCTACTTTTATAATGTCGTCAGTCCACCTAATAGATGGTCTTTCGACGCGACGTCGTCCAAATTGAGATCCACGCCACTCGAGAAACTTTCTTCTTCAATGGCTGCCTGCCTTCAAAAAGCGAATTCTTCTATGGTTATACCAGTTCTTCTACGGGTATCCGTATTTCGGATTTTGTCACGTAGAGAAATACCTCGGTACCGAGAATCATCTCGGTTTATATGTTCCATTGTTGGGATCGAGCCTCCTCCATAATGGGAGAGAAATTGACCTACCACACTGGTCAGACGCGTTGGCACAAGGTTTGATCTCGAGTTTTTCTTCTTTTGCAATGATTTTATGTGCTGTGCATATTACATCCCTTAGTCGTGTTTTACGACACCCATAGGGAAAAAAAGAGGGTGTGGTCAATTGTATTTTCACTCCGTCACAGTACGGAAAAGAACAAGAATAACCTTCTCCATATCACGTTGAGCGACTTTGAGCCTTATTATTAGGGCGACATTTAGGCGGCACGTTTTAGTGCAGTATGTCATCATTGGTAACATACGCTGGTTTGTTACTATTTTACTTTAATTATAAAAATATTAAAATAATAAACATGAAAATTAAAAAATGTCTTTTTATTATACTTAATCTAACTAATAATAAAAAAAATAGTAATACTTAATCCAAGTTTTACTGATCATATTCAGATTTTAGTAAAATTGAGTTTCGAACTTTGCCTGACCAAATTAGTTTCTGCTAGTTTTGACGAAAATCCTTTAGTCAAAGGCCGAAATGCGTTATATATTTGGGCTTTCACGAAGACTAAGTCAGGAATGACTAGTCAAATCTTGAATTGCCGGAGCTTTAGGTTTTGACTATAAGATATACATAAGTTTGTACATTTATTGATACAAGCATGTATCATTCTACTAAATATAAGTTATAATAATACAATTTTGAACAAATAAAAACAGAAAAAGAATGCAGTCGAAATAAACAAAATACGCATTATTAAATACTAGCAACCCGCCCTCGCTTCGCTTCGGTTTCAGTCGCTTTACCCGCGGCGTAGTTCCCGTTCCTGTGGGAATACCGGGATAAAATATAGCCTATGTTACTTCCTGATATTATAGCTTTCCATTGGTGAAAGAATTTTTGAAATCGGTTCGGTGGTTTAAGCGTGAAAGCGTTACAAACAAACATCCTTACTTTCGCATTTATAATATTAGTATGGATAACTTACCAACCTATTTGTCACATTTTGATAAAATTATATGTGACCACTTCTGTAGTATTATCTAACAAACAAAATAAAAATCTATACCAATAAATAAAATTGGAGTGTCTGTTTGTAATGTCAAAATAATAGGCTTTTTTCATGCTCACACGGTTATTTGCACGACACCTATGCCTAAAATAGCAATTCAAAAATTTTTGTCTGTCTGTCTGTTTGTTCCGGGTAATCTTCAAAACGGCTGGACCGATTTCAAAAATTCTTTCACCAATGGAAAGCTATAATATCAGGGCGTAAACTAGGCTACATTTTATCCCGTTATTCCCACGGGAACGGGAACTACGCGGGTAAAACGACTATAACCTATAAGCGAAGCGAGGGCGCGTTGCTAGTCTACTATAAAAAGGCGGGCATGAAATTAATAATAAGACTTACTCTTAGAATTTAGTTAAGAAAAGCTCATCACGAAAACCCCGCAATGAATAAAAAAAGTTAAAAGTGGTCATAAGGAAACATATCTTATATATATAAATCTCCTGTCACGATGTTTGTCCGCGATGGACTCCTAAACTACTTAACCGATTTTAAATTAAATTGGCACACCGTGAGCAGTCTGGTCCAACTTGAGAAATAGGATAGCTTAGATCTTTAATTATAGTCGCAATTTTATTTTATTACAAATTATTTGTTATTAATTGACAGTCACAATTATCTGTTAACTCCAAAAGATTCTAACAGATGGCGATATTTGTTGACTGGATTTAAGTAATTTGTGTGTGCTCAATGAGATTCGAGAATGGTTTAGATTCACAATTGGACCCGGTAGGTGGCGCTTTATTTGAACAGAACAACGTCTGTTGGGCCAGCTAGTAATAATATATAATCGATAAAAAAGGATATTTTAAAAATATAAACGCACAGGCACGCTCGCACACATTCGCTCATGCGTAGAAACAAAAATCATAGAGTCGAATTCACAACCTCCTCAATTCTTTTTGACTAATTTAGAATAATTAAATCGAATTCCATAATAAAATTAAAACCAAATAATAATACCTTAAAAATTTTTCAACACTGGATGTGTTGAAAAATTTATTTAACAAAGTAATAAAAGGCTTGTCACACTTAAACAAAAATGTCAGTACATTTATCGACACAATATCGTTATACCAACTAAATACAAAACAATATAAAAAAATCAAATAATCAATACAATTTTAATAATAAACTTAAAAATATTTCACTCAAAATATTTCAATGGACTCGTTAAGTACATTTGAAATAAAACGTAAAAGATAATTAAAAGTGAATAAAATATAAGTTGGTATCACTGAGACAGCACTGTCTGTCCCCTGTGGTGTCTGTCCCCCTGTGGTGTCTGTCCCCTGTGGTGTCTGTCCCCCTGTGGTGTCTGTCCCCTGTGGTGTCTGTCCCCCTGTGGTGTCTGTCCCCTGTGGTGTCTGTCCCCTGTGGTGTCTGTCCCCCTGTGGTGTCTGTCCCCCTGTGGTGTCTGTCCCCTGTGGTGTCTGTCCCCCTGTGGTGTCTGTCCCCTGTGGTGTCTGTCCCCTGTGGTGTCTGTCCCCCTGTGGTGTCTGTCCCCCTGTGGTGTCTGTCCCCTGTGGTGTCTGTCCCCCTGTGGTGTCTGTCCCCTGTGGTGTCTGTCCCCCTGTGGTGAGACGTACACTCCTCAAGGTATGTCGCCTCTTGGTTTCCCTACAGCTTGCTCGTACGTGGGCGGGTAAACTGTTGAACAAAAACAAACGTATATTAATATTATTTCATATTACAGAAATAGCGCAGTGGAACGGGTTCTATACCCGCACATAATAGTTCTTATGTGTAATCAACAAATAATTGTTCTGAATTTATAAACATGTAATAAAAAACACAAAACAGTCGTAAAGACAGAAGTGAAAACTTAAAACTATGAACAAACTGTTGTTATTTTTGGATATTCTAATTGTTTGATCTTAAGTTAAAACTTTTTAAATGTATCTGTCGTGTTCGACATATATCGTCACACAGATATAATGATGTAACTTTGTATATACATTTCTTGCATACGTGTGTATGTTACTGAACTACTAAACGATTAGACCGATGTTGATAAAACATTTTGTGTGTTCAAGTGGGTTCCACAATGGTTTAGATTAATATTTGGACCCGGTAAGTGGCACTGCGATCGATTTCAAGGATAATTCCTTTTACCATGTTTTTAGATTTGAACAGAACAACAGTTAAGTACAAGAGAAGGCAAACTCGAAATATAACCTCATTCCAACACGTTTTACCAGTGTCGTGTAGATAAATCTTATTTTAGCAAGTATCATGTTACATCCCTAAAACCTAAGTAACGGTTAGGCGTGTTTAACATTGCTATTTATGACTCATACATAGGGTTGCCACCGTTTTATTGTTTAAATAAAGTGCGTTCCGTGTGGTGACGGAATAAGAATACAATTCACCACTATCTTGCACATGGATGTCGTAAAATACGACTAAGGGATATAATATGCATATAACATCTATGCAAGAGAAGGAAAACTCTACATAAAACTGTATACCATACGTCTAATTAGAGTAGTATAGTAGGTCAATTTACTTTCCATTGTGGAGGAGGCTCAAGCCCAACAGTGGGACGTATGTAAGCTGTATGTAGACGCTGAATGTCCGTAATCGTATCCAGATACGAAACTTCATAACATACCTACTTTATACTAAAGCATAGTTGAACGTGTGACAACCCTACTCGTATATACATTTCGTGGAACACTTCGCATCAAATAACAAAATGTTTATCTTTTATTGTTTCCTTATAATTTGAGGTACTCATAATCAAATGGTCGAATGTGCATACAGCATTATTTGTCAAGCTTACTTGTATGCATAATCTTCAAAAGAAAAATAAATGTGTGTTATTTTTAAATGATAATCTTCAAATTTGTAAAGGAGTTTCATTCTGTCAAATTACGAAATGAAATACATTTGAGTTTGGTAAAAATATAAGTCTTATATCTTTAAACGAGCAATTCTTGTATTCAGGATCTCGGAAACGGCTCCAACGATTTTGTTGAAACTTGGCATACTAGAGGTTTCGAGTCCAAAAAATCGATCTAGCTAGGTTTTATTTATAGAAAATGTTGTTTTGTCCGCGTTTTTAGCAAAACAATACAATGACATTAAATTTTAAAAGAATATGATTTCAAATTTCGTTGTCAACGTCATGAGTTACGATAGCTCAGTTGGGAAATTGACCGGTTCTAATTTCGGTTTTTTTGGCAATCAAACAGCGTCAGTTCGAATCTCGGTGTTATTATTATTCTCTTTTTGTATTTTTTTTATATATTTTCATTATTTATTTTTTATTAATATACATATATCTAAATAAATTCGACAAAAATATTCCGTTCGCTCGGTCAACCAGATATTTTTTAATTAATCGTAGATGATTCAGTATTTGGGTATGCGGGCGGTTACGGCCAAAACATATTTGGAAAAATTTACGAATTCGAAAATACTCAAAATGTATGTAATATGTGGTGACGGAGTAAGAATACAATTCACCACCCCCTGTCTTATCTTACGTAGGTGTCGTAAAAGACGACTACGATATTAAATATACATACGAATAACATCTATGCAAGAGAAGGAACACTTTAAATGAAACTGAATGTGACTAGCGTGCTATATAGTAGGACAATTTCCCTCCTGTTATGGAGGAGGCCCGACCCTAACAGTGGAACGTATATCAGCTGAGATAATAATGACGAATGTAAATAAACGATTTTTATAATTAAAGTTTGATTTTGACGTGACAACGTCTAATAAATTGATGAACGCTGGCTGCATGCACGAAAAAGGATGACTCATTGTCCTGTTACGCTCATTGTCCCGTTACGGTGATTGATGTTACATATTATAATACGGTTTATTAATAAGATAACCGTATTATAATTGTAAAATGTGTATCAATTAAATTGTAGATTGCATTTCACTCCTTCTTTGTATCCAAACAGAATAATGATAATTCAATAAAAATTATTCAATTTTATTCATAAAAGTATGTAGTCATTTCATCAATGTTTTGTTATGACGTACGTTGTCACCTTAAACTATCGTCCGTAAACCGACTTTACAGACAACCATTTTTTTTTAAAGAACTGTCTTCTGTAAGCTAGAAACTCGATTTAATGAGAAACCTGTATATCACGTTTCCTTCAAACTTATCCAAGTCCATTGGTAGAACAATCAGGGCCGGATTATCCATAAGGCGGATTAGGCAACTGTCTAAGCGCCCCGTTTCGACTAGGGGCCCCGAGCATGCACCAAGACTGGCAGGTATTGTAATGGTATTGTGACTCGGTTTCATTGCCGGGTTTAACGTGATGAGCTTTTTCTTTTTTTAGTGATATCTTAATATTAATTAAGATATCACTATCTCTGAGATTGCCTAAAAAAGCTCATCACAAACCTGCTACAAATATATCTCGTATTTGATAGGCTCTATGTAAAATAATCGATACTTTAAAAACAATTCGATACCGGTAATAATGGCAAAGTTAAAGAAAAGGGAGCCCCCCAGAATTGCATTGTCTAGGGGCCCCGATAGAGTTAACCCGGCCCTAAGAACAATGGTTATATTTAACAAGAAACGATTTATCGACATTTTGTTATTGCAACTCGAGACGACGAGCTCTTATTACAATCATTTGCGCAGTACACATTGTATAATCATATATCGTACACGTCTATATATTAATACGTGAAGCAAAAACTTAGTCACCGTGGTACACGCGGACCATCAGGCAATTCATGAAACAGTGCTCCCGCCGCTACTTCGACTCTGCCGCGACACACCCGAACCCATTAGTGGTAAGGGCGGCTTCTTACATCCCCTCTAAAATGTCCGCGATTAAACAACCGCGACTAATACTCGACAAACCCGACGACATTATCACGCTCGCCCAGACTGAGGCATACACAGCCCGCGAGGTCTTGACAAATAGTAATAAATATCCACGTTACCGCCCCCGCCGACGGGGAAGGAAGACGTGTCGCGTTAAAATTATAAACGTGGGAGTGCCCACTTTGCCAGCGACCGCCCAAGCCGAGGTCCGTACCCCACAGGGGGTGCCCTCGGGATGGGTCGCTTAACTTTAAACGGGTTGAGAGCCCTCAGCGCTCACCCACCAGTCCGGGTAAAGTTGTCACAGCCATCTGAGGCTAACAACTAAGTCAGTCAAAAAAAAAAATTTTGTACCCCTTTTTACGAAAATTACGTGGATGTACAAGTATGAAATTTAGCACAGTTGAAGTATATAATGAGGAGAAGTGCATAAAACTGAAATTTCATATAATAATGAATTAGAAGTACATATATTAAGTTCATTAAAAAAAGCATTACGCACACTAAGTTAAAATCTGTGGTCAAACCAAATGTCCAATAATCATAATTATAATGACAATGTCTAATATACATTTGTATTTATTACTTCATATATTAGTTATTAGTGAAATACAGCTTGCTCAATTTACAATTACCTATACATAAATAAAATTAAAAAAAAATGTGAAAAAATTGTGTATCAATAGGTATTACTTGACAATGTAGTTGTCAATCAGATATGCGGTTTACATATTTTTATTTTCAGTTTTCCTTGTGGTGACGGAGTAAGAATACAATTTACTACACTCTATCTTGTACGTGGATATCATAAAAGACGACTAAGGGATTTAATGTACATATATCTGTTCAAGAGAAGGAAAACTCGAAACAAAATCCTATACCAACTTGTTTGACCTAGCTTACCAGACTTAGCTTACCCGGTATCCATGGGTCTCCTGAAACCGCTTCGAAAAATATTGCATATACAAAACTCGGCCAAACTCACACGGTCTACAGTTCACAAAACCACTTGGATTTAAAAAAAACTGAGGGCCTTTAAATAAATAGCAAAAAAAATCTGTATCAGTTTACATTTGTGTGAAATATTCAAGTGGCTAAGTATATTTTAAGTTCAAGTTGTTAAATACTTTTAACATTTTTGTTATACTTAAGTTTTATATTTAAATTGTATCCAAATGATAAAGGTACACTTGAATTTAAGGACAGTACAAAGAACAGCCCTTTTTTGGGCGTACGTTCTATCCGAGATGAAGGAAGGGCGACATGGCCCTATACCTCACCGTATACCCTGCTATTCGCTATTAGGCCAACCACTAGTACAGTCTTTGGCGTCTGTAGCCAGCCCGAGGGCAAAAAAACAGCTACGTTAAAAAACTACTACCTGCACAGTACAATATGAGAATAGCTTGTTATATTAATAATGTACTATAATGAAAGAACACGCCTTTTGTGCCTTCATCTCCGCTCATAATGGTAGGGGTGTGACCTGGAGGGAAAATAATCGATTCTTTTCTGCCAACAGGATTGTGATGACCTTTTGTTTTAGGAAATGTAAGCTTTATTTTGTAATATAGTATGAAAACACACCTGAAACAATCCTGATGAACTTTTTTTTTAGGAAATCTGGTCATGAATAATCGCTTAATTTCGAATAGTAAAAAATCGATTAATAATCGATTTTTCTCATTTTCATAATCGATTATTACAAAAAAAATAATCGATTTTTATAAAAATCGATTATTTTTTCATATCTCTACATAATGGCCCACTGTTGGGCTCGAGCTTCCTCCACTAAAGGTGTCCACTTTGAAAAAAACATTGAAGTTTTGCATTGATTAATTTGATGTTTTTTTTTAAAGTATCGTTGCATCGAGCATTTTGGAAGCTTTTCGAAACATCGAATCAATTTGATGTTTTTCATTGCAAACATCGATGTTTTCGATGCATCGATGTATATCGAACGTCTCTATCCTACACTATGGCAGGGCAATTGACCTACTGTACCACGCTGGTAAAAGATGTTCGTATAGGGTTATATTTCGAGTTTACTTTTTATATCCGCATATTATATCCTTTAGTCGGCTTTTACGACACCCACGGACAAGGAGGAGTGACTGTTTGTATTATTATTTCGTTATCTAGCGTAGAGTAATAACATGGCGCTTTATTATAAAATGGTGGTCTTACAGACACATTGCGATCTCTTGTATATTTTATTGATAGTATTAATAATTATACATACGATTAGGGGCTGGTGACTCTGATGGTGCAGCTGTGACTGTGGACTGCAGTTCTGATGAAAATCCTGCCATTACAAGTGCTGAAAAAAAAAGTATCATGACTGACTGAGGTCGCTGGTGGACGGTCTTGGGATAAGTCCGCCAGTCGCAGACGCCCACTGTGTGAGGGCGACATCCCGGCAACGTTATTATCTTTAGAGTAATCCGCCGGGCTGGCCATCGAGTTTAAGGAATGGACACCAGTAGCGAGTCCAAAGTCGATGGCAGGAGACAAGATAAGTAACGGAGCTGCATACCGCCCTTCTATCGCCCCAGACAGATTGGGCGAGGATGTGCAAAAGAGAAAATTTTTAATAAAATTCCGTGTAGTGACGGACTAGGAATACAATTCACCACTCCCTATCTTGCCCGTGGATGTAGTAAAAGACGACTATGGGATATAATACGCATATAGCATTTACGCAAGATATCCCAATAAGTCTGACCAGTGTGGTTAATTTCTGGTAGAAGAGGTTCGCGCCCAACAGTTGTATATGATGGCTGAGAGGATCAGTCCCACTGTTGGGCTCGGACCGGCTCCACTAAGGGAAGGCAATTGACCTACTATACTGCGCTGGTCAGATTGGTGTAGTTTTGTTTCGAGTTTTCCTGCATAGATATTGTATGCATAATATATACCTTAGTCGTCTTTTATGACATCCACGAGTAAGATAGGGAGTGGTGAATTGTATTCTTACTCCGTCACCACACGGAAGAAAACTAAAATTGAAGCGTCTGTTTGTAATGTCAAAATTATACTATTTTTCATGTTCACAAGGTTATTAAATAACCTACATAACGTAAATAACCGTTATTTACACGATACCTACCTAGTTTAAAAATCGTGTCTCTCTGTTTCGGGCTTCATCAAAACGGCTGGACCATTTTGAATAATATTTTACTTGTGGGTTAGCTGTCTGTGTAAGGAGTGGAGTGGAGAGGAGAAAAGAGAGAACTTAGGCTATATTTTATAAGCATATTCCCACGCAAACGGGAACTGCGGGGGTGAAAACGCGGGACTTTGCTAGTTAAATAGGTAATATAAAAAACCGGCTAAGCATGAGTCGGAGTCGCGCACGTAGTGTTCTGTACTATTATTCTATTATCTATAAAAATCGCATTTGTTGCATGGGATATTTTTTATTTTTAGTATTTGTTGTTATAGCGGCAACAGAAATACATAATTTGTGGCAATTTCAATTGTCTAGCTATCGCGGCTTTTGAGATACAGCCTGGTGACAGACAGCGAAGTCTTAGTAATAGGGTCCCATTGTTACCCTCTGGGTACAGAACCCTAAAAACCGTCTTCCGTTTGGTGAGAGTAAGAATACAATTCACCACCCCCTATCTCGCCTGTGGGTGTCGTAAAAAGCGACTAAAGGATATAATACGCATATAACATCCATGCATTAGAAGGAAAACTCGAAATAAAACCCTATACCAACCTGTTTGACAACATAGTATATTGAGATATATTTTCCCCTTATTGTGAAGGAGACTCGAGCCCAACAGTGGGACGTATATAAGCTGAAATGATAATGACATACCGTTAACGTCTTGCGGGTTCAGTTCATAGCCGCTATCTGCAGCTGGGCGGGGCAGAGCTGTGGGAGGAAGAGCTGGTGCGGCCGTTGATAATCCCACCAATGTAGGAACTAGAACAAAATGTTACAAGTTTTTTTTTGACGTGACGTCTTATAATTCGATGGAGCGGGCTGCACGCATGAAAAAAACATGACTCATGCGGCGTTACCTCGCTCTGAGGCGTTCTATTTAAGGCTTGAAGTGCAAGCGAGAGCGCGGAACGAGCGACAAAGAGGCACAATCGGCCCCCGCATTCGACATCTGTCTCTCTCGTACTTGAGTGAGCGATGCGTCCGCGTGGCCAGCTGCTATACAATAATACATTTACATGTTTTCGTCAAGTATGAAGTGCAGTGAAAAGTGAATGTGGTGTCAATTGTTTATAAATTAAAATTTTCTTTTGAAAAATGAAACCATTCCATCAGTATTTTCTTATGACGTTGTCACGTTCAACTATCGTCAGTAAACCGACTTTACAGATCCGATTTTTTTTTATTAAACAAAGACATTCATCATTTCATTCATTTAATCCGGCTCATAATAGGTTCCACTGTTGGGCTCGAGCCTCCTCTGTAATAGGAGGGAAATTGACCGCGCTGATCAGACGTGTTAGTATAGGTTTTTATTTCAAGTTTTCCTTCTCTTACATATATGTTAAATACATAATTAATCTCTTAGTCGTTTTTACGACCCCCACGGGTAAGAGAGGGTGACTTTACAAATATAATTAACGGACACAAATTACATACATACTCAGAACAACAATTTGTGGTCGCACAAAGTGTTGTCCTGTGTGTGATTCGAACCCATGATAGTGGCGCGGTAGGTAGATCTCAATCACTACGCCATTTATGCAGTTAATATACATAGGTGCTTAAAGTGATCCTCAGATGTGTAACACGCTTTTTTTTTTGGGGTGGGTTGCGGTCGGCGCGCTCCTCGCACCACTCCGTCCGGGACGACAGAGGGGCGTAAGCACGCACACCACAACCCACCCGCACATAACGTCGCCTTCGTCGTTGGGCCGACCACCGGAGCAGGGTTACTTATCATCAGTGGTCTGATTTGGGGTACCCTCCCATCGACCGACGACTCGGGGAGCACGTCGGTCTTTCCTCACGCGGTCGGCCTCTCGGCGGGTGTCGGACTAACTCCCCGGTCACGTCGCCCGCGGCCTCGGCTAGGGCGGCATGACGCGCAAATGTGTAACACGCTTACGTTTAGTTACCAAATGTTATAAAGTTACGTGAGTTTTCCGTGTGGTGACGGAGTAAGAATACAATTCACCACTCCTTATCTTGCACGTGGATATCATAAAAGACGATTAAGAGTTATAACATCTGTTCAAGAGAAGGGAAACTGGAAACAAAACCTTATTCCAACACGTCTGACTAGTGCAATAGTAGGTCCCTTCCCATTGTGAAGGAGGTCTAAGCCCAACAGTGGGACATACTTTACAAACACAATACCATACGCGGTGCTTATAGGTATACCGAGTATGTAGTTTCGAGTAACAGGCAATATATAATCCGATGTCAACCGTTAGCGGTAGGATTGCCACCCGTACAATATTATAAAGCAACTAGCTGACCCAACAAAATAAAAAAAGGAAAATAATAAATTTTAAACTAAACGGTTTTATTGTAAAGAAACAGTAAAAATAAAATCGTGGGGCACGTCAAATATCTACAATCGTCGATTAAAATGTTTGTTTTGTAGTGTCCCACGATTTTATTTTTACTCTTTCTTTACAATAAAACCGTTTAATTTAAAATTTATTTTTTTCCTTTTTTTAGTTTTTATATTGATTTTGTATAGAACACTGTATTCTTGTCAAGCCCTTTAATTTAATACCCATATTAATGGGATTGAAAAACAAATAGGCTGTCCGCCATTTTGTAGCGGCGGCCATCTTAGATTTTGAATTTGTATTCTACTTGTCAAGCCCTTTCATTTGATACCCATATTGATGGGATTGAAAAAAAAGTAGGTTATCCGCCATTTTGTAACTGCGGCCATCTTGAATTTACAAAAATGTTGACTATACATAATTTTATTGTTACCAAAACCAAATTTCAGATCAATCAGTTGACAGGAAGAGGGTAAAATTTCAATTACTAAATTTAACCCAACAAAGAAAAAAATAAACCAACAAACAGGGTAAGCTAAATAAAATCGTTTAAAAAAGTAAACAGTATTCACCTTGAAATCGATAATACGCGCCACCAACCGGTTAAATTATTAATCTAAACCATTGTTTATATTCATCGGAACAGCCACAAAAAAATCATCAAAATCTGTCCAGCCGAAAGAAGGCAATTGCAGACACACGAATAGAAGATTTTTATATGTATATAAAGATACATTAGGGTGTTTCAAAAAAATCGAATATTTTTTTTTCAAATGGTCGGCAAATTCTGTCAGAGAATGCTAAAATAAAGACCTCGTCAAAATTTGAGCTCTTAATTTAAAGATTTAGTGGTCGCGGTTCGCAACTTTCTATTTCCCATTTAAATAACATCCTTACTAATATTATAAATGCGAAAGTAACTCTGTCTGTCTGTCTGTCTGCTACGCTTTCACGTCTAAACCACTTGACCGATTTTGATGAAATTTGGTACAGAGATGGACTAAAGCTTGAGAAAGGACATCGGCTACTTTTTATTGCGAAAAAATGGGTGTAAGGGGTTGAAATAGGGGATGACATTTTGTATGGAAATTCGTCATTTTCGATGATAGAACCACGAATTTTTGTATTAAGGTACCTGATAATAAATAAATAAATATTCGTTCAAGCGTTTTGGAAATTTCATTTACATGGGGATGAAATTCAACCCCTAAAATACCAAAAAGCATACAGCCGAAACCACTGGGCCTAGAAACGTATTTTTTTTTACACCATCGTATTTCTTGGGATGCACGAGCAACTAGCAAAGGATTTTTGGAAATTCACCCCCTTAAGGGGGTGAAAAGCATATAGTCTTTCACGTCTAAACCGATTTTGATGAAATTTGGTACAGAGATGGACTAAAGCTTGAGAAAGAACATAGGCTACTTTTTATTGCGAAAAAATGGGTATAAGGGGTTGAAATAGGGGATGACATTTTGTATGGAAATTCGTCATTTTCGATGATAGAACCACGAATCTTTGTATTAAGGTACCTGATAATAAATAAATATTGGTTCAAGCGTTTTGAAAATTTCATTTACATGGGGATGAAATTCAACCCCTAAAATACCAAAAAGCATACAGCCGAAACCACTGGGCCTAGAAACGTATTTTTTTTTACGCCATCGTATTTCTTGGGGTGCACGAGCACTAGCAAAGGATTTTTGGAAATTCACCTCCTTAAGGGGGTGAAAAGCATATAGTCTTTCACGTCTAAACCGATTTTGATGAAATTTGGCACAGAGATGGACTAAAGCTTGAGAAAGAACATAGGTTACTTTTTATTGCGAAAAAATGGGTATAAGGGGTTGAAATAGGGGATGACATTTTGTATGGAAATTCGTTATTTTCGATGATAGAACCGTGAATCTTTGTATTAAGGCTCCTGATAATAAATAAATAAATATTCGTTCTAGCGTTTTGGTAGTTTCACTTACATGGGGATGAAATTCAACCCCTAAAATATCAAAAGCATACAGCCGAAACCACTGGGCTTAGAAACGTTTTTTTTTTTCACCATCGTATTTCTTGGGGTGCACAAGTACTAGCAAAAGATTTTTAGAAATTCACTCCCTTAAGGGGTTGAAAAGCATATAGCCTTTCACGTCGAAACCACTTAACCGATTTTGATGAAATTTGGTACAGAGATGGACTAAAGCTTGAGAAAGGATATAGGCTACTTTTCATCGCAAAAAATTGGGTATAAGGGGTTGAAATAGGGGATGACATTTTGTATGGAAATTCGTCATTTTCGATGATAGAACCACGAATCTTTGTATTCAGGCACCTAATAATAAATAAATAAATATTCGGTCAAGCGTTTTGGAAATTCCATTTACATAAGGATGAAATTCAATCCCTAAAATATCAAAAAGCATACAGCCGAAACCACTGGGCCTAGAAACGTATTTTTTTACAACATCGTATTTCTTGGGGTTCACGAGCACTAGCAAAGGATTTTTGGAAATTCACTCTCTTAAGGGGTTGAAAAGCATATAGCCTTACACGTCGAAACCACTTAACCAATTTTGATTAAATTTGGTACAGATATGAACTAAAGCTTGAGAAAAGATATAAGGCTACTTTTTATCGCGAAAAAATAGGTATAAGGGGTTGAAATAGGGGAAAGTATTTTCTTTTTACATCGTCTTATTTCTTGGGGTATACGAGCACTAGCAAAGGATTTTTGGAAAATCACCCCCTGAAGGGGGTGAAAAGCGTATGGACTAAACTATTAGTGCTAGGAACGTAAAACTTTCTATGCAATTCTCTTTCTTTTGTTATAAGTGAGTTCTAAGAAATTATTTTATTAAAATCAACTCCTAAAGGGGTGCAAAATATATAGCCGAAATCATTAGGCCTAGAAACATGGAATTTTGTATAAAGTTGCTTTTCTTGGGGAAAGAGAGATTTTTGCAATTTTAGCCCTAAGGGGGATGAACAGCGTTTAACCGAAATCACTGAGCCTACGAAGGATCATTTTAGTACACGGTCGGCTTTCTTGGATTACCCCAAGATATTCTTAGTGCTCACTTACCAAGCACTATGAAAAAATTTTTGGCAAGGATAAGCGAGCTCTAACAAAGAATTTTTGGAAATTCAATCCCTAAGAGGGTGAAAGTGTAAAGCCAAAGATACTGGGTCTAAGAATGTGAAATTTTGTATACCGATCAGTTATTTGGGGTAAGCACTCACTAAGAAACAATTTTGGGCTGCCCCAAAGGGATAAAACGCATATAGTCGAAGACACCCAGCCAATGATATATGATCATTATTTTGCGCTTATCCTAATTACTTTGGATCGACGCGATATGAAGGCACTCTTCTGCCATCGTAGATATATTGCAAAGGTTCTAGCAACATTTTATGACCTGGCGGACGACATTGTTGGCCAGACGGCATCACCAATTGGTCCAGGTTGATGTAAATCTTTGTCTTAGTAGTATTTTGCGACACCCACGAACAATGAAAGCGTGGTAATATTTCTAGCAGCTACCAGACAGTAAGTTACAATCAAGATATTATTCCAATTTTCTATCTCTACAAATAAATAAATTTGAAGCGTCTGTTTGTCTATCAAAATAATAGGTTTTATTTATGCTCACACAATACGGTCCAAATTTTTTTGTCTGTCTGTCTATTCGTTACAGTTAATCATCAAAATGCCTGGACCCATATTGATTACATTTTGCCATCAGGTCTACCAGGCGTACATAAGGAATAACTTAAGACTATATTTTATCCCGGTGTGGCTGGAGCAACCTTGAGAATTAGGTCGATTTTAAAATTATTTCACTAATGGAAAGCTATTTTTAATCCAGTAACATATTTAAGCTATTTTTATCCTGATATTCCTACGGGATCGGGTACAATGCCGGTGAAATCACGGGAATTTAATGGTTTTAAAAATTAATTCACTAATGAAAAGCTATATTATCAGTGAGTACCATATAAAGGCTATTTTCATCCCAGTATTTGCCCGGGAACGAGAACTAAACCGGGGGATGACGACCAATTTTTAAAATTCTTTCACCAATGGAATGCTACCGATGTTATCAGCGTCTCTGATATTTCTGGGATTTATATTTTTTTTTTTCACCCATGTAAATTTATAATATCAGCGAGTAACATAGGCATTTTTTATCTCGGTATTGGCATGAAAATGGGGTCTACGTGAATGAAACTGCGGGTGTTTGATTGATATAATTTTTTTTCACCAATGGAAAATTACGTTATCAGAAACTAAGGAAAGGCATATTTATCATCGTATTTCCACAGGAATTTGAACTATAAGGCTGGAAGTAATATTCAAATGTGAAAGTTTGTGAAGATATTTGGATGTTTGTTACTCAATCACGCTTAAACTGTTGAGCAGATTTGGATGAAAATTGACACGTAGATAGAGTATTTCTTAAATTAAGAAATGTAATACTTTTTATGCCGATAATATTCTTTGCGATAATAGTTCAATATTCAAGTAAATTTTACGCGGGCGAAGCCGCGGGCAAAAGCTAGTAAGAAATAAATGCTTTTAACTTTAGAATTTTATACCTCTGGATTGAATGAACTTATAGCAATGACCAACTCAGATTCTTATAGGAAATTTAATGCTCTACAAAAAAGGTCTCTTATAATTTTTCCATAAATTGAATCCTTTCAGTTATTCAAGGTCAAAGTTTGATTTAAACCGTTTTTTCGGTTTTTTCAACTTTAATGGTACAGTTATTATTACGTAGGAAAAAAAATATTTTTTATTTAGACATATAATAAATTTTTATAATATGACAAACAATAATTATTGCCAAAATCTGATTAATGAAAAATAATAACCCCTTTAATTAAATTATTTATTATTAGTAAGAAAGAAAACGTACGATACATTTTCCTTCATGTATTCAGATGTAATCATCATGTTTAATAATAAAATTACTATTGTCAACTATTCTGTTGAAATTATCATTTAAAAATTATTTAATATTGGATTAGTTATCTATTCTGTAATCCCTCTGCCGGTAAGTACCGATAACAAGTGTCAAAATCAAGTTTCGTATGAGTGCATCGACTCGGAAGAAAGGTATTCGATAAATCATCATCTCAGCCCATATACGTCCCACTGTTGGGCTCGGGCCTCCTCTATAATGGAAGGGTAATTGACCTACTATACCACGCTGGTCAGACGTGTTGGTATAGGGTTTTATTTCGAGTTTGCCTTCTCTCGCATAGATGTTATATGCGTTTTATATCCCTTAGTCGTCTCGTACGATCACCCACGGGTAAAATAGGGGGTGGTGAATTGTATTCTTACTCCGTCACCACACGGATAAATATTTGTTTAATAATTCAAAGTGGCCATTATTATTCTTCTTTATTCACAAGCCAACTCAGAATTCGACATTATGGGAGAAGAAATTTATTTAATTCTTAAAATAAGTCAAAATTTTGTTGGAAGAAAACTTCCATTGTTCAAAGAGGTTATGTCAGTTTTTTTTTACTACCATAAAACCTGTACCTTAACAATTAAACAAAGTTCAGCAAGTACAATGAAGAAAGTCATAGAAATGTGGCGTCAAACAGAAATGCCGCTGCGTGAAGAAGCTTCTATAATCGTCTCAATAATTCGATTTTATAATAGATGGATTCTATTATCAAAGAGTAAGCATCAGAAAAAATCTCCTACACAAAAGAAAAAGGAATCAATTTTTTGTAATGATTTACACAAATTAATTGATATTGCCCATGCAAATGCTCTCAATGTAATTGATGCTACAAAAAGAATTTTTTTTGGAAATCCAAAGACATTCATCTCGACGTGGATTTATAAACAATTTGGAGTAACTGAGTACAATCAAACTTTAACAAAAAATGAAGAAGATTTTCAGTATCTATTACAAGTGGTAAAAAAACACAGAGAGATGTACCCTAATTGTAATAAAAAAGCCTTAATATAACAGTTAGACAGTTGATTATTGTTAATTTCTACCTTTTTACATTTGTTCTTATTTTTTTTATCACCTTCCGTATGTCTCAGATATTAATATATTATATTTTTTTATTACATAATGATAAAAGTTGAAAATCCAAAAAATCGGTTCAAATTAAACTTTAACCTTGAATAACTCTGAAAGGATTCAATTTATGGAAAAATTATAAGAGACCTTTTTTGTAGAGCATTAAATTTCCTATAAGAATCTGAGTTGGTCATTGCCATAAGTTCATTCAATCCAGAGGTATAAAATTCTAAAGTTAAAAGCATTTATTTCTTATGTTATTTAAATGGGAAATAGAAAGTTGCGAACCGCGACCACTAAATCTTTAAATTAAGAGCTCAAATTTTGACGAGGTCTTTATTTTAGCATTCTCTGACAGAATTTGCAGACCATTTGAAAAAAAAAAATATTCGATTTTTTTGAAACATCCTAATTGTACATACGTTATTTCCATTAATTGTACTTTACACTTCAAGTAAGAAATTAAGTACGAGAAAATACTTTATTTCATATGAACTGATTTCTCGAGGTGAAGATATTTTTTCGTATAAATTAATTACTTATGGCGATTCCTGCCACATCAGCATTCATAGGGAGAACATTTGCGTCTGATGTAGGTACAATATAAATTTCTGATGTTTATTCGAGTATACACATTGTAAATATAACTATGGATTTCATCGCGGGCGGCCCGTGACCATGAACGTTGCAAAGTGTTCGAAACGTCGGACAATCAAATACAAACGCGATAAAGTAGTTTTATTTACAATATAAATTTATTACTTAAATGTATAGGACAAAGATAATGTGCAGATGTTTATCTATACCAATAAATAAAATTGGAGTGTCTGTTTGTAATGTCAAAATAATAGGCGTTTTTCATGCTCACACGGTAATTTGCACAATACCTATGCCTAAAATAGCAATTAAAAATTTTTTGTCTGTGTGTGTCTGTTTGTTCCGGGTAATCTTCAAAACGGCTAGACCGATTTCAAAAATTCTTTCACCAATGGAAAACTATAATATCAGGGCGTAAACTAGCCTATATTTTATCCCGGTATTCCCACGGGAACGGGAACTACGCGGGTAAAACGACTATAACCTATAACCGAAGCGAAGCGCGGGCGGATTGCTAGTTCATGATAATTATGGGATAATAGTTTCGCTAAAATTAGGTTTTTAACCAAAATTATGAAATAAAGTAAATCATACATTATTTTAACACAATGTACTTTTTTCTAACCTCATTAACCAATGTACTTTATTTACACAAAAAAGACGGCAACCCTAGTCTGGTGACTGGGGCTGCACGTACCAAATTCACAAAAGAAAATATTACGTCAAAAGAAACGTAACGTACGTGGTGTGCGTGTAATTGCTTGCACACATGTAGTATTTTTGGCTTCACGTTTTTGATCGCTTAAGTACCAACAATATCCTTCTATACGTTATTATTATAAGCCCAGAATAGCTAGAATACATAATAGTATTGTAATTCAAGTAATCAGAGGCTCAAAAGCTAAATAAACTAAAAAAATTAAGATTCATTAACAAACAAAAACCAAAACGCCCAGTTAGGAATCATGGATGCTTCGGCTAGTACCTGTACACGGTCACTAGGAGGGAGAGAACTCCGTCCTGCCACCACTGCGATTGCGACGAGGACACGGCGCAGCATACGCTCGAGGCCTGTGCCGCTTGGGCAGAGCAGCGTCGTGAGCTCGTCGCAATCATCGGTGCCGACCTGACGCTGCCGACCATCGCTAGGGAGATGCTCGGCAGCATCAGGAATTAGGACGCGGTCGCAGCCTTCTGCGAGGCAGTGATCTCGCAGGAGGCGGTCGATGGAAGGGTACCCCAAGTATGGGGTATTCCGTCGGGCCGACCACTGATGACAAATAACCCTGCTCCGGTGGTCCGTCCAACGACGAAGGCGACGTGGTGTTCGGGTGGGTTGCGGCTGTTGCGTGCTATACGCCCCTCTGTCGCCCCGGACGGAGTGGTGCGAGGAGCTCGCCGACCGCAGCCCACCCCAAAAAAAAAGATTAATCAAAAATGAAATACAAACGCGATAAAATCCGTAAAGTAGTTTTATTTAAAACGAACAACATACGTTTTCACGAAATTTACACGTGTCTACAACCGTGTGTTGAGCTGTCTATATGACAAAAAACAGACAGGGACAGAGAGATCGGGGGATGGGCAGAGAGATAAGGAGCGACAGGGGGGGGGGGGGAGGGGGGGTGGTTAGAAGAAGAGACAAAGAGCGTAGTAGGCTCGATGCACACACACATACGACATTTCGTTACGTGACGATTTCTACTAAACACACCTATAAATAACTTCGTTCCAAAAATGCAAAAAGTGTGCACACAACGATAAGTCGTAAGCCGCACTATTTGTATTTGTATTGTGTGCTTTATAGCAAATAACAATATTATATAATATTATGTATATTATGCCTTTATTTTGCTCGTACACCCTCTCATATCGTATCAGGTTATGGGGCAACTGTTCGAGTATGTTATAGGCAAACTATAACTAAGTTCTGTAGGCAACGTATACTCACATATAAAAAAGCACATGTACGCTAGTGCTTGCCATGGTCGATATACTACACGATATTTATTTAGCCTGTTTTATCGAAACAAAAATATTAATGCCTTTAAATTAAGCACTTACTTGTGTGATGTGTTGAAGTTATTTGTAATGCAAGTCAGTAATTTAACAGTAAAATCATGCAAATGAAATACTCCTCACTACACTCTGTATGTGTGACAGAAAATTTAAGTGCTATAATAAATTACGTAAGCGAGTATATTATATTGTTCCCATATATGGTACACACCGGTACACAAGATACAATTAAAACATATTAATAAGAGACCACAGTCACAGTTAAATTTATAAACTCCTGCATCTTGTAGAGGGATCTGGCACTTGACAGGTGGTACGAATTGACTAATCCTCTTGAGTAGCTTAAAATAAGTTTTTATGGAAGCCCGTTTCAGGATGAAGCCAATCTTGTCAGTGACTCCTTTCACATAAGGTAGTACTGCAGGGAGGCGCTCCAACTGTAGGCGCTTTCACACGGTCTCTGCGACGGGGGCGTGGACGTTTATAATAACGTTGACTTGTTTGGACGTCAGACATCTTAGACCGCCCGTGACCCTGAATGCTGTAAAGTATTCGAAACGTCGAGCAATCCTAAATCAAATACAAACGCGATATAATCCGTATAAGTAGTTTTATTTACAATGCTCGCGTAAGCATCAGATATCATTCTTAAAATATGTTAAAATATTATTGTTTATTGAAATTCGGTTTATTTTTATTGGTGTTATTATTTAACTTAAAAAAACAAAACAGTTATTTAATTTTTTTGATATACTGCTACTTGTTAATACATTTTTGTTTATTGTAAACAAAAATATACTAACATTATCCGTGTTGTGACGGAATAAGAATACCAATCACCACTCCGTATCTTAGCCGCGGATGTCCCATCCTAATATATTGAGACGACTAAGAGATATAGTAAGCATATAACATCTATGCAAGAGAAGAAAAACTCAAAAGAAAACCCTATACTAACCTATCTGACTACTATAGTATAGTAAGGTAAATTTGCCTATTATTGCGGAGGAGGCTCGCGCCCAGCAGTGGAACGTATATGAGCCGAGATGATGACTATCATGTCAACATTTCTTGTAATAAAAATTCAACACTTACGAAAAGTTAGAAATCAACAACAATAACCAGTCTCAAGAAATTCATTCTTATTATAAATTATTCCATCTTAAGAAAGAATAGAACAATTATTTTGTACGACAACTAAATACCTACTTAATTAAACATTTAGTTTTCCAATAAAAATGAAATACAACACTATTTGATCACTTTACCATTATTTTTAGTACTCTACAAAATGTTGTGAACAAATTGTGCTAAATTTAGTTGGTATTTAGTTAACTACCAGTTGCCTTAATCCATAGTTTTCTAATACTTGAATTTCATGGGCATCTAAAATTAAAATGTACCTATTTACCATAAAATATTAAACTTCAAATAATATATATATATATATTTAGTGATTGGTCCCGAACATAGATATTTTATTACTATTATTTTGTTATTTCTATTTTATTAAATGCTAAAGAGTGCTAATGAGCACTATGAAGTTTGTACAATAGATTATCATCATCATCATCATCGCAGCCCACATACGTCCCACTGTTGAGCTCGGGCCTCCTCCACAATGAGAGGGAATTTGACCTACTGTACTATGCTGGTCAGACATATTGGTATAGGGTTTTATTTCAAGTTTTCCCTCTCTTGCACAGATGTTATGCGGATATTATATCCCATGGTCGTCTTTTACGTTATCCACGGGCAAGATAGGGAGTGGTGAATTATATTCTTACTCCTTCACCACACGGAAAATATACAAAAATGTACTACAGATATACAAGATAAATTAAGTAGGTAATGTATATCAGAATAATTGATTTTTAAATACCTATTTAAATAATGTTAATATAACTAAATAAAACGTTTACTAAATTAAAAGTGTTAAAATATTTATTTATATGATAAAATTAACACATAGGTAATTATTGAAATCGATAACTTATAGTATGTTGGACAACACTATCGATACGCGTGGATCAACGTCAATGGTTTGAATGAAAACGTATACTACCACGCTAGTAAGGCGGTTCTTAGTGATATCGCATTGAACGCAGTACATTGCGCGGTTGCTGGACTAATAAAAGGTGATATCCATGTACGGCAGACGATGCATAATGTTTGGCTCTTTTTGCGATTTAATAATTGATTGTTGTAAACGACATAATACTCTCATAAAATTACGAAATATCACCGAATTAATTAGTTTATGGACTTAATGATGAAAAGAAATGCCTTCTTAGACTATAACTACGCAACTGACTTCGTTTTCGACACGTTGTAACAGCGCAAGACGGCATATTTCTCTTTTTTGTCGGAGCTTCGTTCAAGGTCACTATATGAGCGCAACTAAGAGCCGGTAAAACGTATTTCGTCAATATTAAGACCGTTTGATCGCAATTGTGGCACGCTTGCCCCGCCCACATGGCCGTTCTATCTTATTCATTTTTCTGTGGTTTTGGCTATGCGAACTTAGTCATTGATTTATTCAATTTTTAATGAACATTATCCGTGTGGTGACGGAGTAAGAATACAATTCACCACACCCTATCTTACCCGTGGGTGATCGTACGAGACGACTAAGGGATATAAAATGCATATAGCATCTATGTGAAAAAGGGAGAACTCCAAATAAAACCCTATACCAACACGTCTGACCAGCGTGGTATAGTAGATCAATTACCCTTCCATTCTGGAAGTGGCCCGAGCCCAACATTGGGACGTACATGGGCTGAGATGATGATGAATGAACATTTATTTAACAAAGTGCGAATACTATTCAATCAGATTTACACGAAAAAGCGATGACCAAATTGAAAACTTTACGTCTCTAATTTATTAACGAATCAATATTATTCGTTAATTCTTTTTTTCATGGGTTCCTACCACCATTGCCTAACTCCTGTTGGACTAGTTGCCTAATCTACGGCTTTTCATCATTTTTCTGCGAAGGCCTAACGGCCCGAGCAGCTAGGAACCTATCGCACATTAAGATTGGCGAAGGAGTACAAGCTTAGGAAACATTAGTTAAGTACACATCCTCCCGACCTGCACCCGGTTGGGAGGGACACACACTACACACAACCCAGGGCGATAGGACACATTCCTGCGAGCGTTTTTCCCGCCAGCCCACGATGGCGGAAAAAACTATAACTATCGACGCCCTTCTGCCGATCCCCGAAATAAAAGCTTACATCGCTCAACATTTTGGAGCGATAACTATTCTCCCACCGCAACCCCTACGCGCTCACTCCACCGTCCTGCCGCTCAAACCGGAATTACCGGCCACCGGCACGGCGATGGATACGGAATCGGTACCCTCCTCAGCCTCAGCTTCATCTTCCTCCGAGTCAGAAGATTCGCCCAATGAGGGCTCCTTCATCGAAGTTCGCTCCCGTAAGCGTACTAAGAAGGCAAAAGCCAACAAAGAGGCCCCCTCTAAGGCTCCTAAATCAAGCCAACCGAATCGGCCATAACTCCAGCCACAATCCCGTCTGAAACGACCGCTACGACCGCCTCGGCCCTCCCAGTCGTCTCGCAGACAGCCCCAATCTCTGTCCCATCCACTACGGACAGCAACACCGTCGCCCCACAGACGGTCAAAAAACCACTGGCTCCGCCGCCCCTATACATTAGGGATAAGGAGAAGTGGCTAGCCATCTCCGCGTGGCTAAACACCAACAGGATTTCGTACAAATCTGTGAAATCCACCCCCCAAGGCATACGAGTGGACCTTCACTCGTCAGCTGACCACCGCACCGTGTCAAGCATGCTAGGGAATCAACAGATTCCCTACCATACATACACCCTCCCCGAAGTCAAACTTCTGCGTGCAGTAATACGCAATGTCCCGAGGGAAATTGACACCAAAGAGATCTTAGAATCTCTTAAAGCCCAGGATCTGCCGGTTGTAGAAGTACATCGGATGATCCGAGGCAAGGGTCGTTATCCTCTCAATATGATATTGGTCTGCCTAGCAAATACCCTGAGGGTAAAGGCATTTTCAAAATCAAGGCCATATGTGGTCTATCCGGGGTCTCAGTAGAGCCCCCACACAAAAATGGCAACTTGGCACAGTGCCACAAGTGCCAAATGTATGGACACTCGTCCCAGAACTGCTTCGCCCGTCCTAGGTGTGTCAAGTGCCTAGGTGACCATCACACCTCTCAGTGTGAACGGCCAAAAGACATCTCCCTCTGCAAAGAGCCACCAGCGTGTGTTCTCTGTGGAGAATACGGCCACCCGGCTAACTATCGCGGCTGCCCAAGAGCGCCGAGAAGACTAGTCCGCCAACCCAACTCAAACGGCAAGGCCTTGTATTATAACAAGACCTTCGTCCCAGCCCCCTTACCAACCCACAATGCGTGGGCTCGCCCCCTGCTAACCAGCAAGGAGGCTTTCCCAACCCTGCCCAACAGGCAGCCCGCTGCCCCATCCGCACCATCTCAGCCCAAACCACCAATAATCGGGGCAAACCAGCCCACCGGTGGTAATCCCAAGCCCCGTCAGGGCGCCCCCCTTCCCATCGTCGTCGCTAAAGCGCGCCCCCAAAAGCCCCCCAAGGACTAGATCCAGATCTAGCCCTGGTGACCAACTTCGCGGCTCAAATCAATTTCGCGGAAATCCGCGAAATTGCAGCCGATCTTAGAAAGAACGAGGGAAACAACCTCGCCCTCCTTAATATAGCGATCCAATTCGCTCCCACGTTAGAGCGTCTAGGCTCACTCAAATTCAACTAAAATGGATAGGTAGAAGAATTCTCGCAGAAGATCGACGTTTGAGTAGTAGCAATTTGCTGCTGCACTTCGTTCGGTGAGCGAGAGAGCCGGGAGCCCAACTTTCTGGGTGTGTTTGTGTGTGGCGGGTTTTGGTGAGGCCTGAAACCTGCTGTGGTGAGGTCTTGGTCGGGGTATTGAGCGTGAGGGGCTGGCATGGTGTACAGGGAGACCCGATGGGAATGGTCACCGCCGGCCACCTGCCGGTCAGCAGGGGACCCGAACCCAGGATCATCCTCCCCGGGAGGCTGTCCCACCAACCGGCGAAAATCCCGTTGGGTAGTCGTCGTGCCGGTGTGGGAAACCGGAGTGGACCTCGGCGGCTACACACGGGGGGGCATCGGGGGCCCTTCCGTGCTTCGTGTCAGCTCCTCACAACACTCACTCCTCGACCATGCACTATGCCCTGCCTTTTTTTTCTGGTATCACCAAACTCCGTTATACACATTCACACTCCCTTCCTCCTCTTCTTAAATTAAAAATCATGGCCAAGAATGTTAAAAAGAGACGATTTTCTACGGCGGTCCCCTTATCCACATTTGATGTGGATTTTTGCAATATCAGGGGTTTACATAGCAATCTCGACGCCGTCCACCATCACCTCGAGACGGCGCGGCCTGCCTTACTCTTTTTAACGGAGACGCAGATAGGTGCTCCGGATGACATTTCGTACCTAAATTACCCCGGCTACGAGTTGGAGCATACCTTCCGTCGTAAAGCCGGGGTGTGCGTATTCATCCGAGGTGATATCTGCTGTCGCCGCCTTCGGGCCCTCGAACATGGTGACTTGTCAATCCTGTGGCTACGCGTAGACTATGGAGGGCTTACCCGCATCTACGCATGCCTCTACAGGTCCCATGGCAGTGATCCGGGGTCAATTCAATTATTTGAGAACGTCCAATGGGGGATTGACGAAATATTGGAGCAGTGTCCATCAGCGGAGGTGGTGGTTCTTGGAGACTTCAACGCTCATCATAAAGAGTGGCTGGGGTCCCGAACCACTGACCTCCAGGGTCGACATCTCTTCAATATGGTCTCGGCCTATGGTCTCTCACAACTGGTGACACAGCCCACCCGTATCCCAGATATTGAGAGCCATGAGTCTTCTTTACTGGATCTTCTGCTGACTACACACCAGCACGGATATCAGGTAGTGGTTGAAGCGCCTCTTGGATCTTCTGACCACTGCTTGGTCCGTAGCAGTGCCCCTGTTGT
The DNA here is from genome assembly GCA_032191425.1 of Lymantria dispar. Lineage (NCBI taxonomy): Eukaryota > Metazoa > Arthropoda > Insecta > Lepidoptera > Erebidae > Lymantria > Lymantria dispar. Next base: position 23,082,837 of record CM063465.1, read on the forward strand.
AAGGCCTAGTCGTTCTAAGGCGACTGGGACTCGCAGAGTCTGGCAATATAAGTCAGCAGATTGGGATGGACTGCGCGAGTTTTACGCATCCTACCCATGGAAGCGGCTTTGCTTCGCCTCTGGGGACCCTGGCGTCTGTGCAGACTGCGTTACCGAAACGGTTATTACGGGGATGGAATTATTCATCCCCAACACCAAAATACCCGTCGGTGGCCGCAGCCGACCCTGGTTTAACAAAACCTGCAGGACGGCTGCATGCCAGAAACAGTCCGCATATCGGGCCTGGAATAGGGCCAAAAAATGCCAGGACCCGAACGCCAAAGAGGTGAAGCGGAAATTTAACGCCGCTTCTAGATCTAGTAAGAAGGCTATTGCCAGAGCCAAGGCGGAACATGTTGCCAGAATTGGCGAGCGATTGCAAAGCTATCCCGCTGGGAGTCGTGCATTCTGGTCGCTCGCCAAGGCTGCACAAGGCAACTTCTGCCAGCCCAATCTCCCACCACTGCAGAAACACGATGGTAGTCTGGCCCACAGCGCAAAGGAGAAGGCCGATCTTCTAGGTCAATTCTTTGCCTGTAACTCGACTTTGGATGCCGGAGCTGCCACACCACCTACCATCCCACGGTGTGAAAGCTCACTGCCCGAAATCCGCATCACGCAGCGAGCGGTTAGGCGGGAGCTGCGGCTTTTAGACGTGCATAAGTCGAGTGGACCGGATGGCATCCCTGCAGTGGTACTAAAGACGTGCGCCCCTGAATTGACTCCCATCCTCACGCGCCTATACCGACTTTCCTACGCTACTAATAGGGTTCCGTCTTCGTGGAAGGTAGCCCATGTCCACCCGATCCCTAAAAAGGGAGACCGGTCTGACCCATCGAATTACAGGCCGATTGCGATAACATCCTTGCTCTCCAAGATAATGGAGAAGGTTATAAACCGCCAGCTTCTGCAGTACCTTGAGGATCGCCAGCTTATCAGTGATCGCCAATACGGCTTTCGTCATGGTCGGTCGGCTGGTGATCTTCTTGTGTACCTCACACACCGTTGGGCAGAGGCCTTGGAGGGCAAGGGTGAGGCGCTGGCGTTCAGCCTAGATATCGCAAAGGCGTTCGATAGGGTCTGGCACAGGGCACTTCTATCGAAGCTACCATCATACGGAATCCCCAAGGGACTCTGTAATTGGATTGCCAGCTTTTTGGATGGTCGGAGTATAAAAGTCGTCGTAGATGGCTCCTGCTCCGATACCATGACCATTAATGCTGGTGTACCACAAGGCTCGGTGCTCACCCCGACGTTGTTTATCCTGCATATCAATGACATGCTCTCTATCGAGAATATGCGTTGCTATGCGGATGACAGTACGGGTGATGAGCGGTACACTGAGCAACGGAATATCCCTCGGAGTATTCAGGAAAGAAGGGTTCAACTTGTGTCTGAAGTCGAGCGCTCTCTGGGGCGGGCCTCGGAATGGGGTGAACGGAACCTAGTCCAGTTCAACCCCACAAAGACACAAGTTTGCGCGTTCACTGCAAAGAAGGACCCATTTGTCATGGCGCCTCAGTTCCAAGGAGTAACTCTTCCAATTTCTGAGAGTATTGGGATTCTCGGCGTCAAAATATCGAGCAAAGTCCAGTTTGGGAGTCATTTGGAGGACAAAGCCAAATTGGCAAGCAAAAAGTTGGGCGTCCTGAACAGAGCCAGGCGGTACTTCACACCGAGACAGCGTCTTGTGCTATACAAAGCACAAGTTCGTCCTCATGTGGAGTACTGCTCACATCTCTGGGCAGGTGCGCCCAAATATCAGCTAGACCCACTTGACTCCCTGCAAAGACGGGCTGTTCGAATCGTCGGGGATCCCAATCTTACGGACAGATTGGAGTCGCTGGAGCAGCGGAGAGACTTTGGGTCACTCTGTGTACTCTACCGACTCTTTCACGGGGAGTGCTCCGAGGAACTGTTTGACTTGGTACCACCGTCACCATTCTACCAACGTACCACTCGACATCGCAGCAGGGTTCATCCATTTCACCTGGAAACGTTATGGTCTTCAACTGTACGTTTCCAGCGATCATTTCTCCCACGTACGTGCATGCTCTGGAATGAACTACCTGCTGCTGTGTTTCCCGAGCGCTATGACATGTCCTTCTTTAAACGAGGTTTAAGAAGAGTATTTCCTTCACGGTAGGCAGCGGCCTGGCTGTGCCCCTGGTATTGCAATGGTCCATGTGCAGCAGTTTCACTTACCATCAGGTGTGCTGCTTGCTCGTTTGCCACCGTTGGCAATAAAAAAAAAAAAAAAAAGGTACACTCCCGGCAGAGTTAAACCCAGACACCTCAAAGTAGGGACATTCAACGCTAATAGCCTTACCCAACAGAGGGATGAAGTAGGCACATTCCTTCGGGAACACCAGCTTGACATCTTGTTAGTACAAGAAACGTTCTTAAAACCATTCAACAGGGACCCTAGAATCGCGAACTATAATATAGTTCGAAATGATAGGACAACCTCACCAATGGGTGGAACGCTCATTTACTACAAAAGGTCGCTGCATTGCACACCTATGGATCCGCCCCCTCTGATGTACATTGAAGTTTCAATTTGCAGGCTAGCCCTCTCAGGCCATCAGCCTATCACCCTTGTATCCGCATATCTCTCTCCCAATAGAGAACATTCGAAACAGTTGGTTGAAAAAGATCTAAAAGCCTTGCTAGAATTGGGAGGCGCCGTCATCATTGGCGGTGACCTTAACGCCAAGAACACCTCTTGGAGCTGTCAAACTTCCAATAAGAGGGGCAAGACTTTAGAGCTATTCGCTGACAGACAGGGATTTGATGTCATAGCGCCCATAGGGCCGACACACTTCCCCTTTAACGTTTCGCACAGGCCGGACATACTCGATATCTTTCTTCTCAAAAACATAAACCTTCGTTTATGTTCAATAGAAGTTCAACACGAGTTAGACTCAGATCACCGCCCGGTGACTCTGGAATTAGCCTCCCGCACCCCCGGCCCCTCAGGCCACAACAACGAAAATATCAAGATAGCGACTGACTGGGCACGGCTAGAGAAAAATCTCAAGTCAACCTCGTCAGTCCACCTTGATCAAATTCCCAATGACATTACGTCTAAGGAACATACCTCTCAGGCGATCGAGTGGCTTACAAGTCACGTGCAGTCGATAATGGACGACTGCTCGCGGCCGGTACCAGATACGAGCGATCGTAAATGGCGCCTGCCAGACGACGTCCGTGACTTGTTAAAAACGCCGCGACGCGCTTATGACCGCTACCCCACGGAGGACAACCGTACCCGCCTACGGTCACTCCAGAGGGAGGTTAAACAAGCTATTAATGAATTGAGACAGAGTAAATGGGACGCCATGCTCGAGGAGCTAGAGCCCTCTCACACAGCCTTTTGACAGCTTTCCCGCTCACTCAAAAAAGACATCGTGTCTACTCTCCCTTCTCTCACCAGACCCAACCAGCCACCGGCGTTTATGGACGACGAAAAGTCAGAATGCCTGGCTGACTGCTTGGAGCTTCAGTGTACGCCGAGTACACTACACCCCGACGCCGCGAATCACCGCTTCATCGCCGACGAAGTGGAACGTCGTACCACTCTCTCGCGCTCGTTACGAAACGACAACCCCGATCAGCGTATCCCAGTAGTAACCACCGATGAGGTCGAATCGGTAGTCAGGGGTCTTAAAACCAGAAAAGCCCCAGGTTCGGACGGAATCTCAAATAAAGTCATTAAATTATTCCCCGCCCACTTAATAGTCCTGTTATGCTGCATCTTCAATGCAGCACTAAATAATAACATCTTTCCCGCACAATGGAAAGAGGCCGTGGTAATAGGAATCCACAAACCCGGCAAGCGCCGTACCGAACCCAGTAGTTACCGCCCGATTAGTCTACTAAAAGGTCTAGATAAGATCTACGAACGAATAGTTCTCAGTAGACTACGTACATTCGCCGAGGCTAACAACCTCGTTCCCGACGCACAGTTTGGTTTCCGAGCTAAACACAGCTGCGTACAACAAGTTCACCGCTTGGTAGAATACACAAGTAGTCAGTTCATCATGAACGGGTGTATTATTCCTAGACGTAGCGAAAGCATTCGACAAGGTTTGGCATGAAGGCCTAATCTACAAACTATCTCCTCAAGATCCCTCACTACTTAATTCTCATTATACATGACTACTTAAGTCATCGCAGCTTTCGCTGCAGGGTGGAAGGGACGTTGTCGACCTCCCACCCTATCAAGGCCGGCGTCCCTCAGGGGTCGGTCCTCTCCCCATTTCTCTTCACGCTATACACTAGCGATATGCCCAAATTCAACCGGGTACATAAAGCGCTTTACGCTGATGACACCGCACTCTTTTGTGCTGGTAGATCCCCGACAACAGTAGCCAAGACTCTCCAAACAGCGGTTACCGCCCTAGCCAGTTGGTTTAGGAAATGGAGATTAGAAATCAACCCCGAGAAGAGTCAGGCGGTCATGTTCACTAGACGAACTGCCCGTTCCTACTCTATCGATAGCATTCCCCCCCCTTAAAATTTTCAACAAGCCGGTCACTTGGACCAGGCAAGCCAAATACTTGGGTGTGACCCTTGACGATCGACTCAGCTTCGCCCCTCACATAAAGCAAGTCCGCGCACGGGCAGCCTTTGTGATGGGCCGTCTCCACTGTCTACTCAACTCTAGGTCGCGTATGCCCCTGAGTAGCAAAATCCGACTATACACCACCTGCATACGGCCTATCATGACCTATGCCAGCGTGGTATTCGCGCATGTTAAGCCACACAGGATCCACAGGTTACAGACACTACAAAATCGTTTCATGCGCCGAGCTACGGGAGCACCGTGGTTCATACGAAACGTCGATCTCCACATCGACCTCGAACTGCCGACCATCAAGCAGTTTATGAAACGGTGCTATCAGAGCTACTTTGACTCTGCCATGACACACCCCAACCAACTAGTGGTTGGGGCGGCTTCCTATAGACCCTCCAAAATCTCATCCATCCGACGTCCTCGACGAAGAGGACGACAATATCACATTCGCTCAACAAAGAGCCTACACGGCCCGCGAGGCCTTAACAAATAAATATCCGCGGTTCCGCCCTCGCCGTCGAGGTGCGAAACCGCGCCGCGCAAAAGTCACGACCAAAAACGTGGGCACGCCCACTTTGCCTCCAGCGACGCCCCAAGCCGAGGTCCGTTCCCCACAGGGGGAGCCCTTGGGCGTGGTCGCTTAGCATACTTTTCTCCGGGTTGAGAGCGCTCAGCGCTCACCCATAGTCCGCGTCAAGCTGTCAAGGCCATCTGCGGCCAACAGCTACACACACATAAGGCTAGCCGCATTGTTATTATTACCCTGTAAGATAAGATTTTATTTTACATTTTCTGCGTACAAGTGCAAAAGTTTGTATATCTGGAATCTACTTTTACGAGAGATGGTAAATGTGAAAATTATATTGAAAGAAGAATCCGTAAGGGAAATATAATGAATGGTGCTTTAAGCACCATTATGGGCAGCCAGAGCCTGTATAAGAAGGCTCACCTGGCAGTGCATAGGGGAGTCCTTGTTCCGATCCTAACGTATGGAAGTAGGAGCTGGGTATGGCAGAAGAAGCACGAAAGTAGAGTAAATGCTGTGGAAATGAGAGCGCTGAGGAGCATGATTGGTGTGAAATTGAGTGATAGAATTACGAACAGTATGAGCAGAGAACGTTGTGGTATAAATGTAAATGTAATGATAAGGATTGAGAAAGGTATGTTAAGTTAGTTCGGTCATGTAGAGAGAATGAGTGTAAGGAGACTAACAAGATGAATTTATAGGGCGAATGTAAACCGAAGTGTTGGGAGGGGAATACCAAGGAGGACGTTCCACAATCAAATCTGTATCAAAAGTACCCTAAACCGAAGAATATGCATGAGGAGATTAATGACTGTGAAGGAGGCGAAAGTGGTATGTCAAGATTGCAAGTGGAGGGGAAATGGTCTCTGTCTACCTATACGGGAATGTGGCGTGAATATAAGTACGTATGTATGTCAAAGTACAAGTTACTTTGGATCATTGTAAATGCGGTAATTAGATACTTATCAGATGTAACAATACCATTTTTTGCTAAAAGAAAAACAATGTAAACAAACTCGATACTCACCAGGGTTCGTAGTAATAAGGTAGGTATGGTGCGTGGTGGGAGCTGGTGCTGGTGGCTCCTCATTCAACAAGGGCGGCGCTGTACATACACATAATATTACATTTATATATAAATAACATACGTTGCTCAGACGGCACATCAGCACAACAAAATGACTGCGAGCCGTGACCCTTTAGTTCCAACTCCATATACACATGCCTGACTAACTAAATGCTGATCATTAAGTTAAATATTCATCATCATCATCATTTCAGTTCATATACGTCCCACTGTTGGGCTCGAGCCTCCTCCGCAATAGGAGGGAAATTGACCATACTATACCATGCTGGTCAGACAGGTTGGTATGGATCTTTTTTCGAGCGGGTAAGATAGGGAGTGGTGAATTGTATTCTTACTCCGTCACCACACGGAAAAGTTAACCATTAAAAATCAGCAACTTAGCAATACTTAGCAATTTCTTACTGACACTTATTTTTTAAGACACCAAAAAAAAGAAGTAGGTAAGAACTGCATTTGTACTTTTTTATGCCATCATCATTTAGACTCTCCCGTCCACTATTGGACGGAGGCCTCCCTCATGTTTCGCCACAGATTGCAGTCCTGTGCCGCCTGCATTTAACGACACCCAGCAACTTTCACCAGGTTGTTGGTCCACATAGTTTCATCGTACACTACGTCGACCGATACGTAGTCGCCGCTCGAGAATCTTTCTTCCGTAGCGGTTTTTTATGTGTTAACTAAGAACTCTTTTCAGATTGTACCGATTTCGACGAGTTTCGATTTTTTTGTTTGAAAGCCGGTGTTCCGATCTGCTCCCATTCTGAGCAGTGGTTTTTGTGTTACAGTCAATAATAGCCATTAATTTAATGATTTATTACTTGCAACCTGTATTCCATTCAACTTATTGTAATAATACATAATTATATCTAAACCAAAGTACTTCCTTATTTAGGAATCCATACTCATAAAAACGGTACCCTATTAGTAAGACTTCGCTGTCTATCCGTCCGTCTGTCCGTCACCAGGCTGTATCTGAAGAGCCGCGACAGCTAGACAGGTGAGTTTTGAACAAATTATGTATTTATGTTGCCGCTATAACAACAAATACAATAAAAATAAAATAACTTTTTTTCACCTACTAAATTCGCAAAAGAAAATATTACGGCATCGCGAACGAATAAAGTTATGAATCAAGTCAAACAAAATTCCTACATCCCAATAAATCATAATCTTTAAAGCTTCTGACACGATCGCTTCTCGCGGTCTATAATGGACGGTTTATAAATAACAACTATTCATTAAACTGTGATAATTTTGAGTAAGAAAAACAATATTTACTTAGTACTATAGAAGGCATTAGATACATGCAATTTAAAGTGTGTAAACGTATGTATGTAAGTGGAGTTCTACAAGGAGCTATTATTGTTCCCGCTTTATTTTTTATACTGTTTGTACATCTGGAAATAAACATTCGCTACTAGGCATGCCTGTTAAGTTCTGTCGTTTCCATATTGCCCGGCAATTTTGAATTTGGAACTGTTCTATATTCGAATGTGTTTAAATGTTGAATCTTAAAACAGTTGAAAGTATTAGGATTAATGCTATTTTTTTAGTCACAGCGTCGATTGGAATCTATCAGGTTACGTAGGAAAATGAATTTTCTAAAGAAAATGTTCGTGCAATAATTTTCTACAACCTTAGAAGAGGCCTGGAACGGCTTCAGTGTTTTGATGAGCTAACATCTGTGTTCAGTGATGAAGCTCCATGTCTGCGAACTGTCCAACGCTGGTATTTAGAATTCCAGCGTGGACATACTAGCGTTAGCGACAAATCTCGCTAAGGACGCCCAAAATCCGCCTTCACTGAAGATAACATTATTGCTGTGAGACAACTAATTCTCGAAGATCGTCATGTGACGTATTGAGAGATAGAGGCTCTATTAAGCATCTCAGGGACAACCATTCAGAAGATCTTGCATGAAGCGCTTGGTATGAGAAAGCCAGTTTGCCGTTGGATACGGCATCTGCTTGCCGACGATCACAAGGCGGCCCGCGTCAGATGGTGTAAGAAAACTCTGCAAAGGTTCAACCGAGGAGAGTCAAATCACGTCAATGACATCATCAGTAGTGACGAATCTTTGATCTATGCCTACGATCCTGATTCCAAATAACAATCTACAATCTGGGTCTTTCGAGCCAAAGCCGACTAAAGTTGTTCGTTCTCGAAGCACTTCAAAGAAGATGGTGGCCATGTTCGTTAGAAAAACCGGCCATGTTGCGACTATTGCACTTGAAGATAGTAGAACGGTTAACGCTGAGTGGTATACCACAGTTTGTTTACCACAAGTCATCGCCGAACTTCGCAAATCTAACTCAAAGCGACGCATAATCCTGCACCACGACAACGCAAGCTCACACGGCGCTCGTCTAACGATTGAGTATTTGAAGCAGGAAAAAGTAGCAATTCTTGACCATCTTCCATACAGTCCCGACCTAAGCCCTAACGATTTCTTTCATCATCATTTCAGCCTATAGCCGTCCATTGCTGGACGTAGGCCTCCCTCATGTTGCGCCACAATGTGCGGTCCTGTGCCGCCTGCATCCAACGACGCCCAGCAACTTTCACTAGGTCATCGGTCCACCTAGTGGGAGGGCGTCCTACACTGCGTCGTCCGATACGTGGTCGCCACTCGAGAACCTTTCTTCCCCAGCGGTTGTCGGTTCGTCGAACGATTTCTTTACATTTCCTAAAATTAAGAAAGTCTTCGTGGTCAAAAGTTCCAGTCCGGTGAAGAAGCAGTCGACGCTTTCAAGTCAGCCATTTTGAACACCCCACTATAGAGTGGAATAAATATTATAATAACTGGTTTGAGCGAATGGAAAAGTGTATTAAGCTACGTGGTGAAAACTTTGAAAAACAATAAAAAGTACTATAAGGTTCTAGTTGTGTTTTTTTTTTCAAACGACAAAACTTAATAGGCATGCCTCGTACAACACAATAACCCATAATATCGTTTATTACTTTTTTAAAAGAAAAGGATAAAAAATAACCTAAAGAAGACGAAAATTATGGTATTTGAAAGGGAATAATGTATGACGGAGTGCAAGAGACGTACCTATAGAAGAGGGAATATTAGAACAAGTGCAAGAGTTTGTATATCTGGATTCTACATTTGCGAGAGACGGTAAATGTGAAAATGATATTGAAAGAAGAATATCTAAGGGAAATGTGGTGAATGGCGCTCTACGCGCCATTATGGGCAGCCAGAGCCTGTCTAAGAAGACTCCCCTGAATCTGAATAGGGGAGTCCTTGTGCCAAGTGGAGGAGAAGTGATCTCTGCCTACGCCTATGGGAAAGAGGCGTGAATATAAGTACGTATGTATGTCAAAGTACAAGTTACTTTGGATCATTGTAAATGCGATAATTAGATATTTATCAGATGTAACAATACCATTTTTTGCTAAAAGAAAAACAATGTAAACTAAATCGATACTCACCGGAGTTCGTAGTAATAAGGTAGGTATGGTGCGTGGTGGGAGCTGGTGCTGGTGGCTCCTCATTCAACAAGGGTGGCGCTGTACATACACACACACATAATATTACATTTATATATAAATAACATGAGCAACATGCTCAGACGGCACATCAGCACAACAAAATGACTGCGAGCCGTGACCCTTTAGTTCCAACTCCATATACACATGCCTGACTAACTAAATGCTGATCATTAAGTTAAACATTGATCATCATTATAATATCTAAAACGGCAAAAACACTCACGTCAGAGGATGGAGACCTCTGCAGGGCCGCCGCGTGAGGAGAGCGGCAGCAGCAGCGGGTCCGAGCATGAGGGCGGCATTGCCGCAGAGCCGTGCATAAGGATAGCAGGCGAAAGCTCTGAGCTGCCGAGCGATGAGGGCGGCACTGCCGCAGAGCCGTCGCAGGATGAGGGCGGCAGTGCCGCAGGGCCATCCGAGCGTCAGGAGACGAATGCGGCATCGGAGATGGAGCTGACGGACGTGGGCGGAAGTGCCGCAGAGCCGTCCGCCGAGGAGAGCAGCACCCCTTGGGTGCAAGTCGGCCGGAGTAGGGACGAGGGCGGTCGATGCGCCGCAGGTAGGCAGATGTTAGGCGCGCCGTCGGTTGAGGGTTCAGTTAGGCCGTCGTCGTCGCCGAAGAAGAGGACGGAGAGGGCTGCAAAGACGCCAGCTCCAGCCCCAAGTGCGAGGAAGAGGGAGGAGGCCCTCCCCCCGAGACCCTGGAAGCGCCCCCTGCAAGAGGGTGGCCGCTCCAACACCGACTCGGAGGGGAGTGCCATCATCATGCCTCCTCCCAAGGTCCCGACCATGCGCCGGGGGCGCAGAGGCCGAGGATCGGTGGTGGCGGCGTGGCCGGGGACACCGGGTCCGGCCGGGCACGGTGGCGAGGTGGCGGCCCTCCAGGCCGCGAACGCCCGCCTTAGTGAGGAGGTCTCCGGCTTGCGGGAACGCAACCGCAAGCTGGAGACGGAGCTATCGGCGGTGCGACGGGAGAACCGCGGGTTGGCCAAGGAGATGGCCGACGTGCGGGCCCAGTTCGCGCGCCTGGCGCCGGCCGCGCCGCCTGTGCCAGCCTCGCCACCGAAACGGACTGCGCCGGGGAGGGCGGGCCCGTCGTCTGCGCCCGTGGCGCCGGCTGCGCCCGTCGCGGCTGCTGCGCCGGCTGCACCCGTCGCGGCTTCGGCGCTTCCTCCCCTCGTCGTGGTCCCTCCGCCGGCTCGTGGCCACGGGAGACCTCGGAAGGGGGAGGAGCCGCCACCCGACGAGGTGCACGGCATGTCGGAGTCGGCGGTACGCGTGATCCTAGCCCGAGTAGGGGTGATGGTGGATGCGCGTATCGCCGCTGTAGCGGCCAGGCTCCCGCCTGAGCCGCCCCTCCGACCGCCGCTCGCCGCGGACAAGGCGAGGCGGCCGCAAGCGTCAGCTCCCACCCCGCTGCCCTGTCAGGGTGGCCGCGTGGTGAGCTACGCTGCGGCCGCGGCCGGGCCCAAGGGGGCCAAGAAGGCCGGCAAGGTGCCGGCTCCCGCCAAGGCCGGGGCGCGGCCGGCGCCAGCGGTTGCACCGCAGGCGCCGGCCAGCGCACCCGCGACCGCTCCTGCTGCGCTCAGCGCTGCTGCCAGGCTCGAACAGGGCTGGCAGGTGGCTGAGCGGAGCAGGAAGGCACGCGGCCAGAAGCGGAGAGCAGCGGCCAAGAGTGCCGCCGTGGCCGCCGCTCCCCAGGCGGGAGCCGGCAGAAAGGGGAAGAAAAGGTCGCGCAGGAGCCTCAAGTCGCCGAAGACGGCCGCGGTGGTCATCACCGTGCTGCCTGAGGCGGCTGAGAGGGGCCTCAACTATGAGGCCGTCCTAAAACGCGCCCGGCGGGAGCTGGACGTCTCCGGTATCGGGGGCGTCGAGGCGAGGACTCGCAAGGCCCGGACAGGGGCTCGAATACTCGAGTTCCCTGGGGCCGAGGGCGCGAAGACGGCCGATAGTTTGGCCACGATGTTGAGGGGGCTGTTCGGGCCGGAGGATGGTGTCCGAGTCGCCAGGCCTGTCAAGTGCGCAGAGATGCGCCTGACGGGCTTGGACGATTCCGTGACGGTGGAGGACGTCCGGGAGGCCATTATGGCGCGTACCGGATGTGCCTCGGACACCATCCGGATTGGCACCATTCGCACTGGTCCGGGCGGCGTCGGTGCTGCCTGGGTGCAGTGTCCGGTGGAGTCGGTCAAGCAATTGGCCGACTCAGGCAGGCTCCTCGTGGGCTGGAGCTCGGCGCGGGTAACCGTGCTAGAGCCCCGGCCCGCGAGGTGTTACAAATGCATGGCGGTCGGGCATACCCGACCGACATGCAAAAACTGCTTTGACTGCAGCGGGCTATGTTTCCGTTGCGGTCAGACCGGACACCAGGCGGCATCGTGCTCTGCGGTGCCCCACTGCCCCGCGTGTGCGGCAGGCAATAGGCCTGCCAAACACCGCATGGGCTCTGGGGACTGCAGACCCCCGGCATCGGCCCCGAAGCGGGCGGGACGGCCTATCGACCGGGCCAGTCCCCGCTCCGAGCGCGGCCCGATCGCCCGTCAGCGCGGAGGAGGTGACGATGGATACAGACCGTTAATGGACCCCGTATCCATTCGTCTCCTCCAGGCCAACCTCAACCACACCGCCGGTGCGCAGGACGTGTTCCTGCAAGCCATGGCGGAGTGGTTGATAGGAGTAGCCGTAGCCGCGGAGCCGTACGTGGTGCCCGACCGGCCTAACTGGTTGGGTAGCACCGATGGCACCGTGGCAATCGTCGCCTCCACGTCGTGGCCTTCGTCGCCTCTGACCCTTAGGGACAGGGGCGTCGGATACGTCGCGGCGGACTAGGGGGAGATTACGCTCCTCGGAGTCTATCTCTCCCCTAACTGGAGTGTGACCGATTTCGAGGCCTCCCTCACCATCATGGAGGCCTCGTTACGGCGAATGGCATCGCGCCAGGTCTTCGTCTTGGGGGACTTCAACGCCAAGTCCGTGGCGTAGGGGTCTCCCCGGACGAAGGACCGAGGACGGGCGATCGAGGAGTGGGCGGCGGCACTGGACCTCTGTTTGCTGAACAGGGGCTCGGTGCATACGTGCGTGCGACAACGGGGCGGGTCGATAGTGGACCTTTCGTTCGCTAGCCCCGAGGTCGCCGCACGCGTGGGGAGCTGGCGCATCGTGGAGGAGGTGGAGACCTTGTCGGACCACCGGTATATCCGGATGGAGGTCTCCCCGGTAATCCCGACGCCCAGCAGGGGTCACGGGGCGGATGGACGTCCTGCGTTCCCGCGATGGGCTGTGGGTCGCTTAGACCGGGACCAGCTGGCGGAGACAGCCATCGTTTACTCGTGGCTGTCCTCTGCCAACTAGTCGGACGGGGTGGACGCCGAGGCTGGCCGCATCCGCAGTGCGTTGACGCAGATCTGCGATGCGGCCATGCCCCGGGTACGGCGTCCGCCCCCGAGGAGGGCGGTCCACTGGTGGTCCCGGGAGCTGGCGGATCTCCGGGCCGCGTGCATTCGCGCCCGGAGGGCCTACACCCGCAGCCGGCGGCGCCAACGCGACGCGGAACAGGAGGCCTTGCTGTATGAGGGCTACCACAATGCGCGGTCGGCCTTCAGGCTGGCCGTCCGCTCCGCCAAGGACGTCAGTCGGCAGGAGATGCTGGACGGTCTCGACCGTGACCCCTGGGGACGCCCCTATCGCGCGGTTCTGAATAAGCTCCGCGCGCGGGGCCTTCCCCTCACCGAGACTCTCCAGCCCAGCCTTCTCACCCGGGTCGTCGAGGACCTGTTCCCGCGGCGGGCGGAACACACGCCCCCGGTCATGGCTCCGCCAGACACTGACCGGGAGGCCGACGACGACAGTGTTCCGCCCATCACGGAACCCGAGTGGCGGTGGCGCGCATGTGCGCAAAGTCCACCGCCCCGGGCCCGACGGTGTTCCAAACCGCGTGTTGGGCCTGGTCCTCGACCACCTGGGTCCCCGCCTCAGGGAGCTGTTCGACGCGTGTTTAGCGTCCGGACGGTTCCCTGGGTGCTGGAAGGAGGGAAGGCTGGTGCTCCTGCCGAAGCCGGGACGGTCTCCGGGGTCGCCTTCGGCCTACAGGCCTATCGTGCTGCTCGATGACACGGGCAAGCTACTGGAGAGGGTGGTAGCTGCCCGCATCGAGCGGCACCTCGTCGGCACGGGGCCCGATCTGTCGGACGCCCAGTTTGGGTTTAGGAGGGGTCGTTCGACGATCGCGGCTCTGTTGCGCCTGAGGGCCGAGGCGACTGAGGCCGTCACCGGTGGGGGAGTGCTGTTGGCGGTGTCCCTAGACATCGCCAACGCATTCAATAGTCTGCCATTCAGCTGCATCAGGGAGGCGCTCCGGTATCACGGAGTGCCAGCTTACCTGAGGCGGCTAGTGGCAGACTATTTGGTGGGGCGCAGCGTCCTCTGTACCAACCGAGCAGGGGACGTTGTGCGAACGCCCATGACGTGCGGTGTCCCACAGGGGTCGGTCCTCGGACCCACCCTGTGGAACATCGGCTACGACTGGGCGTTGCGAGGGAGCCTCCTGCCCGGGCTGGGCGTGATTTGTTACGCCGACGACACGCTCGTCACAGCCCGCGGTGGGACGCTAGAAGAGGCGATAAGCCTGGCGACCTATGGCACCGAAGAGGTCGTCAGGCGGATCGAGGCGCTGGGGTTGAGGGTCGCCCTGGACAAGACGGAGGCCCTCTTGTTCCATGGGCGCCTTATGAGCCCTCCCATCGGCGTCTCGATCACCGTCCGATCGGTTGACATCAGCATCCGGGCCCATATGAGGTACTTGGGCCTGGTGCTCGACGGGCAATGGTAGTTCCGGGAGCATTTCCGCAGGCTCGCTCCGCGGCTCGTCGGCGCGGCGTCCGCCCTATCGTGGCTTATGCCGAACGTGGGCGGACCGAGCGCTACGTGCCGACGGCTGTACACGGGGGTCATCCGGTCGATGGCCCTGTACGGCGCACCGGTGTGGGCGGGGTCCTTGACCGTCCGACTTAGGGCCCTTCTGTGGCGACCACAGAGGGTCATGGCGGTCAGGGCCATCCGCGGATACCGCACGGTGGCGACGGAGGCAGCGTGCCTATTGGCCGGGACTCCCCCGTGGGACCTGGAGGCGGAAATGCTCGCCGAGTTGTATCGGCGGGTGTCGGGGGTGCGCGGGAAGGGCGGTGTGATCTCGTTAAGGGATCTCACCGCCTGGCGCGTCGACGCCCGCCGAGACGTCATTGCCCGTTGGGCAGTCCGGCTGGAGAGGCCTCGGTTCGGGGTGCGAACCGTGGAGGCCTTCCGGCCGGTGCTGATGCAGTGGTTGGAAAGGCGGCACGGGGTGCTCTCCTTCCGACTAGTGCAGGTGTTGACGGGGCACGGGAGCTTCGCCAAATACCTGCACAGGGTCGTAAGGAGGGAGAGTACACCGTCCTGCCACCACTGCGATTGCGACGAGGACACGGCGCGCCACACGCTCGAGGCCTGCGCGGCTTGGGCAGTGCAGCGCCGTGAACTCGTCGCAATCATCGGTGCCGACCTGACGCTGCCGGCAATCGCTAGGGCGATGGTCGACAGCGTCGGGAACTGGGACGCGGTCGCAGCCTTCTGCGAGACAGTGATCTCGCAGAAGGAGGCGGCGGATCGTCTGCGCGTGGAGCGCAGCCTCGATGAGGAGATCCGCCGCCGGCGACTGGGGCGGCGCAGGCGCAACTATCTGCGCCTCATGCCGCCCTAGCCGAGGCCGCGGGTGACGTGACCGGGGATTAGTCCGTCACCCGCCGAGAGGCCGACCGCGTGAGGAAAGACCGACGTCCTCCCCGAGGGGGGGACGTCGGTCGACGGGAGGGTACCCCGCGTAGGGGGTATTCCGTCGGGCCGACCACTGACGACAAGTAAACCTGCTCCGGTGGTCGGCCCAATGACGAAGGCGAGGTGGTTTTCGGGTGGGTTGCGGGAGTTGCGTGCTTAAGCCCCTCTGTCACCCCGGACGGAGTGGTGCGGAGGCGCGCCGACCGCGACACACCAAAAAAAAAAAAAAAAAAAAGCAGTATTTTTTTACTGACACTTATTTTAAGAGACCAAAAAAAAAGAAGTAGTTAAGAACTGTATTTGTACTTTTTTATGCCATCATCGTTTAGACTCTCCATCCACTGTTGGACGTAGGCCTCCCTCATGTTTGGCCACAGAGTGCAATCCTGTGCCGCCTGCATTTAACGACACCCAGCAACTTTCACCAGATCGTCGATCCACATAAAGGGCCTCGTACACTGCGTTGTTCGATACGTGGTCGCCACTCGAGAACCTTTCCTACGTAGCGGATTTTTATGTGTTAACTCGGAACTCTTTTCTCATTGCATCGTTTTCGATGATTTTTTGTTCGTTTGAAAGCTGGTGTTCCAATGTTTCCCTTTAAATTTTCTCAAGATTTGATCAGTAGTTATTGAGTTACATTCAATAATGCACATTTTGATAATTACGTAAATTACAGCTAATTTTATATTGCCATTAATTGTTGTTTTTATTTAATTCTGAGCATTTTCATATTTATTCACCTTTTAAACATTCTCTGGACTTGCATAAATAATTCCAGACCAAAATTAGCCAAACCGGTCCAGCCGTTCTCGAGTTTTAGCGAGACTAACGAACAGCAATTCATTTATATATATGTATGTATGTATGTATAGATATAAATGTTATGTAAGTGTAAGTATAATGTATTTGTACGTACGCACGAGCACACGACCGCGGGACCGGCAGCAGCAGCAGCGACAGAGCAGCACCAACAGACAAATCAGCGTCAACAGACCACCCACTAGCAGCACAGGAATCAATATGGGCAGCTCTGAGTCGCTGAACGATTTAGTAGTGTACGTGACACTCGTCGAATAAGGCCAAACCATGTCCTCCTGTACGAAGACCAAATATAATAGTTAATAACATTCGCACGTGCAGATACAGTACCGACTGTGATGCAATACCGACCGTGATATAGTACCGACTGTGATCCAGTACCGACTGTGATGCAGTACCGACTGTGATATAGTGCCGACCGTGATATAGTATCGAATGTGATGCAGTACCGACTGTGATACCGTGATACATGATTGCTCTGAATGTTGATGTTATTTGTGTCCATTAATCGTGTGTATATAAGGGGCACCAGGCAAAGATTTAGCTTTAGTGTATACTGTGAGAGGGGAATCATAGTCGAGGGTGATCGGTCGAAAGGTACACTAAGGAATTATTCCTTGGACTGCGTGGGACCAACATACAATTAGCGAACACAAATTGCACCCAGATTCAGATCTTGTGAATGTACAAAAAAAATATTATGTGCAAATGGCAAATGACTTGTGATCTGTTGAAATCTAATATTTGAATGGTTAAAAATTATCCAAAGTTTTCGACCACGTGAAATTTGCGAATTCGGTGACGTAGTAAGAATACAATTCACCACCACCTATATTTCACAAGAGCGACGTAAAAGACTACTAAGCAGACATGGGCGTTACTTGCTAGTTATGGCAACGGCTACTAACCGTTTATTTGGTGTCAATATCGATATGGATAATCGTTGCCAAATATCGATATAATACGTTACGCGTATTAGTAGACTAGCAGAGACACATTTAAGATACGGCATCATCTTTTGGGGCAATTCCACATATTTTGATGTCGCATTTAAAGCCCAAAAAAGATGCATTAGATCTATGTTTGGGTTGAAATCAATAGAAACATGCAAACCATATTTTAAAAATACAAATTATTGACTTTGCCCTGTATTTATATCCTGGAAACTGCAATGTTCGTAAAGAATAATCCTAATATATTTCCTCGCATACAAAACACGGTTACGCGTAATAGACGCGATATTACCAGAGTCTGTGTACACCCAGCTAGAACTGCACTCATGCAAAAAAGTATTGTTTGTATGGCTCCAAATATATTCAATAAATTCCCTAAACTTTGGAGGGAGCTGAGCGGCAAGGCATTCAAACGTCTCGTAATACAATTTTTAGTACATAAAATATATTATAATGTTGCTGAATTTCTAGCCGAAAAAGACTGGACCGGACCGAATTAAATTGACTACTAATAATAAAACTAATGGGCATATTTGTAAAATTTAAATAAGTATGATTTGACAATTTTCTATTTTCTAATATGACATTTGTAAATTAATTACTTATTTGACATGTAACATTAATATTCTTGACTTTGACATTTATATTATTTTATTATTATTTTTTTTTTTTTTATTTAATTAGTGAATAGTAATTTATTTAGACTGATTTATTTAGTGTTCTACATGTATTAAAGCCATTGATGGTATAATTAATGTAGATAATAATTAATACCGAAATGTAATATTTGTACGCCGATACAAAGGGCCAAACATGAATGGACTCTCTACTAATTCCATCTTGCATGCTTTGTTGTATGTATGTATACACGTGTTTGAACACATAAAATTTTATTATTATTATTATATTTGGTTACTAACGTAGCGAAACAAGAATTACGGCACCTAAACAATAATTGTTACTTGACAACGTCACGTTATTGTCAGTTGTTTGTAGCTAGATAACTGATAGCCATTATTAGTTATATCAATATCGATACGATAAGTTAGAGGCATGTCAACGGTTTTCAGTTACGTTTTGCTATAGCGGACACATGTCTACTACAAAGGGATATATATATAATATGCAGATGAAATATATGTATACAAGAGAAGGAAAACTTTAAATAAAACACTTTTTTTTTAATGGGGCTAATCCCACCACACATTCCCACCACTGTAACTCCTGCAAGCCAGGATCCAAAATGGTCTCCGTATAAGACACTGAGGTTTGACCCTCGGGAAGTCCCGGGAATCGCTTTTAATTGTCTTGGGACCCGTAATAAATTTAATTAGAAAAGACAAAAGGGAGGAGTTGGAAAGATTCCACTTCCCTCCTATGCAAAGCGGGAGACATGAAGCAAAGTTGGCCAATAAGCCACTAAATAAGAATTAGTACAACTACGTGTAACGCAGCGGTACAGCACCACGGATTGGACACAGCTTAATGGACCCGTTTGTGAGCTTTAGGTTTGGTTACAACAGTAGCTATGGCAGAAGCGCCTGAACGCACGGAATTTTTCTCGAGTTGCTAATAATAATACAAGATCCGAATAGTATATTACCCCAGACGTGACATGCATATTGTCTAACATGAGGTCCCGCTCGTTGCGCCAAAGAATGCACTCCCAAAGGATGTGATGTTTGTTCAAAATCGGAGTTTGAGGTCGAACATTGACAAAATGGTGAATCTACTAGTCTATACCAATAAATAAAATTGGAGTGTCTGTTTGTAATGTCAAAATAATAGGCTTTTTTCATGCTCACACAGTTATTTGCAGGACACCTATGCCTAAAATAGCAATTAAAAATTTTTGTCTGTCTGTCTGTCTGTTTGTTCCGGGTAATCTTTAAAACGGCTGGACCGATTTCAAAAATTCTTTCACCAATGGAAAGCTATAATATCAGGGCGTAAACTAGGCTATATTTTATCCCGGTATTCCCACGGGAACGGGAACTACGCGGGTAGAACGACTATAACCTATAACCGAAGCAAAGCGAGGGCGGGTTGCTAGTTTAAAATAGAATTATTTACTTAATCCGCCGTATCTTGGATAGGAGATCGCCCAGGAAATGGGGCCCAAAAAAAATGGAAAGTCATGCGATATGTTTGCAAATTTACGTAAAGAAGATATATTTTGGTAAAAAACAAGCAGCCTTATTTTTCGAGATATGAGTAACTAGCAACGCGCCCACGCTTCGCTTCGGTTTCAGTCGCTTTACCCGCGTAGCTCCCGTTCCCGTGGGAATACCTGGATAAAATATAGCCTATGTTACTCCCCGATATTATAGCTTTCCAATGGTGAAAGAATTTTTGAAATCGGTTCGGTGGTTTAAGCGTGAAAGCGTAACAAACAAACATCCTTACTTTCGCATTTATAATATTAGTAAGGATTACTTTAATAAAAGACTCATGTTTGTTTCTTAAATACAATATACAAATAAATAATACATTTCTTTTTTAAATTTTTTCCTGTACATTATAATCCGCCGTTTTCAGTAACTCGCCGTATTTCAGTAATGGCTAGGATTTTATGATGCCGGATTGGCGAGAGAGTACTGTGTTAAGTTCAAACGCATGTGGTATTATTGAACAGAGAACACGTGGGTGATGCGGTGAGCACTCACCACGTGACTACCTTACCACTTTTTATAAGATTTTAAAATTTTTCTCTATACTTGTAGATGGCAATCGAGCAAACACTCATGAACTCTGACTAGGCCACTACCTATCGTGAACAAAGTGAGAATGGAATATGTGCAATGAGATTGAGTGATACTAAAGGCATGACAAAACACACCACACGCAAACACCTTCACAAAGTTGTGCCTTCGTCTCTGTCGCACACCGAACGAAGTGCAGACATATTGTCAACTAGCAACCCGCCCTTGCTTCGGTTTTAGTCGTTTTACCCGCGTAGTTCCCGTTCCCGTGGAAATACCGGGATAAAACATAGTCTAGTTTACGCCCTGATATTATAGCTTTCCATTGGTGAAAGAATTTTTGAAATCGGTCCAGCCATTTTGAAGTGTCGTCTGTTAAGTATCGCAACACAAAAATACTCGACTAAAACCACCGTCAGCAATATAATATACAATATGTACCTACGTGCATAGGTGACATCTCGACAGACTAGAACATATCGTCACAGCATGAGAAGGTAAACTCGAAATATTAGCTATACCAATAAATAAAATTGGAGTGTCTGTTTGTAATGTCAAAATAATAGGCTTTTTTCATGCTCACGCGGTTATTTGCACGACACCTATGCCTAAAATACAGATTAAAACATTTTTATCCGTCTGTTTGTTCCGGGTAATCTTCAAACCGCCTGGACCGATTTCAAAAATTCTTTCACCAATGGAAAACTATAATATCAGGGAGTAGGTTACTCCTCGGCTATATTTTATCCCGGTATTCCTACAGAAACGGGAACTACGCGGATAAAACGACTAAAACCGAAGCGAGGGCGGGTTGCTAGTACGTAATATGACGACATGTCCGCACTCTGCGATACAGATACCTACTCTTATTGAGAAATTGATTCGTACATAAGTGTTATTTAAACTCCTCTTGAATAAGACAAATATTGAAAACAATTATTTCTCGTCCAAGCAATTATATTATTATGTATTACAGTGGAGGCATATTCCGACAAACGTTTTGAATTTGAACAGCAACTATATTTGTCGGATTATAGAGTACTACCCAAGACTTATTAGTCCTATTCTTTTTAAAAATTGTACCTTGTGAACCGACAGTTATGTATACGTAATATACAATTAATAAACTATAAAATTAAGCTAGGCCGTATTTAGTAAAATTCAAACTAAACAATCAGAATCATAACCAAATCACAATAATGGCGACGCGTAAAAATTATAACCTCTTCAATCATACATTACTTGCATTTGCAAAGATTTACGAAAAAATATTCAATAATAATAGATATGTTAGATTGCAAGGGGGCGCCGGATTACCGCGGATCCTTATATTAAATTTACAACACAAACCCTAACCTATATATACTAGGACGGGTATATACTAGGGCACATCATTACCTCGCTATTTCGGTTCCACTCTGCCATGCTATATAAAGGTCTATTCATGGCTGCTTTAGCTATTGCAACAGCAGCACAGAATTACTGATGGTAGGTGCCGTCCTTTGAGTATAAAACCACACATAAAACAAACACATAAAACAAACACAACCAAAGCGTCCGCGCACAAAACTCACTAAAAGCAACTGAATTTGTCGTTGGCAGCACTGTGAGCTGTCACAGTGCTGCCTACGACAAATTCAAAATTCCATTAAGGAAGTTGTTATTATAATATAATAATAACTTTATTTCCAAAAATAATTTACAATGTTTAAAACACCAAGTTAATTGTCCGTTAAGTTATACATCATATTTAGATTTGAATTTAGTTGTTATTTCACAGTTCTTTTTGAGTTTTGCCATCAACAAAATGCGTCAAATAATACTAAATATAATTATAATATAACTGGCGTACCCACCCCGCTTCGCCGGGCTACATTTTGCTTTATTTTATTTAAACAATAAACTTAATATGAACATAGTAAATAAAAGCTGTATTTGACAGTTCAAAAAGGGGAGTGCTCCGCTCGCCATCAAACTTTACAGGATTACGCCAAGTCAATCTGGAGATTCCCTGAAAGTTTCATTGAAATCGGTCCAGCCATTTCGGAGCCTATATGGAACATACCAACACACTTTCTCTTTTATACAGGGTGACTGGTAAAAGATTGTATATATTTAAGGAGGGTATTCAGTACTCGATTCTGATACCGAATATATAAAAAAAATTGGTACTCAAATTTTGAACTAATTATCTTATAAAAATATTTAGTTATGGACACATGGGATAGGTCAACGTACGTCAGCACTTGTAGGTACTAAATAGTTCGTGTAACATTGAACTAGTTACATTTTAGGTAAATATTCTACCTATGCGACTCGACCCAGTAGATATTTTTTTGCGTCACGGGCCGCAGACAGAGGTCAACATACACTGGCAAACCTATTGTTTTGATTAGAAACAAATCAGGATTGGTAAGAGCTATGAATCTGCAACTAACTTTAGTGTTTTTTATGACATTATTCCTACACCTAGTTTTGGTAATTCTAGTAATAAATATCCAAAATCTTGATAACAGTGCTAACAAAACTGTTACTTGATATCGGCATCGGTGTATCGCCAGTAGGGTGACAATATTTTTGGAAGTCTTGTAACACTAATATTGTTGATGTTTACTCATCATCATCATCTTGCTCTTATCCCAATTACTTGGGGTCGACGCAATATGTCATCTGTTTTGACATATTGCAAAAAGTTTCGGCAATGACTTTTATGACCGGCCGCCTGCCTGACGTCAACCCTCCTTGGGAATGTAATCGTTGACCCAAATGGTACCAGATGGAGTTGGTCCGGGTCAATCTAGGGCTCTTAGTCGTCTTTTACGACACCCACGAGCAAAGCAAGGGTTGGTAGTATTCGAAGCCGCTACCACACAGCAATATTTTATCCCGGTTGTTGATGTTTACTATTTAGTTAATTAATATTATCTTCTTTTTACACTTTTATTAGTTACATCTATCGTTTCCTTCAATATGTACAATCTTTTACCAGTCATACTGTATATATAGACTAGCCGTGCCTCACAGTTTTTTTTCGGATAAGTTTTGACACTGTTGAAATATTGGGATAAAATGTAATTACTGATTATGTCACAGTATCGGTTACGGATATTAGATTTTTATGGAAATGAAAAAAAAATGTGTGTGTTGATTGTTGTATTATTTCATTTTGAACAGACTTACGATTAGTCTAGCAGTTCAGCTCATTGATAGAAAACCTGTTGTAGCGCATCCATATAAACATCGACTTTAGCCAAAATTATTAAAAAATATATATATTTCAGCTTATCTTTAATTTCGGTTGCAGTTATAGATGTCCATAACACTCTTACTATGCATATTCCAAATGATAACATGCATTAAAGACAGAATTGAAAAAAAAGCAAATCGGTCACTCCGCTTGGAGAATTATAGTATATAGATATACTATGTATGGAAATCTAAAAACGTATTATGTAATATTACCACTACAAGACTGCAGGACACCGTAAGTAGGTACTTATAGTAATAGTTCAAGAATAACAATAATATATACAATAATAGTTCAATATTATTTTATAAAACAAACATTTTTAGTGCGGTAAAGTAAGACGGCTTACTTTACCTCACTAAAAATGTTTGTTCATGATCAATAACAATTTAGAATCACGCACTCGTGAGATCTTTGTCTTCGTGGCCACGATGCAATCTGGTGGTAGTATTTTAAATTAATAAATTGTCATAATATAATCATTATTACAAATTTAATGTTTAATATTTAATTACCAAATACAATATATAATATACAGTAGAATTC
This sequence comes from Lymantria dispar, assembly GCA_032191425.1. Lineage (NCBI taxonomy): Eukaryota > Metazoa > Arthropoda > Insecta > Lepidoptera > Erebidae > Lymantria > Lymantria dispar. The sequence goes on from CM063465.1 coordinate 23,106,644, forward strand.
ATATATAACGACTTCGCTTATAACGACTAATCATTTTTAACGACGATAATGTTTGGTTTCATAGTTAGGTACTGAGAAAATATAACCGTTTAGTGCGACTTCGGTTTAAACGACAAACTGCTTATAGCGACCATTTTTGTGATTAATACGTCCGGTTAAAACGACGCGCAATGTTTTGTTTATACAACCTACGCACCAATACTTCGGCGGCCCAACTTCATCCCGCCCCGAGAGCTTCACCTTTCCTTATTGGCGCGCGTAAATCACAGTTATTGTTTGTCACATGTTATGAAAAGTTCTTAAGGGTGTAGATTGTGAAAATCACCGAAAAGAGTGTTACGATTTTTCATATTTAACCTATTTACATATGATTGATATCAATGATAATTTGTATATATTACAATCAAAGACCAATAAGTATGTTCATGCTTATATTAAACTCTTAAACCTAATAGTTGTTATATAATAAACGTCAACAAACGCACAAAATTGAGTAAAAATGCAAAAACATGACTTCGTATTTTTCAGATTTAACCCCATAAATCAACACAAATTAATAAAAAGAAACACTTTTTGAACACTGAAGAAACCAATAAGTATAGCTGTATACTTCTTTTTATACCTTTACAAACAAAGACTTCCTCTTTTAAAGCCCTAAAATCTAGATATATTTTAAGGTAAATTTTTCATACACAAATGTATGGGATAAGACGTTCGTTTCATTCGTGCAATCTCGGTGGTCGCCAACGGCAGTTCCTTTCTGTAAGTGAAATCACTTAGTAAATAATCATTTTTTAGTAGAGGATAAAAAATGGTTATGGTGGGTTATCCCTAAGAGATAGACATATGCCATCGTGGACTTTTTTGTTGAACTTTTTAAGATGGATAATACTGTAGTACATTATTTTGGTCTATCTCGTAGGGTTCAGCCAACGTTTGCAATATAAGCGCAAAAAAACGTGCTTATTTACGACATCACATTAGAAACCTCTAAATTAATCAGCGTTTCTCTACTATATTATGCATGTATTATACATATAAACCTTCCTTAAGAATCATTCTATTTATTAAAAAAAACTGCATCAAAATCCGTTGCGTAGTTTTAAAGATCTAAGCATACATATGGACAGACAGACGGCGGATAGCGACTTTGTTTTATACTATGTAATGTAATTATAGAAAAATATAAAAATTGTGTCTCAACTACTCTTATTAATCTATTAAAAAGAATCAACAGCTAGTTTCCAAAAATTCAACGTTATTGTTATGCTGTAAATATTCAAGTTCAATAACAATTTCTCAACGTGGAACGTTTGTTGCAAAACATTTTGAAAATCGCGCTCTCTAGGTCATTCATCCGCCCCGTCGGATGTTACATTAAACTTTGGCGCTGCGCTGATCTACACCCTTAAAGCTCAAAAATGAGTTCTGTGAAGCGAAAGTGTTTTACAATTGAAGAAAAAGTGCAATATTACACCGATTAGAGGGCGGTGAATCAAATGTAACCCTCGCGAAGGAGTTTGGCGTGTACATAATTATGTATTCGTAGGTTAGGTACTTATGTACTTAAGAAATAATCCTACCGTTTTGTACATCATCCGGCTAGTACGACATAGTATCGCCGGTCCCTTAAAGGTCGCTATATCCGGATTCTACTGTATATATCTTTATATAGAATCATTTTTTTATTCTGGCAATAAAAAGAAAATGCCAGGATCAAAATTTAATACCTAATTCTGTAACGGATAGGTATAAATCTCTGTAATAACGATGATTTGTTGGACGGGATCGGGTCTTTGTTAGTCCTTGATCATCAATACAGTAGAGTGTTTAACCACGCGGGGCAATCACTAATTAAATACAAACGTGATAGAATCCTTAAAGATTCATTTTATTAATATACAGTTCTTCATCATCATCATCGCAGCCCACATACATCCCATTGTTGGGCTTGGCCTCCTCCACAATGGGAGGGGATTTGATCTACTATACCATGCTGGTCAGATATGTTGATATAGGATTTAATTTCGAGTTTTCCATCTCTTGCATAGATGTTATGTGCATATTATATTCCATAGTCTTTTAGGATATCCACAGGCAAGATAGGGGGTGGTGAATTGTATTCTTACTCCGTCACCACACGGATAATACGGTTCTTATTTCATACATATTTGATGACACTATTTAGCCAAACCAATTCAAGAGAACGGATCATGTGATAGAGCCTATACACACATATTGTCTTTTATTTTCAATATAAAAAAAACTAGAACGTTTAATCGACTCGAAATTTTATTAACTCCCGTAACTTTGGGAGAAATTTTCTAAGCTGGGAGCCCTATACTCGCGAATGCAGATGCTGCCGCGAATGGGACTTCCCCGTACTACGAGTTTCTGTAATACATATATGAAATAATTATCTATAAGTAAATTTAGTCAATTAAATGAGTTTCTTTAATTATTTTATATAAATAAAGTAAGTAAAGTTTACAAATATATGTTTGTCGATTAATATCCACGTAAAGGACGTCCAATTGAAAATGCTTACGCAACAAATGCCAAATCATAGTGTTGTCTCTCTTACACCTTCTCTTATGTATATATATCTGTCTCTTTTACTCTTGAACAATAGGTTTTATTATTATCTACATGGATACCTACTTACTTGTACCTATTTTTTTCTCTACAAACAAGTTTCTCCGTGTGGTGACAGAGTAAGAATACAATTCACCACTCCCTATCTGGCCCGTGGATGTCGTAAAAGAGGAATAAGATAACTATATAATACGCATATAACATCAATGCAAGAGAGAAGGAAATCTAAACGAAACCCTATGCCAACACGTCCGACCACCGTGGTATAGTAGGTCAATTGCCCTCCCGTTATTGAGTAGGCTCAAGCCCAACAGCGGGACGTATGTGGGTTGCGATGATGATGATGGAGTCTGGCGCCCCTCTGGGTCAACGGAAGGGCGTCGTTCGTCTCCATTATGGACGCCATACACCAGTGGTTCTCAAACTTTTTAAATGACGGAACCCTTTTGGGAAGCAAAATACTTGATGGAACCCTACAATAGTAAGTACGAAACAATACGAAACAATTATTTTTATAAGTGTATTCTATATTAATCAGCATAATAAAAGTACAATGTATCAGTTACTAATTATTATTTACTTCACCACTTGGTAAGGACAATAATAGAAAACATTAAAAAATGAAACTGTTTTTTATTTTTCATCAATTGCTTGATATCAGGTTTGATGGAAGAAAGTTGGAGTCTCATATCAGCTTCGGCGTCCAGTCTATTGCGATATTTTGTTTTCGTGGCTGCGTAGGTAGAGAATCCTGTTTCGCACAAATATGTAGTTGGGAACGGGAGAAGAATATCCAGAGCCATTTGGCCAAGCATTGCATATTCATCTTGGATTCTGCACCAAAAATCATTAAGAGGCGTCGTTTTGAACAATGACTCCATACTTGTGTCTGATGACATTTCTAAAAGAGATTCATATATCTCATTTGACATGTTTTCAGGCTTTTCCAAGTTGGGTAAAAAAGGATTATGAATCCAGGAGTTCACTTTAATTTTTGTATTGTGTTCTTCGGGAAAATACTTTTCAAAAGATGCGCGCATCGAACTGAGATATTGGACCAATTCTTCAAACACATTATCTTCAAACATTTCTGAGTCGTTTTCGCTAACAAACTCACTGAGTAACGTAAAACTTTCTATTTCTTTCTTACCAATGCAAATGATCCAAAAATCTAATTTTCTTTTAAAAGCAGTTATTTTATTATAGGCCTGAAACACTGTTGTCTGTTTACCTTGCAACGATAAATTTAATTCGTTAAGTTTTTGAAAGATATCCGCCATAAAAGACAATCGGAACAACCAAGTTTTATCATACAAACGGTCCTTCAAATTAAAAGAAGTATCTGCTGAAAGAAACATTTGTAACTCGGCTCTAAGTTCAAATAGCCTTGTTAAAGTTTTTCCCCGAGACAGCCATCGCACTTCTGTATGGAGCAGCAGTGTTTTATGTTTGCTGCCATAATCTTCACACAATAATGAGAACAATCGGGATTGTAGTGGTCGTGATTTGATAAAATTAATTATTTTTACCGCTTCATCCATAACTAATTTTAGATTAGACGGCATTTGCTTCATCGCAAGTGCTTGTCTATGCAGAATACAATGACTGGAACTACAATTAGGCGCTTTATTTTTCATTCGTGACACTGCTCCTGCTGTTTTACCTGTCATCGCCTTGGCCCCATCTGTACAAATGTCAATGCAATTGTTCCAACTGAGATTATGTTCTTCAAAAAATATATTTATTTTATTAAAAATTTCTTCCCCGGTAGTGTTTGTAAGCAGCGATGAACACATAAGCATGTCTTCTTCAAAAGAACTTTTATATGGATATCTCACAATAACCAGCAGGATAGCCAAACCAGCGACATCAGTCGACTCGTCCATTTGCAAAGCGAATCGTGTATTTTGTAGACGTGTAACTAGTTCTTGTTTGACGTAGCTTGCCAGATCATGGATTCGTCGTGAAACAGTATCGTTTGATAGCGGAACAGTAGAAAGATGCTTTGCAGATTTTTCATCAAGCATACATTTTGTTATGTCTAATACACATGGTTTTATTAATTTCTCAGCGATAGTGTGCGCTTCACCTGCTTGTGCAATGCGATAGCTAACTAAGTATGATGCCTCCGTGGCCTTTTCGTTGGTAGTTTGTGTTACATGCATCATATTTTTTTGACTTTCTAATAACTGATCTTTTTTGCGAACAAAAAATTCTTTATTCTTGTCTTTAGTCTCGGGGTGTACGGTTTCTAAATGTCGACGCAATTTGGCAGGTGCCATGGAACTATTAGGAAGCAGTTTACTACAGAGCATGCAGAGAGGTGAGCCGTTGGAATCAACAAATCCGAAACTGATATAAGATTCATCATACTTCCTTTTTTTCGTCTTTGAAACCGTCGAGCTTGACGTCGTGGCACTCGTGGCATCATCTTCTGGATCGGTGATTGCTAAATTCTCCGCGCGCATTGCTTTTGAACATTCAGCGTCATTAGAAGATGTTGTTGGAACACGTTTAACACCTTTAAGCCAACGTTCCATTCTTCTTTATTTATAATGTTACAAGTCAGGATAGTGGGGTTTAAATAATGCACAATCGTTACTGCGTATAAGAGACTAAATTTAGAACCTACAGGGAAGAAATGTATAAAACTGAGACAACAGAATACAGCAGGCAGTAAAACAATGAACACTAGTTTCTCGCTAGCGAGCTTGTAAGTAGGTAGTAACTTATCGCTCCGAACGCTAATCATCAACTGACGACGCCAACTTTTTTTTTTTTTTTTTTTTGTGTGACTTAGTTGTTAGCCTCAGATGGCTGTGACAACTTTACCCGGACTGGTGGGTGAGCGCTGAGGGCTCTCAACCCGCTTAAAGTTAAGCGACCCATCCCGAGGGCACCCCCTGTGGGGTACGGACCTCGGCTCGGGCGGTCGCTGGCAAAGTGGGCACTCCCACGTTTATGATTTTAACGCGACACGTCTTCCTTCCCCGTCGGCGGGGGCAGTAACGTGGATATTTACTACTATTTGTCAAGGCCGCGCGGGCTGTGTATGCCTCAGCCTGGGCGAGCGTTATAGTGTCGTCGGGTTCGTCGAGTATTAGTCGCGGTTGTTTAATCGCGGACATTTTAGAGGGGATGTAAGAAGCCGCCCTTACCACTAATGGGTTCGGGTGTGTCGCGGCAGAGTCGAAGAAGCGGCGGGAGCACTGTTTCATGTATTGCCTGATGGTCGGCAAGCCAAGATCTATGTGAAGATCCACATTGCGCATGTACCACGGTGCTCCCGTCGCTCGGCGCATGAACCTATTCTGTAATGCCTGTAGCCGATGTAGCCTGCGTGGCTTCGCTTGTGTAAACACTACACTTGCATACGTCATGATAGGACGTATACAAGCGGTGTATAATCTAACTTTATTACGGAGAGATAGCTTAGACTTTGCGTGTACTAAGCTGTGTAACCATCCTAGCACTAGGGCTGCGCGCGCGCGGACTCGCCCTATGTGAGGACCGAAGGTCAGTCGTCTGTCCAAGGTCACACCCAGATATTTGACCTCCCTTGTCCAGGGGATGGGTTGGTCGAACATCTTTATCTGTGGATATTCAGCCATTGGGTAGCGGCGATCAATCCCCTTATGAAATATGATCGCCTGGCTTTTGGTGGGGTTTATACCGATTCTCCATTTCCTAGTCCATTTGGCTAGGGCGGTAGCCGCAGTTTGGAGAACGGTTGTCACTGTTGCGGGAGATCGACCTGCATAGAAGATGGCAGTGTCGTCAGCGAATAATGCTGTTTGTATTCTACTATGTTGGGGTATGTCGCTGGTGAACAGCGAGAAGAGAATTGGAGAGAGCACCGATCCCTGGGGGACGCCGGCTTCTAGTTTGTGCGGTGCTGATAAAGTACCTTCCACTCTGTAGCGAAAGCTACGCTCGAGTAGGAAGTCTCTAACTATCATAACTAAATAGTGGGGGATTTTGAACTTTATTAACTTGAAAATAAGGCCGTTATGCCAGACTTTGTCAAACGCTTTTTCTACATCAAATAGAAGCATACCCGTATATAAACCGCGTTGCAGTTTATAACTTGTATACTCGACTATTCGATGTACTTGCTGAACGCAAGAGTGTTGCGTGCGAAAGCCGAACTGAATCGGCGAGATGAGGTTGTTTTCCTCAGCGTACTTTCTTAGCCTACTAAGTAGTACGCGCTCATATATTTTACCTAAACTGTTAAGTAAACTAATCGGGCGATATGATGACGGTTCGGTACGTCGCTTGCCGGGTTTAGGTATACCTATTACCACGGCTTTTTTCCATTGTTTAGGAAATATGTAATAGACTAATGCGGCGTTAATAATTGCTGTTAATATTAATAATAGTGAATGAGAGAAGAGTTTAATAACTCTATTAGAAATACCGTCCGAACCGGGGGATTTCCTAGGGTGGAGACCTCTAACTATCGACTGAACCTCCTCCACTGTCGCTGTTGGTATAGGCTCTTGTGGCTCAGCGTCTGCGGTACGCGTACGCGATGTACATCGTTCCACTTCGCTGTTAACGGTGTCGGTGTGTCGCGCGTCTGTGTGTTGTGTACTCGACGTACATTGCTGCTCAAGGTCGGCCGCCAGACATTCAGACTTTTCATCGTCATCGAACGCCGGCGGTTGGTTGGGGCGGTTTAAGGGTGGCATGGTGGACACCGTATCCTTTTTGAAAGAACGGGCAAGCCGCCAGTAAGCCTGGTGCGAAGGCTCCAGTTCGCTTAAGGTGGCGTCCCATTCGTTTTGTCTAAACTCATTTATAGCCGTCTTAACCGCCCTCTGCAGTGACCGCATATGATAGCGGTTATCTTCGCAGGGGAAGCGGTCGTAGGCTCTTATGGCTGCGTTCTTACGCCTCAATAGGTCGCGGACGTCAGCGGGTAAGCACCTTCTACGATTGCTCGTGTCGGGCACTCTCCGTGAACAATCGTTAACTAACGATTGTACGTGACCGGTGAGGGCGTCGATCGCGGATTCGATGTCCTCTTTATTGTTCAATGTATTACATATACTGTCAAGATGAGCCGACGAGGAGGGAGACTGGAGTTTAGCCTTCAGTCGCTCCCAGTCTGTGCACACTTTCTCAGTGGGGGGGGTGAGGCCTGAGGGGCCGTATCGGGGGGCGACGACGCCAACGCGCGATCGCCGCTTTTATACTTAGTCCTAGACTCGATCTCAAATATTCTCGAAAATACTCGAGTCGGCACCTTTGATAAACAAAAAGCAAAAATAAAAACAGAAATTTAAAAATAGCGTTGTAAACAATATCGACTTTATCCTTTGAAGTTAGAGACGAAAGTCGCTAGTTGACAACTATAGCGTCTAATTCAGAGGCGGCTTTTATCAAAGAGACTGAGCGCTTACAAGTATACTACCCGCTCGTTTTAAGTTTGCCGCTGGCGATAGGTATGAGTGTATGACGTTCGAAATTTTTTATTTAATTGTAACAATAAAAATTGTGTACGTTAGATATTTGGGTAAAACTATGACACATTATAAGTTTTGTTGTCACGTGGGGGAGGGTACGCGCATTCCACAGACCGGCAAACTTAGAGCGAACGCGTTGTACAAGTATAAAATTGTTGAGACCAAACTTATGAGATATTGTACCAGCTAATGTAACACAAGCTTATACAAATACAAATAAATAAATAAATAACATTCATAGCGTTTTGTCTCCGCGCGGCCGCGGAGTCCGCACAGCCGCGGAGCGACCAGAGAGAGGTGTTTTGATTTTTTTATTTCTAAATTCTTGCGGAACCCCGACAGAGGTATCACGGAACCCTAGGGTTCCGCGGAACACACTTAGAGTATAGCTGCCATACACGTTAGGTTGTGCATGATGGTTTTGCCTGTGCATGCATAACCGACAGGCATAACCGAGTTTCATATTGCACATACACGTTAGGGTTTGGATGCACAGTTTTGCTTGTGCATGCATAACCGACAGGCATAACCGAGTTTCATATTGCACATACACGTTAGGGTTTGGATGCACAGTTTTGCTTGTGCATGCATAACCGACAGGCATAACCGAGTTTCATATTGCACATACACGTTAGGGTTTGCATACACAGTTTTGCTTGTGCATGCATAACCGACAGGCATAACCGAGTTTCATATTGCACATACACGTTAGGGTTTGGATGCACAGTTTTGCTTGTGCATGCATAACCGACAGGCATAACCGAGTTTCATATTGCACATACACGTTAGGGTTTGCATGCACAGTTTTGCTTGTGCATGCATAACCGACAGGCATAACCGAGTTTCATATTGCACATACACGTTAGGGTTTGCATGCACAGTTTTGCTTGTGCATGCATAACCGACAGGCATAACCGAGTTTCATATTGCACATACACGTTAGGGTTTGCATGCACAGTTTTGCTTGTGCATGCATAACCGACAGGCATAACCGAGTTTCATATTGCACATACACGTTAGGGTTTGGATGCACAGTTTTGCTTGTGCATGCATAACCGACAGGCATAACCGAGTTTCATATTGCACATACACGTTAGGGTTTGGATGCACAGTTTTGCTTGTGCATGCATAACCGACAGGCATAACCGAGTTTCATATTGCACATACACGTTAGGGTTTGGATGCACAGTTTTGCTTGTGCATGCATAACCGACAGGCATAACCGAGTTTCATATTGCACATACACGTTAGGGTTTGCATGCACAGTTTTGCTTGTGCATGCATAACCGACAGGCATAACCGAGTTTCATATTGCACATACACGTTAGGGTTTGGATGCACAGTTTTGCTTGTGCATGCATAACCGACAGGCATAACCGAGTTTCATATTGCACATACACGTTAGGGTTTGGATGCACAGTTTTGCTTGTGCATGCATAACCGACAGGCATAACCGAGTTTCATATTGCACATACACGTTAGGGTTTGGATGCACAGTTTTGCTTGTGCATGCATAACCGACAGGCATAACCGAGTTTCATATTGCACATACACGTTAGGGTTTTTCATGCACAGTTTTGCTTGTGCATGCATAACCGACAGGCATAACCGAGTTTCATATTGCACATACACGTTAGGGTTTGCATGCACAGTTTTGCTTGTGCATGCATAATCGACAGGCATAACCGAGTTTCATATTGCACATACACGTTAGGGTTTGCATGCACAGTTTTGCTTGTGCATGCATAACCGACAGGCATAACCGAGTTTCATATTGCACATACACGTTAGGGTTTGGATGCACAGTTTTGCTTGTGCATGCATAACCGACAGGCATAACCGAGTTTCATATTGCACATACACGTTAGGGTTTGCATGCACAGTTTTGCTTGTGCATGCATAACCGACAGGCATAACCGAGTTTCATATTGCACATACACGTTAGGGTTTGCATGCACAGTTTTGCTTGTGCATGCATAACCGACAGGCATAACCGAGTTTCATATTGCACATACACGTTAGCGTTTGCATGCACAGTTTTGCTTGTGCATGCATAACCGACAGGCATAACCGAGTTTCATATTGCACATACACGTTAGGGTTTGCATGCACAGTTTTGCTTGTGCATGCATAACCGACAGGCATAACCGAGTTTCATATTGCACATACACGTTAGGGTTTGCATGCACAGTTTTGCTTGTGCATGCATAACCGACAGGCATAACCGAGTTTCATATTGCACATACACGTTAGGGTTTGGATGCACAGTTTTGCTTGTGCATGCATAACCGACAGGCATAACCGAGTTTCATATTGCACATACACGTTAGGGTTTGCATGCACAGTTTTGCTTGTGCATGCATAACCGACAGGCATAACCGAGTTTCATATTGCACATACACGTTAGGGTTTGCATGCACAGTTTTGCTTGTGCATGCATAACCGACAGGCATAACCGAGTTTCATATTGCACATACACGTTAGGGTTTGCATGCACAGTTTTGCTTGTGCATGCATAACCGACAGGCATAACCGAGTTTCATATTGCACATACACGTTAGGGTTTGCATGCACAGTTTTGCTTGTGCATGCATAACCGACAGGCATAACCGAGTTTCATATTGCACATACACGTTAGGGTTTGCATGCACAGTTTTGCTTGTGCATGCATAACCGACAGGCATAACCGAGTTTCATATTGCACATACACGTTAGGGTTTGCATGCACAGTTTTGCTTGTGCATGCATAACCGACAGGCATAACCGAGTTTCATATTGCACATACACGTTAGGGTTTGCATGCACAGTTTTGCTTGTGCATGCATAACCGACAGGCATAACCGAGTTTCATATTGCACATACACGTTAGGGTTTGGATGCACAGTTTTGCTTGTGCATGCATAACCGACAGGCATAACCGAGTTTCATATTGCACATACACGTTAGGGTTTGCATGCACAGTTTTGCTTGTGCATGCATAACCGACAGGCATAACCGAGTTTCATATTGCACATACACGTTAGGGTTTGCATGCACAGTTTTGCTTGTGCATGCATAACCGACAGGCATAACCGAGTTTCATATTGCACATACACGTTAGGGTTTGCATGCACAGTTTTGCTTGTGCATGCATAACCGACAGGCATAACCGAGTTTCATATTGCACATACACGTTAGGGTTTGCATGCACAGTTTTGCCATTAACTCTCAGTTGAGTGAGCTACGTGACGGCTTGTGTAGGACGCCTACCTCTCTTAGTGGAGCTACGTCTCCGTAGTACATGACGACGTGTGTACGACACCAATAACAAACTACAATCAACGACGACGATGTAATAACTGTATTTGGCTTAACATTTGTTCTGCAGAACAGAACAAGAAAAAGAGATGACACTGAATGCTCTAAACGCTGGTTATTGAAAAGAAAGCAATTTTCCAACGTAAATTTGATAAATTAATTGAGATTTACACCAACAGATTACAACAATTATTTACTGATGTATGAAAACTGTGCAAGCAAGCTCGTCGGACGCCACACACGCTCGCAGCGGCATAAAATATCAGTTTTCATATTCCCTCGGTTGCATGTACATGCATCGATAACTGTACAGTTTAATCCCATACACGCTAGGGCTCGCCTGTCGGTTATGCATGCACAGGCAAAACCATCATGCATAACCTAACGTGTATGGCGTCCATTAGCTTCATAAGTGACTAATCTAAAAATAGTTATATTTTAATCATCATTAACACAGGCCACCGATGGGCTCGAGTCTCCTCCACAAAGGGTTTTGATTTTGTTTTTGGTCGGCTATGATAAGCACACGCGGCGTCCATTCTATCCGGGGCGATGAAAGGGCGGCACGCGGGCCTATAACCCACCCGCACCACGTCACCTTTGTCTCAGGGCCGACCACTGGTGTCGAGTTCTTTGCCCTCAATAGTCGGCCTGATGGAATACCCTTTCGGGTACCCTCACCTCTTGACATCCCTGTCCGGGGACAACAGTTCTTCCACAAAGGGTGGGAAATTAACCTAATATACCGCGTTGAATAGACGGGTTGACATAGAGTTTTATGTAGTTTTTTTTTTTTTATTGCAACCGGTGGCAAACGAGCAAACAGTACACCTGATGATGAAAGTTGCTGCCGCTCATGGACCTTTACAAGGCCGTTGCCTACCGCGAAGAAAGCGAAGGGAGTGTGAATGCGTGCATTGAGGCTCGGTGATATCAAGGACACCACCAAAACCCTCCACACGCAATCACCCTCAGAAAGTTGGGCTTCCGGCTCTCTCGCTCACTGAACGAAGCGCAGTAACAAATTGCTACTACTCAGACGTCGATTTTCTGCGAGAGCATGGTACTGCCCCGGACGGACCGGCCCGCGGCTGTAGACAGATAACTGTCGACAGTGTGCTCCTACCACTCCTAGAGTTGTCCTGCTGTTGTATAGATATATCTGTATATCTTTTAGTTGTCCTTTACGACACCCCTATACAACAGTGGGGGGTGGTGAATAGTATTCTTACTTCGTCACCACACGGGAATATATAATATCAACATCATCATCATCTCAGCCCATATACGTCCCACTGTTGGGCTCGGGCCTCCTCTATAATGGAGGGATAATTGACCTACTATACCACGCTAGTCAGACGTGTTGGTATAGGGTTTTATTTCGAGTTTTCCCTCGCATAGATGTTATATGCGTTTTATATCCCTTAGTCGTCTCATACGATCACCCACGGGTAAGATAGGGGGGTGGTGAATTGTATTCTTACTCCGTCACCACACGGAAAATATAATATACCGGTCGATGTTTATTCAAATTATAATATTTACTAGCAGTGCCCGCGACTTCGTCCGCGTGGAATAGTGACTTGGGGAAGTGGGGTTGGGGGTTGGGCGGCGGTACGGTTGGCGCACTCCTCGCTCCACTCCGTTCGAGGCGACAGAGGGGCGCTCGGCCGACCACCGGTGCAGAGTTCCTAGACTTCAGTTGTTCCTTGACTTGACCCGACGGAATACCCTGAGGGAGTACCCTCCCCTGACGACGTCCCCTACTGAGACGCTGATCGTCGTCGCGAGGCTAACCTCTCCGCGGGCGTCCGAATTAAATCCCCAGTCTGGTCTCCCGCAGCCTGTGCACTTTGGGGGGTATAGTGACTTTTAGGATTTATTTATTTTGAAACATTTGTGGCCAAATGTTGAGAACGTTTAACACTTGATTCCCGTTGTCGATTAGACGAAGTTCGAGTTGTTTGTGAAGCCAAACATTGTGTTCGTTCAACGCTTGTTTCTCTAGCGCGGTTTCGTTCAGCGATTTCTCGTTCAGTAGCCAATCTCTGCCTATTTTCATCCTCTGTTTCATTGCAGCGCACAAGTGCAGTCGTTTTGCAATGGCAGATTGTCGAGAAAGTTGAGGTCTCTTTCTATGCATTTCGCAGAGGCTACCGCCCCCCTCGCCCCTCATGACCGCCCGCCATATCATACATAGCTGACCCGGCGAACTGTGTATCGCCTTCGTTTTTGTTTTTTTTTTGTAAGCTATCGTCTGGACACGCTTCGCCCTAACGGTCCGGAGCAACTGATGAGCGGCGCGCGACATCATAACGCACCATATTGACGATGGGGAGGCGGACCTTGACATCCGTGGCCGGCCCGTCGGTTTATCCCTTCGGGTATCGTCTTCTTTGACGTCCCGGTAACATTGCAGTGTTGCCGACCAGGGCGTCACCCTCACGCGGCCGGGTTCTCTGCGGGTGGCTGACTAATCCCCGGTCCGTCCACCTGCCACTTCCTACCGACTAACAGTCAACTCTTTAATTTTTTATATTTTAATACTTATTCTGCTATTCGGGACGCCGGATCAGCTAACAAGAAAACAAAAGGGAAACGAGAGTTAATAAGTCATCAATTACATTATGTCAAAAAATAAAAATATAAAACATCTAAAATTTTGTGTTTGACATCAATATATGTACGATACTAATGTCATTCAATTGTTTTGCCTGCCCGGAACCTCTCCACTAACACTTGGACTTTATTATATGGTATTAAAGTACAAATTGACTTTTAAGTGTTATAACGAATCATTTGTATGGCAGTTTAGAAAGGTGTGTTTTTAGACCTTTTTAGGCAGTTTTTAAAATTTTGCTCTTTGCGTACTTGCGTCTTTTGTTCTTTGCGTAAAAACCATTCTTATACTTCAAGGAATATTCTAAACAAAGAATTAGCGAAATCGGTCCAGCCGTTCTGAAGTTATGCGCGTACATACATTTCGCAGATTCATTTTTATATATATAAAACTAGCAACCTGTTCCTCTGTCTGTCTGTTTGTTCCAGGTAATCTTCAAAACGGCTGGACTGATTTCAAAAATTCTTTCACCAATGGAAAGCTATAATATCAGGGCGTAAACTAGGCTATATTTTATCCCGGTATTCCCACGGGAACGGGAACTACGCGGGTAAAACGATTATAACCTATAACCGAAGCGAAGCGAGGGCGGATTGCTAGTCAATAAATAAAATTGGAGTGTCTGTTTGTAATGTCAAAATAATAGGTTTTTTTCATGCTCACACGGTTATTTGCACGACACCTATGCCTAAAATAGCAATTAAAAAATTTTTGTCTGTCTGTCTGTTTGTTCCGGGTAATCTTCAAAACGGCTGGACCGATTTCAAAAATTCTTTCACCAATGGAAAGCTATAATATCAGGGCGTAAACTAGGCTATATTTTATCCCGGTATTCCCACGGGAACGGGAACTACGCGGGTAAAACGACTATAACCTATAACCGAAGCGAAGCGAGGGCGGGTTGCTAGTAGATTATAAGATTAATAACAGTTTCCGATTTCTTAAAAAAAATCTTATTAAACAAGATCGCCCATCCCTAGAATGAGCCTAGCGGCATGGTATCTCGCATGGGAGGTTACCCCAAATAGGGGGTATACCGTCGGGCCGACCACTGATGACAAGTAACCCTGCTCCGGTGGTCGGCCCAACGACGAAGGCGACGCGGCGACGTGGTGTTCGGGTGGGTTGCGGGTGTGCGTGCTTACGCCCCTCTGTCGCCCCGGACGGAGTGGTGCGAGGAGCGCGCCGACGACAGTCCACAACAAAAAAAAAAACAGAGGCTACCGCCTCCTCGCCCCTGATAACCGCCCGCCACAACGCGCAATGCTTAATACTTACATATTTGGCTACAACACTTACATTTTTAATATCGCGATATCTTTTGAATGAAATGTCCAAATTTAATGATTTAAAAAGTTATAGAAAGGTATTGAATCCGTCTTGAATAATTAATAATATAATTTATTTTGATAAGGATTAGTACCAAGGTACAAAATAAAGAGTTTTTATGTGACGGCATTTAAAATATTTAGAATAATTCAAAAAGACACTTATTGTGAGATAATTACAATTGTTAGACATATGGTGTCGAGATATTTTTTGTAGATAATTATATGCTCTGAAGATAATTATATGCCCCACAGACCTCTACAGCAAATTAGGTAAAATATTAAGTGGTACAATAAACTGGATGACCCAACATAATTTAGAAATAAATTTTTCTAAAACCAAATTAATAACCTTCTATCCTCCCCAGAAAGCACCACTAGATTTAAACTACACTTTTAAAGACACCAAACTAGACATAGTAAATGAATGTACCCTATTAGGACTAAATATAGACACACATCTAAATTGGAAAACACATATACACAAAATTAAAACAAAACTGTCGGGTTTTTCTTATGCTCTCTGGGAAGTAAAAAAGACCACTGATCAGCAAACTGCACTTGTTACATATTATGCTTATGCCTTTGCATGGTTAAATTATGGCATCATCCTATGGGGAAACAGTACAGATGCACCCTCACTCTTCACCATGCAAAAGAGATTAATAAGAATCTTAGATTACGCAGACAGTTGCAGACCTCACTTTCAGACCTTAAAAATCCTTACACTCCCCTGTATGTATATTTTTGAAATATGTAAGTTTTTAAAAACACACATGGACTTTTATAAAAAAAGGGTTGATATACAATCACATTACACGCTTAGGCATAAAAATAGATTAAATCTACCCAAGTCTCGATTGAAAATGCATTCTTGTAGCCCCTATGTAATGTCCATAATAATATATAATAAATTGCCTATAACTTTAAAGAATGAAGAAACATATAATGACTTTGTAAAAAAATTAAAGGTGTTTCTACTAAGTAAAAGTTACTACAGTGTCAATGATTACTTAAATGACATCATTTAACTAGGTACCTAAATAGTAGTAGTAGTAAAAACATCCACATATAGATTAATTCTAATAATAAATAACAATAATCTAATAACAATGTCAAATAATAATAATTCAATTATATTAAGTAAATTAATAATTAATTTTAATAATAATTTTAATAATAACAATAATTCAAAAATAATTCTAGTAAATTAATAATTAATTCTAATAATTAAATAATAATAATTCTATTAAATTAAGTAAATTAATAATAAATTTTAATAATAATAAAAATTCTAAAATAATTCTAGTAAATCTTAAAAATAACCATAATTAAAATTTTAATAATAACAAAAATCGCATAATAATAATTCTAGTAAATATATGTAATAATTTTATTCTAGTAAATATATGTAAAAGTATGTATCATAAAATTAGGAAAATTCATAAAAATGTTCCTCTCTCGTACTGTTGCCGTGCCCTACAGGGTCCATAATTGTTGCATGTTTTGTTGTTAAGATCTTTTATACATTATGGAGTGCAATAAAGTTTGAAATTGAAAAAATTTAAAGTTGTAGTTCATTGTTTTATTCTGTAATCAATAGTTTTCGCAGCACACGCAATGTAAGGATTTTTTCGGGTCATTTTTTTACATCTTGAGTTACATTATTGGACTTTTAGTACGGATCCCTAATTTTTTTGAAAATATAATATAGCCTTTCTCGAGAAATGGACTATCCAACACTGAAAGAATTTTTCAAATCTGACCAGCAGTGCCTGACATTAGCGCGTTCAAACAAACAAACTCTTCAGCTTTATAATATAAGTATAGATTTATAATATAGATAACTAGCAACCCGCCCTCTCTTCGCTTCGGTTATAGTCGTTTTACCCGCGTAGTTCCCGTTCCTGTGGGAATACCGAGATAAAATATAGCCTAGTTTACGCCCTAATATTATAGCTTTCCATTGGTGAAAGAATTTTTGAAATCGGTCCAGGCGTTTTGAAGATTACCCAGAACAAACAGACAGACAAAAATTTTTAAATACTGTTTTTAAGCATAGGTGTCGTGTAAATAACCGCGTGAGCATGAAAAAAGCCTATTATTTTGACATTACAAACAGACACTCCAATTTTATTTATTGGTATAGATAAAATAACTGATAATGTGAAAGATACAATTAGTGTGACGTTATGTCTTGGTTAGTGTTGCTTGGTGAGTGGTTGTGGGCTCGAAATGAAGTGATACTATACTTGTAACCTTTGTAAACAACTTTTTGCCCGTCAACAGACTGCCACGTGTTCTTATGCGCCTTAAACATAATAATAGTACCTACATATTCGCACTTCTGTATACGAGCAAAAGGTGGTACATTTATTTCATAAATATACGGATTGTCTCTGGTTATTGAACAGCTGTTCGAGTATGTTGTAGTTTAACAGTCATGGGTCGTAATTAGAATGCATATTTGGTGATATGCTGTGTGGTAGCGGCATCGAATACTACCAACCCTTGCTTTGCTCGTGGGTGTCGTAAAAGACGACTAAGAGCCCTAGATTGACCCGGACCAACTCCATCTGGTACCATTTGGGTCAACGATTACATTCCCAAGGAGGGTTGACGTCAGGCAGGCGGCCGGTCATAAAAGTCATTGCCGAAACTTTTTGCAATATGTCAAAACAGATGACATATTGCGTCGACCCCAAGTAATTGGGATAAGAGCAAGATGATGATGATGATGATTTGGTGATAGCTCATTCCCACGTGTCGGATGTCGGATTCGTATATCAATTGCGGGTTATGGTGGCAGAGCATTTGACATATATGAAGCTGTTCACACTTATCGAAAACCGATTTTGTGTCGGCTCCGACAAGAAATGTCGGATATTTTGCCAGCCCTCTACACCCGGAACAAAATCGTGTCGAATCTCGCTCGCCTAATTAAGAATGGCGCTGTTCACATTTGTCTGATGTCGGGGCAGATAACCCTCTCCCCGCTACCCCTCATTCCTCCCGTGGTACATCGTTGCTACGATCGCGCACACACATGGTATTTGGACTTATATGAAATGTGTGGACTGTATATAAATTTAGAATAAAGTAAAATAAAGCAGCTGTTGTGTTTTTGTACATACGTTTGATGATTCGTAGTTAACGGAAATAAATATCAACCCCGAAGAATTGATCACACTAGTTCAGGAAATTGGAAGGAACAGGGTGTTCTTTGGGACATAACTCTAATGATTATAAAGATAAGCAACTGAAAATATCTGCTTGGCGGAAAGAGTATACAAGTCACGTAGAGTGCTTAAAATTGGCACTAGCTTCGAGCGTGGCCGACAACCGATTATTAATCGTGTGTGCGAACAAAGGCGCCGGCATCCGATTAATATCCGATACCCGACAAGTGATAACGAGCTCTTATTTAATTGTATTCAATCTCGATCGGTCGCCGTTTACGAGGACGGAGGCGAGTCATATCGCGAGCGATCGATCGATCACTAAAGATCCGAGTCTCAAACGATTGGTGACGGTAGGTATCGATCACGCAAAGAGCGCGATTCGATCTTTTTGATTCGTTCAATCACGACTAACACAGGTATTAATAGAATTATTATTAATTAGAATGGTTAGTGTTAGTGGGGCGTGGGCGCTTTGAGGCCGATTGTTTTGTCTGTGGTGAGATACTCGAAGGACGACATCTATCATCGGTCACTCTTTACTACTGTTAGGACTATTAAGGCAGCCATGAACGACGATATATGGACGGACCTAAACGAGCGTATGAAGGCAATGCAGCGGCGTTCTTGGAGAGAGCATAATAGTGTACGTGAAGCTGAGGTATGTATAGCAGAGGGGATGCCCATTGAAGTACGTAACACGATTGCATATTGTACATTCATGGAACTTATCTAATTTTTGTTAGGTTTTAAATATACATTCTACTACTTAAAATATATATTTATTTGGTTCAAAGGGTTATTGCATAAAAGGCTTATTAAATTAGATTATTATCATATAAACAAGTTGTGGGTTTTGTTTTGTTTTATCAATTATACTTTGCCTAACCGTTGTTTAAAAAATTCTAAAATAAGACATTGTCCCTATATGTTACTGTGAATGTTGGAGGAATGCTGAAGTGGCAATAGGCAGGACATATCGCTCGACAAACCGAAAACCGCTGGGGAAAAAGGTGCTCGAGTGGCGACCACGTATCGGACGATGCAGTGTAGGACGCGCTCCACTAGATGGACCGATAACCTGGTGAAAGTTGTTGGGCGTCGTTGGAAGCAGGCGGCACAGGGCCGCACTTTATGGTGTAACATGAGGGAGGCCTACGTTCAGCTGTGGACAGTGATAAGCTGAAATGGTGATGATGAATAATTACGTTAACTCAACCAAAGCCAGCTGGTGAAGATCTATTTTAATTTTTTTTTTGTATCCATTTCGGTATTAATAGTTACCTACATTGTAATCTTTTGATTAATAAATACGTGTATTAGGTTTTGCCATCCATATGACTAGACGTCTCCCTCTTCTTCTTGTTTAATGGCAATGAGCTACAGTAATATGAGCTATTGGTGCCAGTGTCAAGTTATTGTACTGATTATTCACGTCTTTAGTCTTAGTATTTTAGTCAATCCTTAGCAATGATTTGGAGCTGATGACCAAATTGTTCTTCTGAGAATTTTGGCAGAATGTAAAAATGCACGCAATTCGTTATTATATTATCGTATTCACTATATTTCAGCATTTTATCGACATTATATTAAATAAAATATTAGCAAAATTATTCAATACTAGCAACCCGCCCTCGGTTTTAGTCGTTTTACCCGCGTAGTTCTCGTTTCCGTGGGAATACCGGCATAAAATATAGCCTAGGTTACTAAAAAAGTTACGTTACGTTAGTAAAAAAGTACCTTAGTTAGTCTTACTATTTACTATCAATCTATCAGAATAGTTAGTGTTTAATATTAAAACAACAAAAAACCGACGATTTTCATAAATTTCTATTCGCAGTGTTCAATAAAATAAAATAAGGCAAAAATTATTGTTTCTCTTTTGTTTAATACTTATCGTGGGTACTACTTATTATAGATTTTTTTCGTATTTTTTCTGAATGGACATAGGTTCTACTATAAGCCATTTCAAGGTAATCCATTAATTACCGGACACTCTGTATATAAAGATGAAGAGTTTGTTTGTTTGAACGCTCTAATCTTAGGAACTACTGGTCCGATTTGAAAAATTCTTTCTGTATTCATCTTCAGGCCAACAGAAGCGGAGCACCAATCAAGAATCCTTCAAAATCGTGTTTTAGTTTCCTTTTATGGGCTTCCGTTGCGTAAACGGTTAAATTTTCGCAAAAATCATGTGTGACAAAATCGTATTACAGTATAATCTCACTAATCCGGCAATATTAAAAAGCAGAGGGTGCCGGATTATTGGAATGTTCGGACTACTGGATTATGGAGAAAAATCATCCTTACTAATATTATAAATGCGAAAGTAAGTTTGTTTGTTTGTTTATTTGTTTGTTTGTTACGCTTTCACGCTTAAACCACTGAACCGATTTCAAAAATTCTTTCACCAACGGAAAGCTATAATATCAGGGAGTAACATAGGCTATATTTTGTTCCGGTATTCCCACGAGAACGAGAACTACGTAGGTACGGCGACTGAAACCGAAGCGAAGCGAGGGCGGGTTGCTAGTATAAAATAAAGCATTTCATAGAGAGAATACGTATAATGTAATATTTACATATTATTATGTAATTACATAGCTTTAAAATATGTAATCCTTAATTGAGGTCTGCATTTGTGCAACTTGAAGTCCTTGCTTTAAAAGGTCTTCTTGCATGTTTCGAAGAAAAATTGAATCATCATTTCAGTCTATCGCCGTCCACTGCTGGACGTAGGCCTCCCTCATGTTACGCCACAAATTGCGGTCCTGTGCCGCCTGCATCCAACGACACCCAGCAACATCCACCAGGTCGTCGGTCCACCTGGTGGGAGAGGCGTCCTACACTGCGTTGTCCGATACGTGGTCGCCACTCAAGAACCTTCCTTCTCCAGTGGTTGTCGGTTCGTCGAGCGATGTGATCTGCCCATTGCCACTTCAGCGTGCTATGTCGGTTACACCCGTTCTTCTGCTGATTTCCGTATTACGGATTCTATCTCGCAGAGAAATCCCAAGCATAGCCCGCTGAGCGACTTTGAGCCTTGTTATGAGGCCTACATTTAGGGACCACGTTTTAGTGCCGTAAGTCATCACTGGTAACACATACAGATGTTTAACATTAAAAAATCAATATAATATTGTAATCAGGCGAGCGAGGCGTGAGCGGAGGGTGCCGGATTATTGGACGTGTCGGTCTATTGAAGTGCCGGATTAGTGAGATTAAGGTATTTAAAAATATTTTCACCTTCTACGTAAACAAAGTCTTAGGTTAAAGTTAGCGTTAGCCCAAAGTATCTATACCACGAGGACGTAGTCGCAAGCAGAAGCTAGTGTAATCATATGTCTGCAATTTGCCCAACACTGCAAACAAGTACAAATTGGTACGTGCGTACATAATGTAAACACCTACTTTTCTCTACCTTTCTGGCGATTATGCTGATAGGGAAAAGTGTTATGTTTTGTGCTTTTTAATGTGTGCGGTTCCACGTACATGTTTTGCTTACCATGTAGTTTACTTGTAATTGCTATGTAACTGACCAGTGCAAAGCTATACGGCAACCGCAACACACGTTGCGTAATACTTACTATACTTAAATATAACTTCACTGTGTAGTTTTTGTGCTCAACATCGGTGTACGGGATCAACTAGAACCGTACACCCTTTTTGGTCCTTCGAGCTATTCTTGGTGAATTTGTGGCTTAAAGTTACGAAAGCGAATCGGCAGTTCGGCTTCCCAGAAGCGGGTCTCACCGGGCTTGTTGAGAAGGCGCATAACTCGTAATTACGAGTCACTAATGCACCGAGTATTAAGGATATTCGAGGGTTGACGAAATTCATCGTAAACTACGGGAATACTCGGACAACACTTGGAGAAGATTACTAAGGTACTACCCTGTTTTCACATCCAGAACCACGACTTAGAAAAACACTACTTACAACCACTACTTTAACTACTTAATTGAAAATGGAAGAACTTGCACAACAAGTAAGTTGCTTTAACAATATTCCTTTACTTAAAGCTGTGTAGTTTTTGTGCTCAACATCGGTGTACGGGATCAACTAGAACCGTACATAATGTTTGCATAGATTTTAACCGTAAATCATATCCCTTAGTCGTATTTTAATACATCCACGGGTAAGATTACGGGGTGGAGAATGGTATTTTTACTCCGTCATATGTAAATTGATATTAATTCAAATTTTAATATTAAATAATATTGATAATAAAACAAGTAAAACAACTGATAATGTGAAAGAAATAACTAGTATGACGTTATGTCTTGGTCAGTCAGAGCACCAGTCTCCGTGCAGCTTCTAAGTACTAACTAGTTACGATTAAGACTCTTGATAAAATATCCATATATTGAAATATCGATATTATTATTTAAAATATAGATACTTATTTTATTATTAATATTTGATTGGGCGATATCGATAGTTCGATACTAAAAAGTAAATATCGAGGGTCAATATTTATTTTAATAAAGTAATTTTATTTTTTCTTATAAATTATTTATTCTACTAAATCGCCCTAAACTTTATCCACTGGCGTAACAATTAAGATAAAAAAACAAGGTTCATTACGGGAATCCCGAAAATTTTGGTGCTTTTAGCAAAAATGCTTGCATGAAATTGATTTATAAGAATCTCGCAGGTGCTTTTCTTGACTTTTATACGCAAATATGACAGTCTTATTCCCTTTTTTTTTTATTAAAAGCCTGTATATCGAAATATCGATATTTTTTTCGATATACCGAACTTCTATTTTTATTTCTTGCAAACGGTAAGAAACGAGCAAACTTACTGTTACCTGGTGGTAAGTGTTGGTGCCGCTCATGGACCCTTACAGGGCCGCTGCCTACCGCGAAGAAAGTGAAGGGAGTGTGAATGCGTGCATTGAGGCTCGGTGATACTAAAGGCATCACTAAAACCCACCGCACGTGAACACCCTCAGGAAGATGGGTTGCCGGCTCTCTCGCTCACCGAACGAAGCGCAATAACAAATTCTTACTATACTCAGTGCCAGATAACGTGGCAAAAGACGACCTTCACCTACCTTCACCACGATATCTTAAAATGCAAAAAAATCTATCGCTTACCATACAAATCTATCGAAAAGTTGTATCGCAAAATTCTCTTGGTAGATGCCTACCAGGAAGCAACATTACAAACAGCACAACCCGAAATTTTACGAAATCTAGTAAAATTACCATAGAAAATATATGTTTTTAATATCCTATAATCATGTATTTCATTGTTTTAAAATACCAGATTAACCTGTAACTGGTGACATTTCATTATTTTATAAATAATATCATTGATAACAATGCCAAATTACTTACTTTCAAATGTCTGAAAATCAAAAGTTTTTAAGTAACATTAAAATTAAAGTACCGAGAATATTTATATAAATTCAATATAATATAGATCCTATAATTAAATACGTAATTAGCTTCGAAGAATTATGTCATCATCATCATCATCATCTCAGCCCATACATGTCCCACTGTTGGGCTCCGGCCTCCTCCATATGGAAAGGTAATTGACCTACTATACCACGCTGGTCAGACGTGTTGGTATAGGGTTTTATTTCGAGTTTTCCTTCTCTCGCATAGATGTTATATGCGTTTTATATCCCTTAGTCGTCTCGTACGATCACCCACGGGTAAGATAGGGGGTGGTGAATTGTATTCTTACTCCGTCACCACACGGAAAAAGAATTATGTAACGCCCAAAAAATGCCAAGTTTTAAGTTATGACACATTTCTTTCAACTCATTTTACCGTCAGGTGTAATAAACCTAAAGGATCGCACAAGTAGATGCAAGATTTTAGGTTATGCGTATCAAACAAAATCTTTTCTTAACTGATTTTAGCGTCAGGTGTACGAGATCAGTGGCGTCGTGTGGCCCAGTCGCCATTTTGTTTGTCATTCCGTGTGGAGCACGTAAAAGATATTGAAAAAAAATGATGGGCCTCGATGACAGTTTATACCGAAAGATTGATGCATTCATAATTCATGTATCAGACAGCAGTGATAGTAATAGTAGTGGAAGTGACAGTCCAGAACTATAGATTTTTGTAAAGTCATAAATGAATTATTTTAGTATATTATTTTACCTCACCTTACGTATTTAACAAAAAGTTAGCCTTAAGATAGGTTAGCTATCAGTTTCATGCTAGGGCAGTGGTAAGGTAGGTAACGTGTACGTATGCTTTATTATTGCACGTGTAGGTGTTTAATAATTTCTTAATTAAAATTCTAAAGAAATTACACGCAGACAAATGTTTGTAACCTCTGTACGGTCTAGACACCTTCACCACGATATTACAACGATAAGACGGTTTGTATGGAAAGCGATAGAATTAGCGATATATTACTAGGATTTGATGATATCGTGGTGAAGGTCACCAAATGATCCCTTTTGCCATGCTATTTGGCAAACACTATAGGTACTTGGACGTAGATTTTCTGTTCAGTGTGGTACTTCCCCGGACGGAGCGATCCGCGACTGTAGACAGATAACTGTCAACAGTGTGTTACTAACACTAATCAATGATAATTGATATGTTTGAAAATATCAATGTATCGAGAAGCCGATATTTTAAATAATATCAACAATCTTAGTTATTACAATATTCTAAGTGCAGTCTGAGGTGTTATGGTGAACTCAAGGTCACCTCCCACGTGTGTGGGCGCGGTTATACCGACAGACCGAAGATTGCGATAGGGATGGGTGATCTTTCTGAAAAAGATCGATTTTTGAATCGATTTGAATCGTCGTCCTAAAAATCGATTCATAATAAAATCGAGATCTGAAGGATTGATTTCCGATTAATCGATCTATCGATCTTTTTTTCGAATTTTCTTTCAATTCAATACGAGATATGTTTCTGGCAGGATTGTGATGAGCTTTTTTTTTTAGAAAATGCGGAGAGTAATGTATAGATATGAATTGATTGGTAACGGAACACTAGTGTCGAAGAATTGCTTTTAAAGTATTGGATACCTTTCTCCTGGCAGGATTGTGATAAGCATTTTTTTAGGAAATTTGAAAGTGTTATTTAATATAGTATAAAACACTAATATTCGATACTGAACACTAGTATCGAATGGGCAGAAATAAAATAGAATGACGATGTTCTAGGGTATAGTATCGATTTACCGAATCGATTCAACGCTTCGTATCGATTTGTAAAATAGACTTTTTGGGCCTGAAAAATCGATTTTGCGATTAATCTATGTCAGATCGCCATCCTTACATTGCGAGCAAAGACGCGTCCGACATCACATATGTATTAATAACTCTTGCACGATTAGTATTTCATGGTTCACATTTGCGTTTTACTGCAAAATATTGAAGTTAATAATACTATATTATCACGTTCATGGTCACAGTTCGTCCGTGGCCATCGTGCAAAGTGTTTGTAACGTCGTGCAAACAAATATCAAATACAAAATCTGTAAAATAGTTATATCTACAATATGTAATACTCGCGTAAACAACAGAAGTCGTTATATTGTAGTAATATTATTGTAAGGGGACAGAACTGTGTAACAGGAAGTATATAAAGCTCGCGAGTTGTTAGTGCTGTCTGTTATATGATATCAAACTGCAGTGTTGTATACAGTGTATATACATATATTAATATACGTAAACTATATTAAAAAGTTTATTTACTATTGATAATAAGTGTTTAAAAATAAAAGGGTAGGTAATTAAATTTCCCACGTAAGTATTTTTAAATCTATACCAATAAATAACATTGGAGTGTCTGTTTGTAATGTCAAAATAATAGGCTTTTTTCATGCTCACACGGTTGATTGCACAACACCTATGCCTAAAATAAAAATTAAAAAATTTTTGTCTGTCTGTCTGTCTGTTTGTTCCGGTTAATCTTCAAAACGGCTGGACCGATTTCAAAAATTCTTTCACCAATGGAAAGCTATAATATCAGGGCGTAAACTAGGCTATATTTTATCCCGGTATTCCCGTGAGAACGGGACCTACGCGGGTAAAACGACTAAAACCGAAGCGAAACGAGGGCGGGTTGCTAGTATTAAACTAAAATCTTTTCATGTGGTGACGGAGTAGGTATACAATTCACCACTCCCTATCTTGTCCTTGGATGTCGTAAAAGACAACTAAGGGATATAATACTGACGCAGCCTCGACGAAGCGACTCGCCACCGGCGACTGGGGCGGCGTAGGCGCCACTATCTGCTTCTCATGCCGCCCTAGCCGAGGGAGGCCGCGGGTGATGGGACCGGGGAATTAGTCCGTCACCCGCCGAGAGGATGACCGCGTGAGGAAAGACCGACGTCCCCGAAAAAAAAAAAAAAAAAAAAATCCGATCTATGACCGTTAAACTACAACATACTCGAACAGTTGCCCCATAACCTGATACGCTCTGTATAAAAGTTTTCCTGTGGTGACGGTCGGAAAAATACAATTCACCACCCCTGTCTCTTGCTCGTGGGTGTCGTTAAAGACAACTAAAGCATGTAATATCTATTCAAGGCAAGGAAAACTTGAAACAAAATGTTATACCAATATGACTGATCGTGGTATAGTAGGTCAATTTCCCTCCCACAATAGAGGAGGCCCGAGCCCAACAATGGGACGTATATCGGCTGAGATTAAGATTTATAGAAGGGCCGGTCATGGATATCAAAGCATCGGTACCAGTGATATACCTAATAGACATAGTATAGTATTCTTTATTGATAACAGAGTTATAAGTCAGTGGTTAGTTATATCGATCTCCATATTCATTTAATTTTAGTCTATACCAATAAATAAAATTGGAGTGTCTGTTTGTAATGTCAAAATAATAGGCTTTTTTCATGCTCACACGGTTATTTGGACGACACCTATTCCTAAAATACAGATTAAAAAATTTTTGTCTGTCTGTTTGTTCCGGGTAATCTTCAAAACGGCAGGACCGATTTCAAAAATTCTTTCACCAATGGAAAGCTATAATATCAGGGCGTAAACTAGGCTATATTTTATCCCGGTATCCCCACGGGAACGGAAACTACGCGGGTAAAACGACTAAAACCGAAGCGAAGCGAGGGCGGGTTGCTAGTTACAGTAATATATTTATTTTACCCGCGTAGTTCCCATTCCTGTGGGAATACGGGGATAAAATATAGCCTAATTTACGCCCTGATATTATAGCTTTCCATTGGTGAAAGAATTTTTAAAATCGGTCCAGACGTTTTGATGATTACCCGGAACAAACAGACAGACAAACAGACAGATAAACAGACAGACAAAAAAATATAAAGTGGTTTTTAGGCATGTATATAGTGCAAATAACCGTGTGAGCATGAAAAAAGCCCATTATTTTGCCATTACAAACACACTCCAATTTTATTTATTGGTATAGATGAATAATAGAAAACATAAAAACATTTCAAAATTAATTCAATAAACAAACCTTTACAATAATAAGAAATTGTATTATATGTGTGTAGATTAGAATTATTTTGAATATTTTTATAATACCTCATGTCATTAATGTACCGCACGTCGCCCTTCTATCGCCCGTATGAAAAGTGAAATGAAATAATATCTATTTCCAATAGATGGCGTTGTATTATATAATTAAGGACGATAGTTTGGTTGCTACACACATCTTCGTATCATCATCATCGCAGCCCACATACGTCCCACTATTGGGCATGGGCCTCCTCCACAATAGGAGGAAATTTGCCCTACTATACTATGCTGGTATTTTTTTTTTATGGGTGGGCTATGGTAAGCGCGCACGTGGTGCATTCTGTCCGAGGCGATGAAAGGACGGCGCGAAGGCCCATATCCCACCCGTACCCACGTCACCTTCGCCGGGCCTACCACCGAAGCAGGGTGACTTGTCGTCAGTGGTCGATCCGACGGAATACCCTTTCGGGTACCATCACCTCTCGTCGTCCCCGTCTCGGGACGTCGGTCGCCGTCGCGCGATCAGCCTCTCTGCGGATGACGGACTAAATTCCCCGGTCCAGTCACCCGCGGCCAGACACGTTGGTATAGGGGTTTCATTTGGAGTTTTCCTTCTCTTGCACAGATATTACGTGCATATTATATCCCTAAGTCGTCTTTTACGATATCCACGGATAAGATAGGGAGTGGTGAATTGTATTCTTACTCCGCCACCACACAGAAAAGCTATAAACAACGGCAAAATAATTTACTTTATAATATCATCATCATCATCATCACAGCTCATATATGTCACACTACTGGGCTCGAACCTCCTCCACAATAGGCGGGCAATTGACTTACTATGAGCACGCTGGTCAGACGTGTTGGTAAATAGTTATTTTTCGAGATTTTCTCCTCTTGCATAGATGTTATCCGCGTATTATCGCTTAGTTGTCTTTTACGACACCCACGGGCAGGAAAGGCGATGGTAAATTATATTCTTACTTCGTCAACACAGGGCAATTGATAAAGAACTTGAAACTGATTCCCAATAGGGGGGGAGTCCTGTATATGATAATAATTTCGCCATAACTTTCTATATGGTATATATACTTTGATTATGTACTACTGTGAGCTGAGTTTCTTGTCGGATCTACTCAGCTTGTGGCCGCGTTCAGATCCAGTGTTAGACTTTTGTATTGTATTCAAATAATGTATAATAACTTGCCAATATGTAAGTGCCCTTAAGGGGCCTATGCAGAATAAATGATTTGATTTGTGCAGAAACTGTATAGTTCGCACAGCCGAGAGCCGCTCAAGTTGCCCGCGATGGATGTGATGCCCGTGGTGCCCATAATGCTATTCTTCGTGTTTTCCTTGGTGCTGGTGATAGTGATAATGTGTTTCTACTGACGCAACGGTTTCATTTCCCGCGTACGTCTCTTGTATTTTGTTGTACTCCCTCTAGACATATTCTATAACACCCACCTCTCTACTCAAAGATATTTTTTTTATTGCAAACGGTGGTAAACGAGCAAACAGTACACCTGGTGGTAAGTGTTGCTGCCACTCATGGACCTTACAGGGCCGCTGCCTACCGCGAAGAAAATGAAGGGAGTCTGAATGCATGCATTAAGGCTCGGTGATACCAAGGGCACCACCAAAACCCTCCACACACAAACACCCTCAGAAAGTTGGGCTTCCGGCTCTCTCGCTTACCGAACGAAGCGCAGTAATAAATTGTTACTACTCAGACGTCGATTTTTTACGAGAGTGTGGTACTACCCCGGACGGACCGGCCCGCGGCTGTAGACAGACAACTGTCGACAGTGTGGTCCTACCACCCTATATCCTAGATATCCTAAGAAATTAATAGATGTAATCAGACGAGATCAGGCAAAGAAGAGAATCTTATAAAATTGCTTTACCAAAGTATGTAGATATTTATTATAAGAAAATCATGCTACAACGTATTGTAGCATGATTTTCTTATAATTTTGAAGATACTCAAATAGACAAAATACTCTTAGTCACTAATAGTCTCAGCGTTTGAGATACCCAGCTGTAAACTTTCATAAGACACCTTACATACGCGACTATTAAAATAAAAGTTTGAAGATCACAAAAATCGATTTCTTCCATTTTTTTTTTGCCCATACCCTTTGATTATACACTCGTCTAGATGGAGTAATGCAGAACAAACGATACACTAAAAGTGTCCTTGGTTATTCGCTATGTGTGAGTACGCCTTGTGTTCTTACTGTAATTAAACTGTCAATGTGTGCGTGTTTAAGGATACCCACTTTTAAATTATTTTCACAATTTTTCAAATATCCAATAAGATGATATTAAATAAAATAATGATATAATTAATAGAATAGTGCTTTATTTAAATATTGTAAATACAAAAACAAAGGAAATACCTTAAATTAAAAGCCGTGTCTTTAGGTTTATTTTCGGAATAGTTTCCTCTTAGATTTTATGGCATGGGTTATGTTATCCAATCTACAAATATGGTGACATCTTATTTGCAAATATTTTTCTATTAGAAGTTTTAAAACGCTCGTTTTGTGGTGTTGACTACAATCAGAAATGTTTTTAAAATATTTCATTAATTCATTTATCATTTTAGCCTATTGCCGTCCACTGCTGGACGTAGGCCTCCCTCATGTTGCGCCACAATGTGCGGTCCTGTGCCGCCTGCATCCAACGACGCCCAGCAACTTTCACTAGGTCATCGGTCCACCTAGTGGGGGGCGTCCTACACTGCGCCGTCCGATACGTGGTCGCCACTCGAGAACCTTTCTTCCCCAGCGGTTGTCGGTTCGTCGAGCGATATGTCCTGTCCATTGCCACTTCAGAGTGCTAATTCTTCGTGCTATGTCGGTTACACCCGTTCTTCTGCGGATTGCCGTATTCCCGATTCTATGGCGCAGAGAAATCCCGAGCATAGCCCGCTCCATAGCACGCTGAGCGACTTTGAACCTTGATATGAGGCCTACATTTAGGGACTACGTTTCTGTGCCGTATGTCATCACTGGTAACACACACTGGTCGGACACTGACACACACACTGGACCTGTGTTTTAAGACACCGAGGTATGCTGGACGAGAAGATCCTCTTAAGTTTCCCGAACAAATATTTATCACCGATAAATTGACAAATTATTTTATGACATATCTTTTTATAATTACAAGACGATGTTACTATATATCCCTGTTTATAGGTAAATTACGATGCGAATGCGGATCAATATTTTAACTTCGTGCACATGCTAAGTAACGCTACACACAAACAAAGCATTTGACCATCTGCGAATGTAAACAAAGGATAAGAAAGCTTTTTTTTATTGTAAATAAAATGCTTTTTTTTAAAATAAAAATTGTGAAATTACTGTACTTGGAAATTCATCCTCCATTGTTTGCTTTAATTGTAGTACTGTCATAAAACGGTGTCGGTGTTTTTAAATAAGTAAAAAGAATTTATCCATTACTGTTTACAACTCTTTATTACTAAAATAATAACTCGCAGATGTTTCATTGTCTAAAATTTTATAAAAAAATTCGCTTTGTTTTAAAATTCAGTTGGATATTCTTTGTTTTGTGTAATGCTACATGTATGGTCATAAAATTATAAAAAAAAAAATTGAATGCACATAAGATTTACAACTAAGTAGTACAATAAAATCATTCAAACCGCTTAGTTTATTCTTTCAGCGATTTTTTAAATAGTTGTTTAGGTGTCTAGGTGTTCTAGATATTAACGATCTAATGATTATTATTGTAATTAATAATTTATAAATACTTTTTTCCTTCTGTGTGATGACGGAGTAAGAATACAATTCGCCCTATCGTGCCCGTGAGTGTCGTAAAAGACGACTAAAGCATATAATATGCATATAATATCTATGCAAGAGAAGGAGATCTCGAAATAAAACCCTATGCCGACACATCTGACCAGCGTTTATAGTAGGTCAATTTCCCTCCTATTATGGAGGAGGCTCGAGCTCAACAGTGGGACGTTGAACTGAAATGATGATGATAACTTTCTTCTGTGTAAGGTATAAGAAAACATTTCACCACCCCCTACTCTTGCCCTTGGATGTCGGAGAAGATGACTAAGGGATTACATATGATATACAATGCATATGCATTTCAGTGTCTGAAAACACTGGTTTACGACCATCGGTGTAACCGACATAGCACGAACAATTAGCACGTTGAAGTGGCAATGGGCAGGCCACATCGCTCAACGAACCGACAACCGCTGGGAAAGAAAGGTTCTCGAGTGGCGACCACGTATCGGACGATGCAGTGTAGGATGCCCTCCACTAGGTGGACCTGTAGGATGGCGTGTGGAGATTAGCCATCTTACTATTGTACTGAGTTCGGTGCAGGAAGATGAGAGAAGAAGGCGAACAAGAATGACAAGTGTTATTTATAGGAATGAAGATTTAATTACATGGTATAACCATTACATACAATAAATTAATATCAAACTAGTTGCGACAATACAGGTGTGCGAGCAAATGTCGAATGAACAATAATAGGCACTTAAAAGTGGTATAAACTAGAATCCAGTCTGCGTGTGGTCCCGTGCTGCACGTGCAAAACAGGTGTCATGTTGTATGGCCCAATATTCATTAGCGAAGCGGATTGCTTCGCACGTTGGGTTGCGGTCCAAGTTGTCTTAATGGCGGATAGTCGCCACAGACCTATGACCCGGTGAAAGTTGGTGGGCGTCGTTAGATGCAGGCGGCACAGAACCGCACTTTGTGGCGTAACATGAGGGAGGCCTACATCCACTCTAAATCTTATATCGATCTGACAAGCATAGTGTAGAGGGACTTTGACCTACTATATTACGATGATCAAACGTATGGGTATAAGATTTTATGTCAACTTTTTCTTCTTCTTTATAAATATTATCTGTATATATCGCTTAGTCGGCTTTTGCGACATTCACGGGGCAAGATAGGGAGTGATGAATTGTATTCTTACTGTGTCACCAGACGGCTAAAATATAAACTTCTTATATTAAAATGTTATTTTTTCATTTTCAGTATGGCTGCGGGTCAGACCTGAGCCTGCGACGAATGTGAGTTCACCGCCAACAGTGGTCCATTTAATATGTATGTATCTAACAATATGTATTGTATCTAATATTAAAATCATCCTGCTCCAACCAACCACTTGGGATATGTACTCCTCCTCCATATTACATATGGCTAAAGATATTGATAATAGATTTATGGCCGGTCGCGAACGAAACCCTATACCAACATTTCTGACCAGCATGGTATAGTTGGTCAAATTCCCTCCCATTGTGGAGGAGGCCCGAGCCCAACAGTGGGAAGTATGTGGGCTGCGATGATAATGATGATGAAACAGACACTTCAATTTTATTTATTGGTATAGATTGTCATTCAACGATTAAGTATACTGGCATTCGTTAAGCACGTAAAAATGTGATCATACACCATTACGTCACTTGGGCAAAGAGTACTCTTACACTGCTGGACCGATATTACCCAAACATAGCTAAGAACTACCGCCAAGAAACTGGCTTTCAAATAAAAAAAAAACCGCATTGAAATCCGTCCATCCGTTTGGGGGGGCTACGATGGTACAGACAAACATCGACGTCAAATTTATAACACCCCTCTTTTTCCGTCGGAGGTTAATAACTTACATTTTTAAACTCGTGATATCTTTCGAATGGAATGTCCAAATTGAATAATTCAAAAAGTTATATAATGGCATTGAAGCGATCTTAAATATGAAGTCATTTATTTTGATAAGAATTAATACCAAAGTATAAATAAAAGAGCTTTTATAGGAGTGGCATTTGAAAATATATTTTTTTGTAAATGAAAAAAGAAAGGCCTATTGTGATAAAACTGAGTATCTGCACCTAATGCCGCCCTAGCCGAGGCCGCGGGTGATCGGACCGGAAAATTGTCCGTCACCCGCGCGATGGCGACCGACGTCCCAGTACGTCGAGAAGTGAGGGTCCCCGAAAGGGTATTCCGTCGGGCCGACCACTGATGACAAGTCACATCTGCTCCGGTGGTCAGCCCAACAACGAGGTGACGTGGGTACGGTTGGGTTATGGGCTCGCGCGCTGTCCTTACATCGCCCCGGACGGACAGGACCGCGCGTGCGTTTACCATAGCCCACCCAAAAAAAAAAAGAATTGTGACAAAATTATAATAGTTAGACATATCGCACCTTTAATCCAATACCGTCGCTAAACGATTTTTTTTCGAAAAACTGTTTTTAATGCCATCTAATTGCTGAGCACTGAATTTACACATTGCTTCAATTTATATATTTTAATTGCACTTAACTTTTAAATTTTTCCAAAATGTGTACGTCACTAATATTTTTAATTATTTATATCCACTAACTAATAATAATTAAAATGAAAAGAAAAGTGTTTTAATAGGAATAATAGTAGTTAGGAAAATAAAAATAAAAGAAAATTATTCCTGAAATGTTAATATACTCTTATTTATATTAGTTCAGTTAATATTTGTCATAAATCTTTAAATAGCTCTCCTGTAAAATTTGCTTATTTAGGATAGTGCCGGTATTTGATTAAAGGTGCGATATGCTGTTGCAATATGTTTTTAGATAATTATATGTTCTGCAAAGTTGTAGTACATTATTTTGTCCCATAATCAATAGTTTTCGCAGCGCACGCGATGTAAGGAAGTCTTTTGGTAATTTTTTCACACCTTGGGTTACATTATTGGAGTTTTAGTATGGGTCCCTAACTTATTTGAAAATTATATATAGCTTATGTTCACCGGGGATAGTGTAGCTTCCCAACAGTGAAAGAATTTTTCAAATTGGTCAAGTAGTTTCGGAGCATTTCAAACAAACAAACAATCAAATCTTTCCTCTTTATAATATTAGTATAGACAAATTGCGCATGCACAATGGAGGTACAATTTGTGGATCGCGCTAAGTGTGGTCCTGCATGGGAATCAAACCCTCGGCACTGGCACGAGTATCTTTACCACTAACTACATGCTATCTGTGCAATCACATTGTATTCATAGACCATCAACGATTGGTCTGTTTTTTGTAAATGTAAATGTAATCGTTGATGAGATGACATCAGATGGAGCCAACCCAAGTCGTTCTTAAGTTCTTATTCGTCTTTTACGACACCCACGAACAATGTAAGAGTTGGTAGTATTCGTAGCCAACATCATACAGCGTAAATAAATTATGTAATATAATTGGGCTGCACAGATGGCGTAGTGGTTAAGATAGCGACCTACAGCGCCAGTGTCGGGGGTTCGAATTCCACGCGGGACATCACTTTGTGCGATCCACAAATTGTTGTTCTGAGTCTGGATATAATTTGTGTCTGTTAATTATATGTTTGTAAAGTCCCCCGCAATACAAGAATTATTTCCTTAGTGCGGGGTGTTGTCTTAAATAAATAAATAAATAAAAAAAAAATAAATAAAAAATATAAAGGTATTTTTTTTAAATAAATATAATTATATCAGTCATCATTTGGTGATCTGGCAGGAACTAGGGGGCCCGTGCACAAAGAGCCCATTGGCGAAAGTGCCTTGGTGCCACCGCCATCTGAAGGTTCCTTGTGAGTTTTGGGAATTCATTAGTTCACTGGGTGGAGATTCTCCTGTGTTTTATTACAATGAGTATAAAAATACCACTAATAAGCTACAAGTGGAGAGGCAAGCGTTGTTTTAGCGTAGACCTATCAAAGGACAGTGTTCTACTAGTAGCTATGAAAATCATCATTATCATCATCGTACTGTTGATGATGTTCATTAGCTTGACAGCCTACAGCTGTGAATTAGCTGTAAGATATGAAAATATTAAAAACTGGTTAATTCTTTCAGGAGAATTCTCCTCACGTAATTACGTGAGACTATAAACATTTATTTTACAGCGCCCACGGTGACGGTGTACCAGAGGATTACGCCAGAGAGCCATCCCACGGGTACACCCGTCCCAACGGGTGGTCCAGCTCCATACCCTACAGGTGCTCCAAACTCCACTGCGTCCTACCCGCACCCCATGCCGTACGAAAATTCTGACGGTACGTACCATTAGTTGTCAGCTACTATTGCAACTAATCCTTAAGCACACATAAAGCCCCTTTAACGTCTGTTAACTCCTTGGTGCTGTACTGCTGCGCTTCACGTAGTTGTACATACTTTTATCTAATGGGTCATTAGACAATTTTGCTTTATGTCTCCAACTTTAGATAGGACGAAAGTGGAATCTTTCCAACGCCTTTTGTTTTATCTTTCCATATCAAATTTGTTGCGGGTTCCAAGACAATTAAAAGCGTTTCCCGGGACTTCTTGAGAGTCAAACCTCGGTGTCTAAGGCCTCATTTACGGAGAAGCGGGGCGTCGCGCGTCGCGTGTGGCGTGGCGTCTCGCGGCGCCTTGGACGTTTTTATTGTTTATGTAGCCGCGGCGCGTGAAGCGGCACGTATCATCGCACGCGTAAACACAGACTTATAGCAATATGCGATGTTGTTTATAGAGACGCGAGGCGTAAAGAGTGGCGATGCCCGCCGCTGCGCCCGCGTCGTATTCTCAAGCGTGTAGCGGAGCACGCGGCGAGCATCGCTGCGGCGCACGCGGGATTCTCAGTTAATCCGACCCAAACTTCTCATGTTCGCTATTATAAACACTGGGCCACTCTTTATATTAAATAACTCACTTTTTAAAATACAATTTTCTTCTAAAAAGTCTAACATATCATACTCCGTTGCGACGGTAACTACGTCTGTGTTGCACGATTAGCAAATGAGACTGGCAGAAGGTTCCGCCACAGGCATCGCTTCATCGAGAATCGCCGCTGCGTGCGCCGCCGCGATTAACGCCGCGTTTGACGTGACGATGCCATCCGCGGGCTCGGCCGTAGAACACGCTCCATTTCAAGCAAACGCGTGTAAAATCGCTTCTCCGTAAACGCACTCATCCAACGCCCTACATTTGAATTTAGTGCGGGCCGCGCAGCCTATCGCGACGCGCGACGCGCCGCGTCTCCGTAAATGAGGCCTTATACGGAAACTATTGGGATCTTCGCTCACAGCAGTCACAATGGAGGGAATGTGTGGTGGGAGTAGTCTCAAAAAAAGAACTGTCGCTCTTCATCAATGATGATGTCGCTCGCGTGCA
The DNA here is from genome assembly GCA_032191425.1 of Lymantria dispar. Taxonomy (NCBI): domain Eukaryota; kingdom Metazoa; phylum Arthropoda; class Insecta; order Lepidoptera; family Erebidae; genus Lymantria; species Lymantria dispar. The sequence goes on from CM063465.1 coordinate 23,143,746, forward strand.
ATGATTACACTATGAGAGGGAAATTGACTAACTATACCTCGCTGGTCAGACGTGTTGGCATAGGGTTTTGTTTCGAGGTTTCCTTGTGTGCATAGATTTTATCTGCATATCATATCCCTTAGTAGTCTTTTACGACACCCACGGGTAAGGTTGCCAGGTCGTCAAACCTAATATCCGGACAGACTAGTTAGTTTGGCCGGACATTTCGGTAGAAAGGCCGTACACCCTATATTATTGATGATTTAGTGTTTTAGTATTATGAGGTACGACAAAAAAATGTACATATGTAAAATTAAGCTCTTTGGATTATTATGACAACAGTCGACTCGCCTGCGCTCGGCCACGCTCGGCGCTAGCTTGAATGTGAAATGTAAAAAGCCTAGGTAATTAATAAAAGCTGGACAAGCCGAACACCGATTTAGACCGATCACATGTTGACATAATGTGTTACAAACTGTACGACACAATTGGCTCGCGCTGTTCCACTCACAGTTATACCAGCGTCATCCCAGCTCGTGTACGCCCCACTGCTGGACAAAAGCCTCCTAAATAATGTGAAGGAAATTAAATTACTGTACCATATTCATCAGAAAAGTTGACATCTTTTTTACACATTATCAACATATCATATGCCTTAGCCGTCTTTTGTGACAATCACGAGCGAATGCTTCTGTCGGGTTGAGTCCAGCATTTTAGCCTTTATAAATTCTACTGTTGGGTTTGGATCTCCTGCACAGTGGAAGGGAATTGACCTGCTATACCACGCTGGTCAGGTGTTAGTATAAGATTTAATGTCGAGTTTCCTTCTCTTGCATAGACATTCACTATCTCCTTTCTTACCCGTGGGTGTCGAAAAAGATGACTAAGGAATATGATACGCAGATAATATCTTACAAGAGAAGGAAAACTCGACATAAAACCCTATACCAACATCTGACCAGCGCGATTTAGTAGGTCAACCTCTTTTCTCTCTTTCAATATAGTATCATGTCTGGCCCGCGTGATATAGTAGGTCAATTGCCCTACTATTGTGGAGGAGGCTCGAGCCCAGTCGTGGTACTTATTTAAGCTGAAATGATGATGATCTTCTTTGCCGCCTAAACTCACAATTATTTTGTTATTCTTATAACTGTACCTCGTGTGAAAGTATGCAAACCTCAGACAGACATTAGCGAAATATATACGTAAACATCCTGTACAGCGAGTACAATCATATTTTCTATCGGCGAACTATTTTAAAACTATGACTAAACGAAATAGTTAGTACATAAACACATTTGTTATGAACATGTACTGTTTATGTTGAGAAATATTCTTAGAAGTATTCATTTATACAGCGTATCTGATAGCTCGTAACCCATACTGGTCATAGATCTTCGTCTTCACTAAGGTATACCGGACGAGATCTGACCAAGTGTACCGAATGCTGCGTTCATCAGCTCTTTGCCGAAGTTTTATGTACAAAACTTACTGTTTATCGCAGTCTTTCGCAATACAAGGACTATTTCCTTAGTGCAAGATATTGTTTTAAAAAAAAGGGACCAAAATTTGAAGAATCGTGTAGCCAATTAAGACCGGAGCGAGAATATGATGGGCAATACTGACTTTCGCTTGGTTTATAGTAAAAAAGAGAAGGAAAACTCTAAATAAAACCCTATACCAACATGTCTGACCAGCATGGTATAGTAGATCAACCGCCGGGTCTGTGCAAAAATTCAAATTTCATACGAAAACAAGGGACGAACTTATCATCATGCTGTCGCAGTTCAAAGTAGAAGTTAGCAAACTCATGTTTTTGACTTAACATAGGATGCACCTAGATTTTCTCTTGGAGTTAGTTTTCTTTTTAATTTTTTATGCATATAATAGGCAATTACCCTTAGAATAATAACGTATAGAAGGATAGTGTCAGTACTTCGAACTATAAAAATTTGAATCTAAAAATACTAATGGCGGGCAGACGATTACACACGTACACACGGAAACCACTATACAAATTATGAAATCAAATTTTGTTTTTATTAACATAAATCGTCGAAATACTTTTAAAAGTAATGTTAAAAACCTTTTTATGTTTTTCAAATGTGTTGTGGCACCATTTGAATGCACAAGCCGTCATAATTACCTATTTATTTTTTAAGAGTTGCGTACGTTCATGCAGTGCAATGACTTGTACATTACGGGACTGTTCCGGCGTAGGCTCCATTAGGCTCCAATTGAAATGCCTCACTTTTTGTGCATGGACTTACCTTCTACATGTTATTATTCTAAGCAATCACCATTTTTTTTGCTTTGTAGTTAATATTATTTATCACAGTTAGACGACACGATGTACACCCTACAGTGTCTCAATCATGACTGATCGAAACAATTCGTACCGTGTACTTACTAGATTTTTTCTTGTCTGGATCAGACACGACATTCTCTCGCGCACAGACCCAACAAAGTTCTTCTCATGTACATGAATATTTTCATCTTGTCTGTAGACGATACGAAAAATTTCTTGTCGTGGACACGCGGCCTTATTATTAAGTTCTTACATAGCACGTCACCTTAGATAATGACGATTGTAATAACATCAAATTAACGTGTATATTGTGTTATATGTTACAGTGCGTCCGCCGTCATACGATCAAGCGATGGGCACCAATAAAAATCCCCGGTACAACCCTAATGCACCGTAATAACCATACGAGCGAGCTACGGCGTAGCACACTGCTACCTCTACGTGAGACTAAAAATACATAGCATCCACTATTGTCTACGAAAGTGTATTACTGACTACGAAAGCGTAGTTTGCACTATGAAATTGTAATATTAACTACAAAAGTGCTGTATTGCGTATGTTAGTATAGTACTATCTACGAAAGTGTACTATAACCTACGAATGTGTATTTTGTACTACGAAATTATATGTAATCCTATTTACCACACAAGTGCTGTATTGTCTATATTAGTATAGTACTATCTACGAAAGTGCAATATTGATTATAAAACTATTGTTTCGTCCATGAAAGTACTCCGTCGACTACAAAATTCATTTCTAGTCTACGATAGTGCTATATTGCATACAAAAATATATTCACTATGAATATAAATGTATACAAAATGTTTACTGTGTTTTAAAAGTATAGCCTGTTTGTGTATTGTTTTTACTGTTTAAGTCGATATGTAATATTTGTATTATTCATATACGTGAGCTGACGCGTGCAATTTAAGAAAAAGAGAGAGTTACAGAGAGTGCGTCGTATACACCTACATCTCTTAGCGCACACAATTGAAGCTTTCAAAAGGAATTAATTATCCCCAATTGCGAGATATTGTAATTTCATTGCCCAATTTATATATATATATATATATATATATATATATTTTTTTTTTGGGTGAGTTGTGCTCGCACCGCTCCGTCCGGGACAACAGAGGGGCGTAAGCACGCACACCCGCAATCCACCCGAACACCACGTCGCTCTCGTCGTTGGGCCGACCACCGGAGAAGGGTTACTTGTCATCAGTGGTCGGCCCGACGGAATACCCCCTATTTGGGGTACTCTCCCATCAACCGACGTCCCCCCCTCGGGGAGGACGTCGGTCTTTCCTCACGCGGTTGGCCTCTCGGGAGGTGACGGACTAACTCCCCAGTCATGTCACCCGCGGCCTCGGCTAGGGCGGCATGGCGCGCAGGTAGTCACGCCTACGCCGTCCCAGTCGCCAGCAGCGGGTCGCTTCGTTGAGGTTGTGCTCCTCGCGCGCGACCCGCCGCCTCCTTCTGCGAGATCACTGCCTCGCAGAAAGCTGCGACCGCGTCCCAGTTCCTGACGCTGTCGGGAGCCGAATTTATATTTAGTCATATTTTTGAGCTAATTTTGGCCCCTTTAAAACTCAAATACTATATATACTCTAAAATAATCGAATTATATTTAAAAAAATTTACGTAGTGAAGTCAAACGTTGAGGTTCACTAGATTATGAGTTATTTGCTTCACGTAAATAATTCAATTATTAGAATTTAAAATTTAATATATATAATTTCCGTGTCACGATGTTGGTCCGAAATGAACGCTACAACTAACAGTGTTTTGTTTCAATTTGAGAAATAAGTTAGATTTTGTTTAAGTTAAATGCAAAGTCGACGATGTTCATATTACGAGTAGTGTAGCAAGATGGCGGACTAAAAGTTTTCAATTGCCGAGGTTAAATATTACTATTTTTTAACGTGTAAACTTCTTGGCACTGAAACGTGGTCTCTAAATGTCGGCGTCATAAAAATCTCCAAGTCGCTCAACGTACCACGGAGAGGGCTATGCTCGGTATTTCTCTACGTGATAAAATCTGAAATACGAAAATCCGTAGAAGAACAAGTGTAAATGACAGCCCGCATAATTAGCACGTTGGAATGGCAATGGGCAGGCCACATCGCCTGACGAACCGACAATCGTTGGGGAAAGAAGGTTCTCGAGTGACGACCACGAATCAGACAAAGCAGCGTAGGACGTCTCCCTAATAGGCGGCTTGACGACATTTGCAAAGTCGTAGGGAACCGTCGGAGGATGCGAGTGGCGTAGGACCGTGGCATTCCCGTGGGAAGGCCTATGTCCAGCAGTGAGCGTCTGTAGGCTGATGGATGGATGGAAACTTCTCTAGGCGCACTCTGCGCTTTATTTTGTGTTTATCGAATAAGATTAAGACGTCACACTCGGCTATGTAACGCTCATTCGTGTAAGTCTATTTTCGTCGACTAATTAAACACTTTTAGTGCATGATACATATCACGATATCATTTATCATCACTTTGGGTCATACATGTCCCACTGCTAGGCTCAAGACTCTTCCACAATAGGAGGGTAATTACCCGATATTTCACGCTGGTCAGACGGGTTGATATAGGGTTTTATATATCGAGTTTTTCCCATCTTACATCGATGTTATCTGCACATTATATCCTTTAGCCACCTTTTACGACACCCACGGGCCAGATAGGGAGCGGTGAAATGTATTAGAATTAATATTATAGTACCTACCTATATCTTAATTTAGAAGAAACATTTATGTTATGCATTTAAAGATATCTCTAGCGTCGATATTCGGCTTAAGTTATGTAGTGTATAAACAAATCTATATACATAGATTTAAGCAAATATACTCAATGTGTTGTTTCATGTTATATTTTTGTATTATGATATCATAAAAGATGTTGTTTCAACATTCTCAAAAGTTCTATCATTACCTTCAACTCAATCGCATTGCTATTGTAAGTTTGGTTATGTATATTGTTATAATTTATATTCTAATCACTGAATGATCTTGTATAATGCTTTAGTTAAAACATATTCTAAGATTAAACGAGTATATGAATTGTAATTACCAGTTATAGTATTAATTTCTACACATTGATAGCGATATTCTAAATAGCTATCAAGATTTACACCTAATGATATAATTCTTTTTTTATAATTATTTTTATAATAATTACATGTATTTTACAATTATGTTTTGTAATGTTATTACTTTATGAATATAAAATAAAAAACATTATTGTATGTTGTATCATTGCCAATATATTTTACAATATGTACGTATGAAAGAAGAGTATGTAGGTACATATTGAATCGATCAGAAATTATTGGTGATAAGAGCTGGGTAGGGTTGCCAACTCTTTTTGACAAAAAAAGAGAGTGTGTACTTTACGCATATTGGAAGTGTAACTCCTTTATCGTTTATCCTTTATCCTTTATCTCATTCTCTCGTCAGCTGAATCCTATACATTTACGTGTTTGTGTCTCTATGGACTCGCTTTTTCGTTTCATCGAGTTTGATATCACAACGATACTAAAAAAGTTAACTTCAAAAAGTATAAAATGATTTAGATAGAAAAAAAGCATTTTGCAAATTTTGTTTTTATTACTTTAAAAACTTATTTTTGTGTGCTTTTAGCACATATAAAGTCTGAATATCTGGTTGACCGAGCTTCGCTCGGAATATTTTTGTTGTATTTTTGTCGAATTTATTTAGATATATATTAATAAAAGAATTGAAGCCGTTTAAATGGGATTGGCAGATCGGTTGGGATCATCGGTATCCTCGGTAAATGAGCTAGTTGACCAGCTGTTGGGCCGGTGATAATGGTTGCTACAATTAAATTGTCCTTCAATTCCTTCAGCAAGCCGCTGCGATCACTCGATAATCGATTCTTGTGGACGTGCTTGTGAGGTTGTCAAATTTTCTTTAGCAAGCCGCTGCGAACCTTCGATATTCGACTTTCGCGCGCGTACTTGAGAAGTCCTCAAATTTTGTTGAGCAAGCTTCTGCGAGCACTCAATACTCGACTCTCTGGCACGCGATTGCGACGCGTATTCTCATTGACTTGCAAGATGACTTTCAGTTTCTGATGAAGTTTCTCCATTACGACATCTTCGTGATACCTCACCTGGGCACTATTTCTAGAAAATTGAGATCCAGATCTTTTGGCCATTTGAAAGTGAAAAAAAATTAAACTGCCTTTGTACTAAATTATTTGCTTAAGAGCTTTAAAAATGTAATTGAAAATTATAAGAACTACCGAGTCGCTAAGCTGTGTAAATAGTTAAAATTTACAATATATTATTTACTGGAAAATTGAAAAAAAAAAATGTATTTTGTTCTGAAAAAAACTGGTGTTTAGTTCTGAAAAGAACTGATGTTTAGTTCTAAAAAGAACTTTGTTTAGTTTTAAAATATAACTTTTTTATTGGGTTTAATTACCTGCTAAACACATTTAAAGCATATATTGAAAATATATGAAAAAATTTTAGGCTAGGTTGCCCGACGGAACCGGTGGCAACCGCTAGAGACGATCAAAACTAAGAATAAAAACTGAAAACGAATTCTACACACGACCGCTGCATAGGGAGCCGACCGTGCGAATTCGCCGCGCGGCACTTTATTTCTTTTTTTTTTGGGGTGTCGGCTACGATTGACGCCCCCGTCGCCCGGTTAAGTCCGGAGCGACAGAGGGGCGTAAGCACGCACACCCGCAACCCACCCTTCGTCTTCGCCTTCGTCGTTGGGCCGACCACCGGTGCAGGGTGACTTGTCGTCATTGGTCAGTTCGACGGAATACCCCTGAGGAGTACCCTCTCCTCGACCGTCGTCGCCCCCCTGGGGAGGACGTCGGTCTTTCCTCGCGGGTCGGCCTCTCGGCGGGTGACGGACTAACTCCCCGGTCCAGTCACTCGCGGCCTCGATTAGGGCATCATCATGCGCGGCGCTTTATTTCTTGACATTGACTCCCCTCCCGTACCCCAGTTACGCCTACATCGCTTCTTACGGTGCGTCTAACCGAGCGGTGTGATCGACGACCACGCGACCTTTTTCAAATAACTTACATTTTTAAACTCTTGATATCTTTCGAATGGAATGTCCAAATTGAATAATTCAAGTTAAATAATGGTATTGAAGCAGTCTTAAATATGAAGTCATTTATTTTGATAAGGATTAATACCAAAGTATAACTAAAAGAGCTTATATAGCGGTGGCAATTGAACAATTTTTTTTAAAATAAAAAAACACTCATTGTGACATAGTTATAATAGTTAGACATATGCTGTTGCGACATTTTTTGTAGATAATTATATATTCTACAAAGTCGTAGTACATTATTTTGTCCCATAATCAATAGTTTTCGCAGCGCACGTGATGTAAGGCAGTTTTTTGTGATTTTTCACACCTTGGGTTACATTATTGGAGTTTTAGTAAGGAAACCTAACTTTTGTGTAAATTTAATATAGCCTATGTTCACCGGGGATAGTGTAGCTTCCCAACAGTGAAAGAATTTTTCAAATTGGTCAAATAGTTTTGGAGCCTATTCATTTCAAACAAACAAACAATCAAATCTTTCCTCTTTATAATATTAGTATAGATGTGTTTACAAGAATACACGTAAGTTACACAGTCAAACTCAAACGTTATTTATCTAAACATTTGTGTTGTTATTCAATGAGAAGATTACATGTAAAAGGGAGGTGTAACTTGCATACTCTATACATTTAGAGGCGTCTAATAAAATAATGATTACAACTTATGTACATTGAGAAAAACAATAATAGAATAGGGGTTAAATACTTTATTCAAATTGATAGGTAATTAAAAGGCTGAGCTCGAACAATGTGCGAAACCGTGATCCCCTTTTTTTATGTGTGGGCTATGGTAAGCGCACACGCGGTCCATTTCGTCCGGGGCGACGAAAGGACGGCGCGCGGGCCCATAACCCACCCGTACCCACTTCGCCTTCCTCGTTTGGCCGACCACCGGTGCCGAGTTCCTTGTCCTCAGTGATCGGCCCGACGGAATACCCTTTCGGGTACCCTCACCTCTCAATGTTCCTGTCCCGTGAGGACGGTCGCCATCGCGCGGTCAGCCTCTCTGCGGGTGACGGACTACAGTCCCCGGTCACCCGCGGCCTCGCCTAGGGCGGCATCAGGCGCAAGTACTTGCGCCGCCCAAGTCGCCGGCGGCGGAACGTGTCGCCGAAGAGGAGTTCCTCTCGCGTACGACCCGCTGCCTCTTTCCGTGAGATGACGACCTCATAGAAGGCGGCGACCGCATCCCAGTTCCTGACGTTGTCGAGCATCTCCCTAGCGATGGTTGGCCGTGTCAGGTCGGCACCGATGATTGCGACGAGTTCACGGCGCTGCAAGCCGTAACCCCTAACGATGTAAACTTTTCGCTCTATTCAAATAACTATAAAATATGTACGTTTGTTATTGTTAAGTTTCAAAATAATTATATTCAAATGGCCAAATCATCATCATTTCAGCTCATATCCCACTGCTGGGCTGAAGCCTCCTCCGTAATGTGATGTACGTCTTTTAGTTTAATATATTATATGTGTGAGTAGATTTGAGAATATGTAAGCACTAATTTGTTAAACTGTCTCGCGGACGCATTGATTAGTGTAGTACGTTAAATTATTTATGTGAGCTTGCCTAATCCGAAGATCCTATATCCTTCACGTAATAGGAGAGATAATGGCATACTACACCACGCTGGTCAGACGGGTTAGTATAGGGTTTTATTTCGAGTTTACCATCTCTTTGCATAGATGTTATATGCATATTAAATCCTTTAGTCGTCTTTTACGACATCCACGGTTAAGAAAGGAAGTGGTGAATTGTATTTTTATTCTGTCACCACACGGAAAGTGAATAGTATGCGAAACCGTAACCAAAAACAATGTTTCACTTAATTCACAAAACTAAATATTAATTAAATTTTTTTTTTTTTATTGCCAACGGTGGCAATCGAGCAAGCAGCACACCTGATGGTAAGTGAAACTGCTGCACATGGACCTTTGCAATACCAGGGGCACAGCTAGGCCGCTGCCTACCGTGAAGGAAATACTGTTCTTAAACCTCGTTTAAAGAAGGACATGTCACAGCCAGTGGCGGCTGGTGGGTCAGCAAAGTGGTGGTGCACTTTACTTCCTCACTAAGTATTAAGATCAGAAATTGCAACAACAATTTACGTAATTTTTTTTTTATTATTTTTTCGCAAGTACACCTACGCATTTTATAGGTGTACTTGCGAAGAAAAATAGGTAGGTATTTTGTTTGTTTTTCACACTTCAAAAAATATTTATAAAAGAGGGCCTTGGCGGTCCCGCCAATTTATATCAACTTTATTTTAAAAAGTTTTGTTATTGTCTTTAATATAGTCTATATTTATGCTCATTTTCACCCACTGTATACGCAGTATAAAATAGAACTAAGACCAAAATAAATAATAAAAAGTAAGCCGTCGCTCAGGACGCCTGGCAGATGGCTTGTTGAAAAAATATCGATATATGGATATTTTTATTAGAAATATCGATATTTTTAACCGATATATTTTGAGCTGATATATCGATATTAAATATCCAATATCGAAATCGAATCAAAAACGATATTTTTTTTGTTTGTGTAAATCAAGTCTAGAATCTAGAACCGTAAAAGATAGGAAATATAAAAGTATAACATTAACTGTATACATACTCTGTGATTAGTATGTTTTGATTGCCGTTTGATTGTCACTTTTCATTAAGGACAATTATTGTTATATATATATGACACACATGATAATCGAATTATTCCAATACATATATCCAACTGTCGCTTAGAATTCAAATGAGAAATCATTAACCGAATAGTTTTATATCACTTATTTTTTTCTATACAATTGACTTGTTATTAAAAAAAAATAGACACAATTCCCCGGCAATTAAAGTGATTTCGTTTTTAGTAATTTGATCTTAACTAAGTTACGTATGGCGTCGGGTTAAGAATATAATTGTCACCACCCCTTTCGAGTCGTAAAAATCGTATAAGGGTTTACCAGGAGAGTGGGCAGTAGCTCTCTCTTGGGATATGTATAAATATATAATATATAATAAGTTGAAAAATATTGGTTCGAAAATAGCTTTTTTGTTTTTGATATTTTTGTAATTATTGCTTAATAAAAAAGAATTTTGATTGAACTAAATACATTATTATTTTAAAAACACAAAATCTTTTAAAAATTTGACCCATATATCGATATTTTCCCTTAATATATCGACGTCGATATTGATGTTTTTATAAATATCGATATTTTTTTTCACTTCCGACATCCCTAGTATATATGAATAAAAGCATAGATTACGACAGGAACTAATATGTAAAGTATTGAATAGAATAATACGATTTCTACTATTATCTAAGATATTACAAAGAAATGATATTAATTCACCGCTCGGCCGCTTACGACCTAACATAGCGTCGCTACGTCTCCCTCACACACTTCTGCGTAGTTCAAATCAAAAGGATCGGTTAAAAAAGTGTGACTTAGCAAACAAAAATAACGACATCTATCGAGCTAAGGCTAAATCTCAGCTACAAAATATATTTTATAAAGAAATCTCTAATCCTGTAATGATGATAATGATAATGAGACAAGCTATTTAAATTATTTTATCGTCATTGGTTCTTGTAAAATTAACAAATTTTAAATGAAATCTGAATGTTGAAAGTGGGTCAAGATCCAATTCCTAGGAGTCTGTAACATACAAACAAATAAATATACACCTGAAACTATTAAAACACCTATAAAAAGCGATTGTCCAGTTTTCATACGTGAAAGTACTGTAAGTAGGTATGGTATACTTATATTGGCAAGTTAGAAAATTATACATTATTTTATAGATTAAGTATATATGCATAAAAGAACAGATTACGACAGGCACTAAAATAGCACATTAATAAAAATAATATTACGATTTTTTTTCCAAGAAAATGATGATTTTTATTCAATAAACATTTATTTTCAATAGTATACATTATAGGTAACAATTTACTTTAAGCGCACTAGATGGCGTTGTACAAATTTTAAATCGCACTATGGTTTCGTTACAAAAATGTACACATATGTATTCAGACTTTTATTTTTCGTTAATTAAAAGGGTGCCACGAAGCGTGGCGTCAACGCCACGCGATGATCGGGGTCACCCTCGCCTATAAATGTTTCACATCAAAAAAAAACTATGTAAACAAACCATATTTAACTCATCACAGATACATCGAAACTATATCTACTTACTGTACTTAACGAGACATCATCAGCGAATTTCGTCGTAAGTCGAGTTCTCTCGGCAACGGTCGGTTCGCCCGTGCGCCGTACGGGAACAGACTCATTTTCAGCCTATTTCTATGAACTATCTTCTGTCTCACGCGCCAGGCGTTTAACTCTTATCTAATACAAGTTGTATGGGCAGTCCCCGTGCGCTCGCCTCAGCGCACGAGATTTTTCTACAAGGAATATAAGTTTTAATTGATAGTTTACTAATGCGCTTATATTGTTTCGTCATAATTTGAAATTGTATTTGTTATATGTTTTTTATGTTCAAAGAATAAATATTAATGGTAATTTAAAGATAAAGTTAAATTTTGTAGTTTTGTAGTTTGATTTGGTGGTTCAGCGCACGAACGCACTTAAGGTACAGCCGCCACTGGTCATAGCGCTCGAGTAACACAGCAGCAGGTAGTTCATTCCAGAGCCTGCACGTACGTGGGAGAAATGATCGCTGGAAACGTACAGTTGAAGACCATAACGTTTCCAGGTGAAATGGATGAACCCTGCTACGATGTCGAGTGGTACGTTGGTAGAATGGTGACGGTGGTACCAAGTCAAACAGTTCCTCGGAGCACTCCCCGTGAAAGAGTCGGTAGAGTACACAGAGTGACCCAAAGTCTCTCCGCTGCTCCAGCGACTCCAATCCGTCCGTAAGATTGGGATCCCCGACGATTCGAACAGCCCGTCTTTGCACGGAGTCAAGTGGGGTTTAGCTGATATTTGGGCGCACCTGCCCAGAGATGTGAGCAGTACTCCACATGACTTGTGCTTTGTACAGCACAAGACGCTGTTTCGGTGTGAAGTACCGCCTATTAAAAACAAGCATTTATTTAAATGCTCTAAAACGAAGAAAATACATTTTTAATGCAATAAAACCCACCATTATATTAAATTATAAAATTTATATTGATATAAATAAAAGCTTGTCGCGAGAACACAATCATTTTTTTTTTTTTCAGAAGAATAAACTAACTTTGATTCTAAGCAAATGATAAGAACGCGTTTAAGTGTTTCGTTGGAATTAAATATTACTTAGTAGATAGGTACGATGTTGTTTGAAATCTCGCGACAAACTTTTATTTATATGAATATAGCGTACTCAGCCCGCTTCGCCGGGCTAGATTTTGCTTTATTTTATTTAAAAAATAAACTTACATCATTTGACAGTTAAAAAAGAGGAGTGCTCCGATCGTCACCAAATCGTTTACAGGATTACTCGCCAGGTCAATCTGGAGATTCCCTGAAAGTTTCATTGAAATCGGTCCAGCCGTTTCGGAGCCTATATGGAACATACCCACACACTTTCTCTTTTATATATATAGATAAAAGATAAATTTTATAATTTAATAAAATGGTGGATTTGATTGCATTCAAAATATATTTTCTTCGTTTTAGAACATTTAGCAAATAATCAAATAATCCATGTATTACTTGCTTAGTGCAGGGTCAGTGTCATCTTTAAAAAAAGGGAGGATGTGAAACATCGAAATTATTTTGTACAAGTATATATACATAAAAGAACAGTGTGCCTACTCTTGAATCACGATACCAATCCTAAATCCATTCGCAGCTCAAATTTGAGCAAATTTGGCGACACTAGCGCACGATTGTAATCAAATTCGGTGGAATTTGATTAAGCTGAAGCACCCGCCTGCGCCCTGGATGTCTGAAGAGATTCGCAAGACTATGAGACGTCGGGATGTCGCGTTTCGTAAATTTAAGAAGCTACGCTCTGAAGCCAACTGGACTCTTTTTAAGACTGCTAGGAATCGGTGTAATCAAATGATACGCAACGCTAAACGCCAACATATCTCAAACACTATTTCGTCTTCCTCTGCTCCTGAGGTTTGGCAATTCCTTGAGTCTCTTGGCATAGGTAAACGACGAACGGTTGGCTTACCCAAAGGCATTGCCCTGGAGGATCTTAACCAATACTTCAAGACCTCAGGCACCTTAGATTATGCCACCAAGTGCCAAACGGCAAATCTCATTGCCAACTTACCACGTCTCGATATTAATCCCTTTTCGTTTTCTCCAGTAGCATCCGATGAGGTTAGAAAAACACTCCTCTCTATCAAATCGAAGGCTGTGGGTTGTGATGGCATCAGCCGTCGCATGATTTTTACTATTCTTGATCAACTTTTACTTCCTATCACACATATACTTAACTTCTCCCTTCGTCATGGTACATTTCCTACGCTATGGCGTAAGGCGCATGTCATTCCCTTACCCAAAATATCTAGTCCTTCTCTTCCTAATCACTATCGTCCCATCTCTATACTACCTTTCCTCTCTAAAGTGCTCGAGGCCTGTGCCCATAAACAACTATCACAGTTTATCCATTTAAATAATATTTTAAGCCCACTACAGTCTGGGTTCAGACCTGGACATAGCACAGTCTCAGCACTCCTCAAAGTGACTGGCGACGTGAGGGCTGGTGTGGAGGATACCAGGGTCACTGTGTTGGCCCTGGTTGACTTCTCTAACGCCTTTAACGTAGTCAGTCATGAATTACTATTGTCTCTTCTGTCCCATCTTATGATCTCATCGGATGCTTTGGAATGGTTTTCATCTTATCTTCTGGGACGTCAACAGTCCATTCGCATCGACGATACTTCGTCTGATTGGTGTGACATGGACTCTGGCGTTCCCCAAGGCGGCATACTTTCTCCTCTTCTTTTCTCTCTTTTTATAAACTTCATAACCTCCGAACTTCAGTGTACGTATCATTTGTACGCCGATGACCTGCAATTGTATTCCCATGCCAAGCTGAACGATCTCCACTCAGCAATTACTTCCATAAACTGTGACCTAGCAGCTATAAGCACTTGGGCTGCGAGGTTTGGCTTGGGAGTGAATGTAGATAAGTGCCAATGTATCATTATCGGCAGTCCCCGCATCATCAGCAGAGTCGACGTATATAATTTGCCAGCAGTCATCTATAATGGAAGCGTGATACCTTATAGTAACCAAGTAAAAAATCTAGGCCTTTTTCTAGACTCGACAATGGAGTGGCAAACGCAGGTCGCTAACGTGTCTAAGAAGGTTACAGGAACACTCCGTTCTCTATACCGTTTCAAAAACTTTCTCCCAGACGCAACCAAAGCATCGCTGGTTCAAACCTTAGTCCTTCCTATCATCGATTATGCTGATGTGTGCTACCTCGACCTGAATGCAGATCTGCTCAATAAGCTGGACCGACTTCTCAACAATTGCATTCGATTCGTTTTTAACCTTCGCAAATACGACCATGTAACCACATTTCGCTCTCGTCTCAATTGGTTGCCAATTAGACAAAGACGGAGCTTGCGAACTCTTTCTTTACTCTATTCAATTCTTAACTCTCCTAATGCCCCTTCCTATTTAAAACCAAAGTTTCAATTTCTTTTCACCACTCATGACCGTGCTCTTCGTTCCTCAAAAAATCTTCTTCTACATTGTCCCTCTCACTCTTCTGGTCTGGTGCATTCCTCTTTTGATATCCAGGCTATTCTTCTGTGGAATGCATTACCTCTAGACATCAGAATGGCTGCTAGTCGTGACATTTTCAAGGCTAAAGTTAAACGACTTTACTTAGATTTTCTGGCGGAGTCAACTCATCTGTGACGGCTCACATCCTTTTTTATGTATGTATGTATACTTATGTATATATGTATTTTTATAGTATATATGTATTTATACAGTGTATATGTAATCATATTTATATATTTGTATCATTTGGTAATTATATATAAATTCTGATCTTCAACTATCTCTATTGCACCTGCCTTGTATTATTTCTGCTCCACCCTCGGTCGACTGGTAGAGAATGCCTAAGGCATTAAGTCCGCCGTGTACCTTTGTTTGTGCAAAAGCTTTAAAATAAATAAATAAATAAATAAATAAACTAAATGGATTTGATTCTCGTCGATTAAGTCAAATACTTAGTACTCACGACGTGATTTTGACGTAGTTTAAAATCGTTAATGTTGTACAATTTCAAAAAAACATCATCATCATTGTATACCTATTAATATTAAATTTTAAGTAACAATTAAATATCAATTTGACTGAATACTTCGTCGTCATCCTCTCAGCTCATATACGTACCACCGCTGGGCCCGAGCCTCCTCCCTAATGGGAGGGAAATTGATCTACTGTACAACGCTGGTCAGACATGTTACTATAGGATTTTATTACGAGGTTTCTTACTCTGGCATACATATCTATACCAATAAATAAAATTGGAGTATCTGTTTGTAATGTCAAAATAATAGACTATTTTCATGCTCACACGGTTATTTGCACTATACATATGTATAGCCTAAAATAGACTTTATATTTTTTTGTCCGTCTGTCTGTCTGTCTGTTTGTTCCCGGTAATCTTCAAAACGGCTGGACATATTTCAAAAATTCTTTCACTAATGGAAAGCTATAATATCAGGGAGTAATATCGGCTATATTTTATCCCGGTATTCCCACGTGAACTACGCAGGAAAGACTGAAACCGAAGGGAAGCGAGGGCGGGTTGCTAGTATGTATATATAATCTTTTAATTATTTATCAATTTGAATAAATTTGTATTGAATCCCTACACTATTATTGTTTTTCTTAATGTACATAAGTTGCAATCATTATTTTATTAGACGCCTCATTATATGTATAGAGTATGCAAATTACACCTCCCTTCTACATATAACTACTTTCATCACTCCTCTAACTTGTTTCATCATCACCAACCTATGATAGCCCACTGCTGGGCATTGATTTCCTTTTGAATATATCATTCACCTCTGTCCCTTGGCAATCGCGTCCAGATTGATCCTACCGTACTTATAATGTCATCAGACCATATCATTCTGGGTGGGCCCGGATTCCACCAACCTAGTCGAGGCCACCACTCTATTATAGTAGTAATCTACCTGACATCATCACGTCCCCGTGTGGCGACGGATTTAGAATACATGTGTCGCCACCCCTTACTTGCCCGTGGGAGTCGTAAAAATCGGCTGAGGGTTCACCAGGAGAGTAGGGCAGCAGCTCTCTCCTGGGAAACGTAAAACACCAATACTGTGATCGCCAACCCGCCTGCCAAGCGTGGCGATTACGGCAATATGCCCTTTCAAAAAAAAAAATGACGTACAACAAAAAAATGGCCCCCAGTCACGGCGACTCCGGTGGCGGGCCCAGTAATGGTGGCGCGAGGGGTGCGAGGAATCTCCGGCAGCGATCTGACTACCAACAAAAGCGACCCTTGGCCCTGGTAACACACAACATTCGGACACTCAGGACTGACGAGAGGGTCATCGAGCTGGAAGAGGAATTGAGCAAAATCCGCTGGGACATTGTAGGATTATCAGAAGTGCGAAGAGAGGGCGAGGGCACGATAATCCTCCAGTCTGTCCCAAGGTGGTATAGAGTTTATCGTTCGTAAGTCTCTCGTAGACGACGTGGAGAGGATCGAGAGTGTGTCGACAAGGGTAGCGTACCTTATACTCAGAATTACCAAGAGGTATTCGCTGAAGGTTATACAGGTATACACACTGACCTCGACATACTCCGACGACGAGGTGGAGGCATTTTACGAGGACATCTCGAAAGCCATACACGCGTCCAAAACCCACTTCACGGTGGTTATGGGAGACTTTAACGCGAAACTAGGCAAAGGGAGTGATGATGAGTTGAGAGTGTGGAAACATGGATATGGACAGAGAAACTAGAGGGGCCAGAAACTGGCTGATTTTCTGGAGAAGGAAAGCTTCTTTATGATGAATTCCTTCTTCAGGAAGCAGCCACAAAAGAAATGGACCTGGATTAGCCCCGATGGTTCAACAAAAAACGAGATAGACTTCATCTTGTCAGACAAACGACAGATATTCAATGATGTCTCAGTGATCAGCAGGATTAAAACTGGGAGCGATCACCGGATGGTACGAGCCACATTGAATATCCATACAAAAGTCGAGCGGTCACGCTTGATGAAGTCTACACTCCGACCTACATCTGTCCAATACCAGAACCTCGAAAGCTTTCAACTCGAACTACACAATCGCTTCCAATGTCTGGACGAGTGCGAATCTCCGAACGATATGAACAACAGGTTCGTGGAAACTGTCCACGCGGTTGGGTCGAAATTTTTCAAGGCTCACCGCGTTAATAGACCTAAAAAACTTTCTGACCAGACTCTCGAGCTCATGGAGCGGAGAAAAGAGATGACGGTGCAGTCTTCAGCCGATTGGTTCAAACATAGGCAGCTAAATAGGCAGATCTCCAGGTCTGTGCGTCGCGATATTCGCCGATTTAATACGCTCTGTATCAAAGAAGCGATAGAGCGGAATTGTGGCTTGAAAGTGTTTGCACAAGATCTGTCTATTGGGCAAAACCAAATGACTAAGCTGAAGTCCGACGATGACACTGTCATTTCATCCCAAAGTGAGATCTTGGGAGAGGTCGAAAGGTTCTATGGACAGTTATACAAATCATCCCGAAATCCTGTTGTCGGCTTGGTCCAAGATCCCAGATCCAAGCTAACTCGGCACTATACCGAAGAAATCCCGGTCATCACCTTGTACGAAATCAGAATGACTCTTAAACAACTACGTAACGGTAAGGCACCGGGAGATGACGGAATTACGGCAGAGCTTCTAAAGGCGGGCGGCAAGCCAGTCTTAATAGCCCTTCAGAAGCTATTTAATTCCGTTATCCTCGGGGGCGACGTTCCAGAGTCGTGGACCAGGAGTGTGGTGGTGCTGTTCTTCAAGAAGGGTGACAAAGCTCTTCTAAAGAACTACAGACCCATCTCACTCCTGAGCCATGTTTATAAGTTGTTCTCGAGGGTCATTACCAATCGACTCTCGCGCAAGCTCGATGACTTCCAGCCGCCCGAATAAGCCGGCTTCCGAAAAGGTTATAGCACCATAGACCATATCCTCACGCTTCGGCAGATTATACAAAAGACCGAGGAGTATAACCGGCCCCTGTGCTTAGCGTTTGTGGACTATGAGAAAGCCTTTGATTCAGTCGAAACTTGGGCGGTGCTGCAGTCCCTTCAGCGGTGCCAAATCGATTATCGCTATATCGAAGTGCTGAAGTGTTTGTATAGGAACGCCACAATGTCAGTCCGTATCCGGGATAGGAGTACGAAACCGATCCAGTTGCAGAAAGGCGTGAGACAGGGAGATGTCATCTCTCCGAAACTGTTCACCACTGCACTGGAAGATGTCTTCAAGCTCTTAGACTGGCCTAGACTCGGCATCAACATTAACGGTGAATACATCACTCACCTTCGATTTGCGGACGACATAGTCGTTATGGCAGAATCCATGGAGGACCTTGGCACAATGCTCAATGATCTCAGCAGGGTATCCCAACTAGTGGGTTTACGAATGAACATGGACAAGACGAAAGTCATGTCAAATGCCCATGTCATTCCTGTACCGATCCTAGTTGGCAATGCGATTCTCCAAGTTGTCGATCACTATGTTTACCTCGGACAAACAGTCCAGTTAGGTAGATCCAATTTCGAGAAAGAGATCAGCCGACGAATCCAATTCGGTTGGGCAGCGTTCGGGAAACTTAAGAGGATCTTCTCGTCCAACATACCTCAGTGTCTGAAAACACAGGTCTACGACCAGTGTGTGTTACCAGTGATGACTTACGGCACGGAAACGTGGTCCCTAAATGTAGGCCTTATATCAAGGCTCAAAGTTGCTCAGCGTGCTATGGAGCGGGCTATGCTCGAGATTTCTCTGCGAGATAGAATCCGGAATACGGAAATCCGCAGAAGAACTGGTGTAACCGACATAGCACTAAGAATTAGCACGCTGAAGTGGCAATGGGCAGGCCACATCGTTCGACGAACCGACAACCGCTGGGGAAGAAAGGTTCTCGAGAGGCGACCACGTATCGGACGACGCAGTGTAGGACGCCCCCCCACTATGTGGACCGATGACCTAGTGAAAGTTGCTGGGCGTCGTTGGATGCAGACGGCGCAGGACCGCACATTGTGGCGCAACAAGAGGGAGGCCTACGTCCAGCAGTGGACGGCAATAGGCTGAAATGATGATGATGATGATGAATGAATGATATTCATAAAGTAATAACATTAGAAGATATAATTGTAAAATATATATAATATATCTTATTCTTCACTGTCCTTCTCATTCCTCTAATCTGGTACACTCTTCGTTTTATATCCAGGCTATTCTTCTCTGGAATGCGTTACCATTAAAGATCAGAACGGCCGCCAGCCGTGATGGTTTTAAAGCTATGGTAAAACGTCTATAGGTACCTAAATTTTCTAACGGAGTCAACTCATCAGTGATGGCTCTCCTCTACTTTTATTTTATTTATTTATTTATACTTTATTGTACACCACATTATATATAAAAGTAGAAACTTATAATAACAATAGTCAGTACAATGGGCGGCCTTATCGCTAACAGCGATTTCTTCCAGGCAACCTTTGTATGGAGAAATTATTGTACAGAGAGAGAGTGGTAGTTTATGGTGTAGTAGTTAATATAAATACTAATACACATATACACATACAAATATACATAAACGTATACATACAATGAAAATATATATAATTAAAAATATATCAATATAAAATAACAATTAAATATTCTACAATATAACATAGACAGGAAATAGGTAAATTACAGTATTTATACAAGAAGTCAGAGTAGTAAAGTTGACGTAGCAAGTTGTAGGAAAAACGCTAAAGTCTGAGATAATGCGTTTTTAACAATAGCTTAAATGCAGATAAAGTTTTGGCTTGACGTATTTCAAGCGGCAGTTCATTCCACAAACGTACGGCTGAAACAGTGAAAGAGTTTGCGAAAAAGGTTGTGGAATGTACTGCGATTTTTAATTTTAAGTTTTCAGATGATCTTAGACATCTTTCATGCGTTTTATGGAGGTACACGAAAGGATCTTTGAGATAGGAAGGTGCTGAAGGATTAAATAAGATATTATAAAGCAATGAAAGAATGTGAGTATTTCGGCGAAGGCGAATTGGTAACCACTTGAGCTGAGACCGAAACTGAGAGACATGATCATATTTACGGAGACCAAATATGAATCTTATGCATACATTTTGGAGGCGCTCAAGTTTATTTAATTGGTTTTCGGTGAGATCTAGATAGCTGGCGTCGGCGTAATCAAGGATTGGGAGGAGTAAGGAATTTGCAAGCGTAATTTTGGTAGCAGTAGGCAGAAAATTTCGCAATCTTTTGAGAGATCCTGCAGAGGCGAACAGTTTTCGACTCACTTCCTGCAGCTGCGAGTCCCAACCAAGATTGAAGTCTAAAACTAATCCCAGATTCTTAACTTTGCTGCTTATGGGTATAACAGTACCATCAAAAAGAATCGGCGGTAAATTGGTCCACTCGACTTTTGAGAGTAGTCTACTACTACCCACAATGCATACCTGTGTTTTTGCAGGATTCACAGTGAGCCCATGACCTTTACTCCAGGAGTTTATTTTCTCAAGGTCATTATTCAGTTTAATAAGAGCGTCTGATATTTGTGACAATTGAGC
The DNA here is from genome assembly GCA_032191425.1 of Lymantria dispar. Taxonomy (NCBI): domain Eukaryota; kingdom Metazoa; phylum Arthropoda; class Insecta; order Lepidoptera; family Erebidae; genus Lymantria; species Lymantria dispar. The sequence goes on from CM063465.1 coordinate 23,164,884, forward strand.
CTGCGCGTAAATTTGCAAGTCGTCTGCATAGAGATGATAGGAAGAAGTAAGATTATAGGAGATAGAGTTAATGAAAATTGCAAAGAGGAGTGGAGATAAAACGCCACCCTGAGGCACGCCAACTGCTGTATTACACCAAGAGGAGTAGTTATTTTCCACCTGAACGCGTTGTCGGCGGCCAGACAGGTAACTATAAAGCCAATTTAATACAGTTGAAGATAGGTTAAGTGATCGAAGTAATAAGATTAGAATGTCAAAGTCTACCGTATTAAAGGCATTGCTAAAATCTAGCAGAGCTAAGACCGTCAGCTTTCCACATTCCATGCCGGATCTGATGTCATCCGTAATGTTAATAAGGGCTGTGGTAGTACTATGTCCAGGACGGAAGCCAGATTGGAAGGGATTGAGGAGATTTTTTCTAACAAGAAAGGCGCTAATCTGAGTGTGGACGAGGCGTTCAAGGACCTTGGAGAGGAAAGGCAAAACGGATATAGGACGGTAATCAGTGAATGCTACAGGATTTCGTTTTTTAGGTAAAGGAGTAACTAGTGCATCTTTCCACGCCGAAGGAAACGTACCACTGGTTAGGGAAAAATTAAGGATGTAACAGACTATGGGAAGGATTTCATCAAGGATAGGTAGAATCATTTTACGACTGACAGAATCAGCTCCAACTGCATTGGATGTGATCGACATAATGCACTTCTTAACTTCAAATGCAGTGAATAAATTAAAAACAAATGTTGGGTAACTGGGAGTAGGAAGAGATGAAAGAAAGTTTATAGTATTAGTCTTGGTCGTCATTGGAAAGTTAGGTGAAGTAGAGAAGTGGAAATTAAGAAGATCAAGATTTAAGTCTTTGGAAATAGTTTCTTGGCGTGATTTTCCGATTCCTTTAATAAAATTTATATATATGTATTTAGAAAGAAAAGAAAGAAATATGTAATAAATATTTCTATGTGTATATATAGGTATCTATATATGTGTTTTGTTTGTGTGTATTGTGTATAAGAATATATTTGCTATACTTGGATAACCAAATTTTACAAATTACCATTTACAATGTATTGCACTTGCCTAAATTATTTCTGCTCCACCCGAGGTTGACTGGTAGAAAATGCCTAAGTCCGCAGTACCTTATTTTGTGTGCTAAAGTTGAAATAAATAAATAAATAATTATTATAACAAAAAAAAACGTGTGTGTACAAAGTACGCATATCAGAAGTGAAACTCCTTTATCCTTCATCCTGTATCATCTATCATCTATCCTTTGTCCTCTGTCCTTTATCCTTTATCTCACTCTCTCGCCGGCTGAATCCTATACATTTACGTGTTTGCGTCTCTATGCTCGCTTTTTCGTTTCATCGAGTTTGAAATCACAACGACCCTAAAGAAGTTTCACTTCCATAATTATAAAAGAATAAATAGCTTAATTATAATAAGAATATAATTATGACTTACGGATGATGACGCAGTAAGAATACCGCTGAGTTTCTTGCCGGATCTTCTCAGTTTGTGGCCGCATTCCGATCCGGTGGTAGATAATTGTATTGTGTTCAAACGTTGTGTAACTTGTCAATATGTAAGTGCCCTTAAGGGGCCTATACAGAATAAGTGATTTGATGTGATACAATTCACCACCCCATCTCTTACCCTTAAGTATCATACAAGGCGACTAAGGGATATTTTATGCATATAATATTGTATAGACAAGAGACAGAAAACTAAACAAAACGCTATACCAATCTGTCTGACCAGCATGGTATAGTAGATCAATTTCCCTCCTATTGTGGAGGAGGCTAGGGCCTAGCTGTGAGAGGTATATTAGGCGAGATGATGGTTATTTAAATAATAACAAAAAATAAGTTTATGTACAAAGTACGCATATAAGAAGTGAAACTACTTTATCCTACATTCTACATCCTCTATCCTTTGTCTCATTCTCTCGCCGGCTGAATCTTATATTTACGTGTTTTGTCTCTATGGACTCGCTTTTCCGTTTCATCTAGTTTGAAATCATAATGATTTTAAAGAAGTTTCACTTCAAAAATATGGCATTTGGGGTAAAGCTCGGTAGTTATCTAGAAAATCGCTATTAATATATAGAGAATAATACTATGACTGTTAATTACAAATCATCTATTCGTTACACTTTTATATTAATGAACGTCTTTTGATTACCACAGAGGAGTATTTTTGGCCCGTAGTTGTTTTTAATATAACAATATTGACTTCTCCATTATAATTGAGTAGTATACTCCGATGATACTACAGGTTAACGGAAGCGAGGATTAGTCCGTCACCCGCAGTGAGGCTGACCGCGCGATGGCGACCGAAGTCCCGGGGAGAGGACGCAGATAGGAGAGGGTACTCCTCAGAGTATTCCGTTGGGACAGCCACAGAGGACGAGAAAATCGAAGTTATGGTGGGTTATGGGGCCGCACGCTGCCCCTCTGTCGCCCCGGACGGAGCCGGGCGGAGAATACGCTGACTATAGCCCGCACCAAAAAAAAAAGATAATGCAGTAATAATAAAAATCACAACAAAATAGTCTTAGAATATGTTTTAACTAAAACATTATATAAGATCATTCAGTGATTAGATCATAATTACTTAAAACAGAAATGATACATTACAACACTTACCTACAACAGAAATAGAGTTAAATGTAATGATAGAACTGCTAAGGAAGTAGAAACAACATCTTTTTTAAGTATCATAAAACACAAATATTGTAACATGAAACAATACATTTATTATACAACAATACATACAATATACTGTTTAAGTTTAGACAAATATGCTCATCGCTACATAACTTAAGACTAATATCTGCGCTAGAGATATCTTTAAATGCATAACATAAATATGTTTCCTCGATATTAAGATATATGTATATAATATTAATACTATAATATAATAAATTGCTATAAATTTTAAGATCTGCTATATTGCCGTGTGGTGACGGAGTAAGAATACAATTTACCACTCCCTATCTTGCCCGTGGATGTCGTAATAGACGACTAAGGGATATAAAATGCACATAACATCTGTGCAAGAGAAGGACAACTTGGAATGAAACCCTATATCAACATGTCTGACCAGCATGGTGTGGTAGGTCAAATTCCCCCCCATTGTGGAGGAGGCCCGAGCCCAACAGTGGGACATATGTGGGCTGCGATGATGATGATTATAAAGTATAATTTTTGAGTTTTAAAGGGGTCAAAATGGACTTAAAGAAAATCGAGTAAATGTACATTCGGCGCGCAATACAATTAGAATATTTCGCAATTAGGGATAATTAATTCCTTTCGAGAGCTTCAATTGAGTGCGCTGAGAGATGTAGATACCTTCGACGCACTTTCTGTAGCTCTTTATCTTAAATTACGCGGGTCAGCTAGTTACGTAGGTATATGATTAATATAAATAATCGACAAAAATAATACACTAACAAACTATACTTTTAAAACATAATAAACATTTTGTATTCATTTACATAGTGTAGGTGTAGTATGGTCAAAGTATTTTTGTATGTTATACTGCACTATTGTAGATTAGAAAGTAATTTTGTTGTCGATGCAGCACTTTCATGGGCGAAAAATATTTTTCTGTTCTTTCATAGTTTATACTAATCCAGATAACACTAATATAGATAATACAGCATTTTTGTAGTTAATACTATAATTTCGTAGTTGGTAGTACTACACTTTTGTAGATAGTGCTATACTAATATAGACAGTACAACACTTGCAGTTAATATTACAATTTCATAGTACAAAATACACATTCGTAGTTGGTAGTACACTTTCATAGAGAATACTATACTAATGTAGACAAAACAGCACCTTTGTAATTATTATTACAATTTCGTAGCAAAAACTACACTTCCGTAATTAATAACTAGACAATAGTGTCTAGTGACTAGACACTTTCGTAGACAATAGTGAATGTCATGCATGTTTGGTCTCTCGTAGAGGCGGCTGATGTGCTACGCCGTAGCTCACGCGTGTGCTGTATGGTTCTTACGGTGCGTTGGGGTTGTACGGGGGTTGTTTATTGGCGCCCATCGCTTGATCGTAGGGCGGGGGACACACTGTAACATATAACACAATATACACTTTAATTTGATGTTATTACAATGAACATTGCACATCACCTTAGATAATGTAAGGTTTTAATAATAATAGTGCTTTTGAAGTTTTTTTTTTTGGAGCATTTGGGAAAATAATGGGAGTAATTTTTTACGATGCACGCGCACTGTCATGGCAAAGCGATACCCTGAAGTTAGCTAATCAGCATTTTTTACACCGTCACAAATGTAATCTAGATAATTTGTTATAATACAACTTACAATGTATAAAAAACCTTTTCTAAAAATGTAGGATAACGAGAAGGATAACATGTTTGGAAAGATTTTTAGAAAAATAACTTGTTTCGCCAAAAAAATATAACTAATGCGCATACACGTTTTTCTTTACTATGATGAACCAAACGAGTCTTTATTACCCATGATAATTCTAGTCTGCTATTAATTGGGTATACGAATCTTGTAATTGTTGGACTCTGCTATGAGGAAGTAGACCTTATATTGCAAAAGATTGCGATATACAGTCCAGTTTAGTAAATCCAACTTCGGGAGATAAATTAGCCGAAGGAACGCAGCGTTCGGTATACTTGGCTAGATCTCGTCTGACAAACCGTAGTGTATGAAGACGAAGGTCTATGGCCAGTTTGTGCTTAGCTATCAGCTGCGCTGTATAAATGAATGCTTCTTCTATGAATACATCTCAATATAAACAGTACATGTTCATAACAAATGTAAATGTTTAATGTTATATACTATTTCGTTTAGTCATAGTGTTAAAATAGTTCGCCGATAGATAGAAAATATTATTGTACTCGCTGTACAGGATGTTTACATATATATATATATATATATATATATATATTGCTAATGTCTGTCTGAGGCTTGAATACTTTCACACTAGGTAAGGTTATAAGAATAACAAAATAATTGTGAGTTTAGGCGGGAAAAAAGATCATCATCATTTCAACTCGGATAAATTCCACTACTGGGCTCCGTAATAGGAGGGAAATTGACCTACTATGCCATGCTGGTCAGACATGTTACTATATTGAAAGAAAGAAGAGAGGTTGATCTACTAAACTGCGCTGATCAGATGTCTGTCTGTGTGTTTCCTTCTCTTGCATAGATATTATCTGCGTATCATATCCCTTAGTCGCTTTTTTTCGACACCCACGGGTAAGAGAGGAGCTATGCAAGAAAAGGAAACTGGACATAAAACCCTATACCAACATCTGACCAACGTGGTACAACAGGTCAATTCCCTTCCATTGTGCAGGAGGCCCGAACCTAACAATAGGACTTATAAGGGCTGAAACGCTGATCTCAACCCGACAGAAGCATTCGCTCGTGACTGTCACAAAAGACGACTTAGGGATATGTTATGTCGATAACGTGTAAAAATGATGTCAACCTGTCTGGTCAACATGATACAATACAGTAATATAATTTAATTCGCATTATTTAGGAGGCTTGTGTCCAGCAGTGGGACGTTTACGAGCTGGGACGATGGTGTTATACCTGTGAGTAGAACAGCGCGAGCCAATTGTGTCGTTCAGTTTATAAAACATTACGTCGCATGAGATCGGTCTAAACAATTGATGTACGCGAGCGACATCATAACTGATGCAGTTCTTTTTTTGGGCACTAATCTCACCACAAATTGCCACCACTGTGACTCCTATAAACGAGGATTCTCAATGGTTTCCTTATAAGACACCGAGGTTTGACCCTCAGGAAGTCCCGAAAAACGCTTTTAATTGTCTTGAAACCCGCAACAAATTTAATTACAGAAATTAAAACAGGAGGAATTGGAGAGATTCCACTGCCTACGCAAAGTGGGAGACATGAAGCAAGATAATAAGCCAGTTGATAAGAGTATGTACCACTACGTGGAGCGCAGCAGTACAGCACCACGGAGTTAACAGAGCTTAAAGGGGCTCTTTGTGTGCTTAAGGATTGGTTGTAATAGTAGGTGACAACTAATGGTACGTACCGTCAGAGTTTGCATACGGCTTGGGGTGCGGGTAGAACGTAGTGGAGTTTGGAGCACCCGTAGGGTGTGGAGTTGGACCACCCGTGGGATACCGCTCTGGCGTAATCCTCCGGTAACCCGTCATCGTGGGCGCTGTAAAATAAATGTTTATAATCTTGCGCATTTCTCTTGAAAAAATCAACCAGTTTTTAATATTTCCTGTTCATATCTTACAGTTAATACGTTCACAGCTGTAGACTGTCAAGTTGATGAACCTCTTAAAGATTATGATGATGATAATGATGATGTACATAGCTACAGGTAGTTCCCCTGACAGCTCCACTCAGAGAGAAGCTGCTTACCGCTCCACTTGTCATTTATTAGCGATATATTTTTACTTATTATAATTTTAGCACAGAAGAATCCTCGCCAAATGAACTAATGAATTGTAAAGCTGACAAGATATTTTCAGATGCAGTTGACATTAATGTACTCTTTTTCATTGTGTTTTTTGTGCCTGTGACCAAGGCCCTGGAATTTATATGGGCCCCCTCGTTCTTGCCTGTCCACCAAATTACAATCGATATAATTGTGTTCATTAAAAGAAAGACTATTTACATTATACTATATAGCTGACCCAAAACACACTGTTATGTACAAATAAAATAAAAGGAATTCTCCTTAGAATCGACAGCAGCGCTACCTACCGGGTCCAATTACGAATCTATACCATTCTCGAATCTCCTTGAAAACACGCAAAAAAAAAATCAAAACATCTGTCCAGCCGTGTAGGAAGAGTTCAGTGACATACACCCTTACACAATAAATATATATATATATATAAACTAGCTGACCCAACAGACGTTGTTCTGTTCAAATAAAATAAAAGGAATTCTCCATGAAATCGACAGCAGTAATAGGTACTGACCGACTGCAGCGCCATCTCCCGGGCTGATTTATGAATTTAAATCATCCAGGCCCCCACTGGAATGCATTCGCAAAAATTCATTCAAATCCATCCAGCCGTTTAGTTGCAGTATATATAAATAACCTAGACACCTAGTCGTTAAGTTTTCTTAAATTTTCTGATTTTCTGCCCAAAATTCTAATTTTATTTTTCCGTAAAAGTCTTTCTCAAAGTAATAGAAAAATTAAAAAGAAAGATGGACGGAATCGGTAAAGTCGTTCTCAAGTTATGTTATTGTCCTGCCCGAACAGCGCCACCTACCGGGTCCAATTGTGAATCTAAACCATCCTCGAATCCCCTTGAATACACACAAAAAATTTCGTCAACATCGGTCCAGCCGTTTAGGAGGAGTTCAGTGACATACACACGCGCGCTAGTAATTTATATATAAGATATTTATTTATGCTGTATGATGTCGGCTACGTATACTACCAACTCTTACATTGTTCGTGGGTGTCGTAAAAGACGACTAAGAACTTAAGAACGCCTTGGAATGGCTCCATCTGATGTCATCTCATCAACGACTACATTTACATTTACAAAAGCTGAAGGAGCACACTGTTGACAGTTGTCTGTCTACAAGCGCCGGCCCGTCCGTCCGGGGTAGTACCACACTGAGCAGTAAATCTATGTCTGACTAGTAGCTATTTGTTACGGCACTACGTTCGGTGAGCGAGAAATCTAGAAACCTGTCTTTCTGAGGGTGTTTGCGTGTGGTGGGTTTTAGTGATGTACCTATTTAGTATCACCGAACTTCATTGCACGCATTTATCCTCCCTTCACTTTCTTCGCGGTACGGTAGGCTACTGCCTGGTAAAGGTTCATGAGCGGCAGTGTATCTAACCATCAGGTATGCTGTTTGCACATTCGCCAATAACAGCAATAAAAAGGACTAAAGCTCTTGTATAGCAACAGGTAAAATACAGAAAGCAGATAAAAACATCCAATTAATGTTGACACCCTGCCTGGTGTCAGCAGGGTCATAAAACTGTTATCAATATCTTTAGCCATATGTACTGTGGAGAAGGAGTACATATTGTGACAGACCCCATGTACTTGATTGGAGCAAGACGATTTTATTGTTAGATACAATACATATTGTTAGATACATACATATTATAGTGACCACTGTTGGTCGTGACCTCACTTCCGACACTGGCACAGGTCCAACCCGCAGCCATACTGAAAGTAAAAAAAAATAATATTTTATGGTGATGGAGTTAGAATACAAGTCACCACCCTCCTCTTTTACCCTCAGTTAACGAACTTCAATTTAACGACTTCCTCGATTTAACAAAATTTTAGTAATCCCCTTGAATTGTCCATAAGAGTCAGTCTAAATAATACCTTTACATTTCGATTTTTTTTACGAACAACCTCTTTATATGGATTTTTTTTTTCAAAATATATTGAGCGAAGCTCGGACAACCGGATATTAAAACATTAATTACAATATATTTATAATAAGTAAATTGAGTTGAAGGCACGGTGCGCCATACAGGGCGCCGTATCAATGGTGGCGGCGCCGTGCTGTTACTCGGCAAACGGCGCCGTGCCGTAGACATGTGTCCGGACCCTAAGAGTATTTTGTCTATTTGAGCACGGAGCACTTTACAAAATCATCAAGAAATCATTCTACAGCACGGCAACACATTGATACGATTTTTTTAGGATATTCCTCCTCGCCTGATCTCGTCTGCTTACATCTATTATTTTCTTAGCATATTTGTAAGTAGGGAAGGGGGTGTTATAGAATACGTCTGGAGGAAGTACAAGAAAATACAAGACACGTACGCGGGATCATAAAACCGTTGCGCCAGTGGTAACAGAAGATCGCTAACATCAGCACCAGAGAAATCACGAAGAAGAGCACTATGGGCACCACGGGCATCACATCCATCGCGGCCAACTTGAGCGGCTCTCGACTGTGCGAACTATCCAGGTTCTGCATAACAGTATATTATAATTAAAACACACAAACCATATAGAAAATTATGGAGGAATTATTATCATACCAAGGGCTAGGGATGCAAATATCGAAACCAAAAACATCGATGTATCGATACATCGATGTTTCAGAACAGATTGATCTACAAAAAACGTCGGCCTAAAAACATTGATGTATCGAAACAACGATGATTTTTTTTAAATTGTGCAAACAACTTTAATTTTAATATGCAAGCTATATTTTTTTTTTTTTTATTGCAAACGATGGCAAACGAGCAAACAGTACACCTGATGGTAAGTGTTGCTGCTGCTCATGAACCTTTACAAGGCCGCAGCCTACCGCGAAGAAAGCGAAGGGAGTGTGAATGCGTGCATTGAGGCTCGGTGATACCAAGGGTACCACTAAAACCCTCCACACGCAAACACCCTCAGAAAGTTGGGCTTCCGGATCTCTCGCTCACCGAATGAAGCGCAGTAACAAATCGCTACTACTCAGACGTCGATTTTCTGCGAGAGTGTGGTACTGCCCCGGACGGACCGGCCTGCGGCTGTAGACAGATAACTGTCCACAGTGTGGTCCTACCACTCTCTAAATTTATTATCTATAACAATATTATCATTGGATAGGTGAGTCTTTAGAACAAGAAAGATGTAGGTTTGAGGAAATCAAATTATATTTAACATATATTTCTCTATTCAGTAAAGTTATTACAAGCTTAACTACAACAAGTAATCTATTTAGAAATAGAGTTTAAAATAACAGTTTTTACGAAAAGTATATACGTAAGTCATTTACTCTGGTAAATAAACTGTCACGTAAGTTTTGCTTAAATGACCATACATTTCAAACAGATGTTAGACAAAATATCGATGTTAAAACATCGTAGAAAATAACATCGATAAATTGATGTTTCGCAAAAATGAATATCGATGGCAAACATCGATGTCTTTTTACTGAAACATCGATGTTTCAGAAACATCGATGTATCGTTTGCATCCCTACACGAGCCGCTCTATTGGAAACCAGTTTTAACTGCTTTGTCAATTTCTGTGTGGTGACGGAGTAAGAATACGATGCCCCATCCCCTTTCTTGCCTGCGGGTGTCGCAAAAGTCGACAACAACATTCATAAGAGAAGAAAATCTCGAAATATAACTATACACCAACACATTTGAGCAGCATGGTTATAGTAGGTCAATTGCCCGCCTATTGTGAAGGAGGCTCGAGCCCAGCAGTGGGAATTAAACTCACTAGTTTAATTAAAAAACTGCCACTCTTGGCAGTTGTGTGTAGCAACCAAACTATAGCCCTCAATCTCGTTTTTATATAATATAACGCCATCTATTGGCATTCTACATGATGCTACTGATAAGTTATGTTTGTAAATGAGTTCCCAGCCGGTTGAGTTACCTTAACAACAGGGCTGCCAGATCGTATAATTGGATACAAAATTCGTATAATTTGGTTATATCATGTATTCTGTTTGTATAGCAGATTGTTTTGTATAATTAGATACAAAAATAAGAATTTAAATGTAAAGTAAATTTTGGGAAAATAAAAACAATAATAATTATTAATCATTAGAGACAAGCATTTTTTAAATTTGCTCAGAACAGAAACAGCTAATAACAAGAAAATTAATGCATTTAGTTTTTTTTTTCTTATTCAAATTAAGTTGTCTTTGCATGGGGTGAACGACAACCTGATACGGGCACTGCAGTCTCTCTATGAGAACTCCAGTGCCTGTGTCAGAATAGAGGGAGCATACACTGAATGGTTTAGCATCCAAAAGGGTGTTAGACAAGGATGTGTAGCGCCACCATGGCTGTTCAACCTATTCATGGACAACTACTTGACTGATTTAAAAGAGAGTGAATATGGACTGAGAATGAATGGATTACTTATCAAATGTCTTCTCTACGCTGACGATCAAGTTCTACTTGCTTCGTCGGTGAATGAGTTGCAAGAGATGGTAACAGCAGTACATGAGGCTTTTGAAAGAAAAGGAATGAAAATTAATGTAAAGAAGACGAAAGTTATGGTATTTGAAAGGGAAGAAGCTATGACGGAATGCAAGATACGTATAGAAGAGGAAATATTAGAACAAGTGCAAGAGTTTGTATATCTGGGATCTACATTTGCGAGAGATGGTAAATGTGAAAGTGATATTGAAAGAAGAGTGTAAGGGAAATATGGTGAATGGTGCTTTGCGCACCTTTATGGGCAGCCAAAGCCTGTCTAAGAAGGCTCGCTTGGCTGTGCATAGGGGAGTGCTTGTACCAACTCTAATGTATGGAAGTGAGAGCTGGGTATGGCAGAAGAAGCACGAAAGTAGAATAAATGCTGTGGAAATGAGAGCGCTGAGGAGCATGATTGGTGTGAAATTGAGTGATTGAATTAAAAATAGAGTAATTAGGGAACGTTGTGAAATGAATGTAGATGTAGTGACAAGGATTGAGAAAGGTATGTTAAGTTGGTTCGGCCATGTAGAGAGAATGAATGAAAGGAGACTAACAAGGAGAATTTATAAGGCGAATGTGAACGGAAGTGTTGGAAGGGGAAGACTGAGGCGGACGTTCCACAATCAAATCGGGGACGTTCTTAAGAAAGGCCATGTTAGGAGTACCCTGAACCGAAGAACATGTATGAGGAGATTAATGAATGTGGACGAGGCGAAAGTGGTATGTCAAGATCGTAGCAAGTGGAAGGAAGTGGTCTCTGCCTACCCCTATGGGAAAGAGGCGTGATTATATGTATGTATGGCAGGAATTTTAAGTGTGTTTCTCTTAGAAATAAGCCAACCAAATAAAATTCTATTGGTTCTAACAAAGACTCCAACCTCATATATATATAAATAGATGCAAATGTCAAAATATTGTATTATTTAAAGTATGGCCTACATGAATCTGGAATATGTATATTGGCTATAGCGCGTACGCATTTCTTTTGGGCTTTAAATACCATATCAACATTTATTATTTGCATTTCTCTAAAATATAATGGTGTATTTTAGTGTTGAAGAAACGTAAGTATGGCATGCTGTTAGCGTAACCGATCTGTTAAAACATGTCCTTCTTTAAACGAGCTTTAAGAAGAGTATTTCCTTCACGGTAGGCAGCGGCCTGGCTGTGCCCTGGTATTGCAAAGGTCCATGTGCAGCAGTATCACTTACCATCAGGTGTGTTGCTTGCTCGTTTGCCACCGTTGGCAATAAAAAAAAATCAACCACTTTTGATTACATATTGTGTGTATGTGTGTTTGCCAGCTCATATCATTATCTATCCAGGTACCCAAAAATTTAATGCAGTTTACCTCTGCTATTTTTTTGTTCATCATTCATCATCATCATCATTTCAGCCTATTGCCGTCCACTGCTGGACGTAGGCCTCCCTCATATTGCGCCACAATGTGCGGTCCTGTGCCGCCTGCATCCAACGACGCCCAGCAACTTTCACTAGGTCGTCGGTCCACCTAGTGGGGGGGCGTCCTACACTGCGTCGTCCGATGCGTGGTCGCCACTCGAGAACCTTTCTTCCCCAGCGGTTGTCGGTTCGTCGAGCGATGTGGCCTGCCCATTGCCACTTCAGCGTGCTAATTCTTCGTGCTATGTCGGTTACACCCGTTCTTCTGCGGATTTCTGTATTCCGGATTCTATCTCGCAGAGAAATCCCGAGCATAGCCCGTTCCATTTTTTTGTTATTGTAGTGTATATTTAATTTATTATTAATTTCTTTCGAGTAAGTAACTACATTAGTTTTTGTTAAGTTTATGATTAAATTATTTTGTGTCATCCATTCTATTATTAATTTTAGGTTATTATTAATGTCAGATTCAAGTTTGTTAAGATTGTGTGCTGGAAAAATGGCAGTACTATCGTCAGCAAAGAGAATCGTTGGATATTCTATAGCTTTTGGTAGATCATGTTTTATGTATATAGGAATAGGAGCGGCCCTAAAACACGTCCTTGTGGAACTCCGAATTGAACATGCCTTATATTTGACTGATATTTATGTTCTATTTTTGTTAATGAACAGCTTCTTGTGATTTCAACAATTTGATGTCGTTCACTTAGATATGATTTTATTAATTTATAGACGTTAGATATAGATGTTATATGCAGTATTATAATCCTTTAGTCGTCTTTTACGACACCCAAAGACAAGATAGGGAGTAGTGAATTGTATTCTTACTGCGTCACCACATGAAAAGATTTTAGTTTAATATTTAAATATACTTACGTGGAAAATTTTATTATCTACTCTTTTTTTCAAACACTTATTATTAATAGTAAATACACTTATCAATATTTACGTATATAAATAAATAAATAAAATAAACAGTACCTAGACTTTATACAACACTAGAATTTGGTACCATCTAAGAGACAACACTAGCAACTCGCGCGCTTTTTAATCTTCGTGTTACACACTTCCGTCCACTTCCAACAATATTACTACAATATAATGCAGTAGAACGGAAATGTACGATGTGAAACATGAAATACTGTTCGTGTAAGCGTTATTAATACAATGTGTAATGTCGGCCGCGTCTTCACTCACAATGTTCGGTCTATTGATATAACCGCACGTACACAGACGTGGGAGGTGACCTTGAGTTCACCATAGCGCTCAATCTGGACTTGAAATATTGTAACTACATAGTTATATACGTAAACCGCGCTGAGTCTGGTGCTGTCATATGTATCTGAGGCATTTCACGTCAAGCGGACAACTAAAAAAAAAATAGGTCGTGAATTTTGTTTATACACTGCTCAGTATACTTCTTCATGACTTCTTTTGCATTAAATTTTCAAAACCTCATAACTCAGCAATAAAGCAACATACGTAAAAAAATATGTGTACACATCCAGGTCTACTAGAAGTATAATTGATCAGAGTATAAACAAAATTTATGATTTCAATTTTTTTGGTAGTCCGCTTGACGTGAAATGCCCCAGATATTTTGTTTCTAATAATAAACTGACCAAGATATAACAACACACTAATTATATCTTTCACATTATCAGTTTTTCTATTATCTATATTGTAAATAAATATTATAATTTGAATTAATATCAATTTTCCGTGTGGTGACGGAGTAAGAATACAATTCCCCACCCTTTATCTTAATTGTGGATGTCTTAAAATATGAATAAGGGATATGATTTACGGATAATATCTATACAAACATAAAAAGCATAAAATGTAAGTTTGCCCCCGTCAGCATGATCGCGAGAATGATATAAAATGTGTGTGTATACTTGTGTAATATATATATATATAACTAGCAACCCGCCCTCGCTTCGCTTCGGTTTCAGTCGCCTTACCCGCGGCGTAGTTACCGTTCCTGTGGGAATACCTGGATAAAATATAGCCTATGTTACTCCCTGATATTATAGCTTTCCATTGGTGAAAGAATTTTTGAAATCGGTTCGGTGGTTTAAGCGTGAAAGCGTTACAAACAAACAAACAAACATCCTTACTTTCGCATTTATAATATAAGTATGGATTAGTAATATAATGTATATACACAGTTTTCAGATAGATAATGCGCACGTAAAAAGTTGTACTTCTACGGACTAACAAGATAAAATACTGTATAAAAATTTTATCCTTCATATTATCCTACATTTGTAGAAAAACCGGCTAAGGGCAAGTCGAACTCGCGCACGAAGGGTTCCGTACCATTGACTAGTACTTACCTGTTGCCATTATCGATATCGAGCAAACCCGTACTCACTATCTATAAAAAGGGCAAACAAATCGCGTTGGTTGTATGGGAGCCACCTTTAAATATTTATTTTATATTGTTTTTAGTATTTGTGGTTATAGCGGCAACAGAAATGCATAGTTTGTAAAAATTTCAACTGTCTAGCTATCACAGTTAGTGTTGCCCAAAAGTCTTGGTCTTGCGGTTTTGGACTTGGTCTTGCGAGAAATGCGAGACCGAGACCAAGACCAAGACCGCTTGATTTTTGCAAGACCAAGACCAAGACTGGCCCTGCAAGACTTGAGCAAGACCAAGACTGAGCCTGCAAGAGTCTTGAGGTCTTGCATTTAATTCAAATCACCATTCCAGCTTATATACCGTGGAGCTAGTGTCTTTCACATAATAGGAGGGAAATGGGCCGTGGCCGGAGAGGAATCGCCACGGTGATCGGCCGTGTTGTTACAGGGTTTCATGTCAAGTTTTCCTTCTCTTGCACCGATGTTAAATATTATAGCCCTTAGTCGTGGGTTCGCACTCGCGGGTAAAATAGGGGGTGATGAATTGTATTCTTACTCCGTCACTACACTGCAAGTCAAATCAGTCTTGAGATATCCATCTATTGGCCAATCGATTCCCAATGTTGGTGTTGGCTTTTCAGAATTACTCTTCGGAAAGGCTTAAGGATAAAAATCCGTAATCACGAGAGTGCTCTTGCCCATTATACATATTTATATATCCGTTTATTCATTAGCCCAACGACGTTCACTGTTGGACATAGAAATATGCCTACAATTAATCTACATAAATGTACGTGTAGGGACAGAGTACGAATACAATTCACCACTCTCTTACCCGTGGATGTCGTATCAAATCGGACTGAGGCAATGGTGTTAGGAAGCCATTATTTTTTTTATGGGTGGGCTATGGTAATCACACGCGCGGTCCATTCCAACTGGGGCGATGAAAGGACGGCGCGCGGGACCATAACCCACCCGTACCCACGTCACCTCGTTGTTGGGCCGACCACCAGAGCAGGATGACTTGTCGTCAGTAGTCAAATAACTCCGTCGCCTGCCAATCAAATTGAAAAAAATCTTTTTTGTTGGAAAGGGGGAATGTTTAATGACATAAAATTTATTGTATCAACTGCCCCTTGTGGTGAAGTTTTAAGAAAATAGGATCGAAAGCCCTTCCTTTGTCATAGGAGTAGTAACTCTGTCTAATGTAACACCAGGGGAATAGGAGAGTAATTTTCCCCAATGGTAAGGGTTATATTCAATAGTGGACTATAGGCTAGCAGATGGATAGATAGGATAGGATGATATTTGATTAATTTAGTTGGATTTTTCATTACCATGATAAATGACTGTTACGTTATTCCAACTGCAAGACTTGCAAGGCTTTGCGAGACTCTTGCTGCAATACCAAGACCAATACCAAGACCAAGACGAGACCAGGTGTGCTGTTACAAGACCAAGACCAAGACTGGTCCAAGTCTCGTCTTGGTCTAGTATTTGGGCAACACTAATCACAGTTCTTGAGATACAGCCTGGTGACAGACAGACGGACGGACAGACAGCGAAGTCTTAGTAATAGGGTCACGTTTTTAGCCTTTGAGTACGGAACTCTAAAAACGACAGTAATAATAGAAAAAAAGCTATATACAGTAGAATCCGGATATAGCGACCTTTAAGGGACCGGCGATACTATGTTGTACTAGCCGGATGACGTACAAAACGGTAGGATTATTTCTTAAGTACATAAGTACCTAACCTACGAATACATAATTATGTACACGCCAAACTCCTTCGCGAGGGTTACATTTGATTCACCGCCTTCTAATCGGTGTAATATTGCACTTTTTCTTCAATTGTAAAACACTTTCGCTTCACAGAACTCATTTTGTCGAGCTTTGAGAACTTTTCATAACATGTGACAAACACTAAATGTGATTTACGCATGCCAATAAGGAAAGGTGAAGCGCGCGGGGCAGGATGAAGTTGGGGCGCCGAAGTATTGGTGCGTAGGTTTTATAAACAAAACATTGCGCGTCGTTTTAACCGGACGTATTATCACAAATCATCCGTGTGGTGACGGAGTAAGAATACAATTCACCACCCCCTATCTTACCCGTGGGTGATCGTATGAGACGACTAAGGGATATAAAACGCATATAACATCTATGCGAGAGAAGGAAAACTCGAAATAAAACCCTATACCAACACGCCTGACCAGCGTGGTATAGTAGGTCAATTACCCTTCCATTATGGAAGAAGCCCGAGCCCAACAGTGGGATGTATGTGGGCTGAGATGATGATGATTATCACAAAAAATGGTCGCTATAAGCAGTTTGTCATTTAAACCGGAGTCACACTAAACGGTTATATTTTCTCCTACCTAACTATGAAACCTAACTTGAGTAAACATTATCGTCGTTAAAAACGGTTAGTCGTTATAAGCGAAGTCGTTATATATGAATTCTACTGTAATACAATATTTTGTTCAGTTTTTTTGTGTACGGTGTGCGCGCGCATCGCATAAAATTTACTCTCAACATTTTTCTAAACACGCCAAATTAATTATAACTTCAAAAAACTAAAAAATATTTCATTCAAAATAGATGATTTACATTACGCACAATATTAGTGGTAAGACCTATCATACGTGTTTATTAATCAAAAGATTACAACATTATAGGTAACTATTAATATTGAAATGGTGCCGAAAACATTTTAAAATAGATCTTCGCCAGCTGGCTTTGATTGATGATAACGTAATTATTCATCATCACCATTTCAGCTTATCACCGTCCACAGCTGAATGCAGGCCTTCCTCATGTTACACCATAAAGTGCGGCCCTGTGCCGCTTGCTTCCAACGACGCCCAACAACTTTCACCAGGTTATCGGTCCATCTAGTGGGGCGCGTCCTACACTGCATCGTCCGATACGTGGTCGCCACTCGAGTACCTTTTTTCTCCAGCGGTTGTCGGTTCGTCAAATGATGTGTCCTGCCCATTGCCACTTTAGCATGCTAATTCTTCGTGCTACGTCAGTTACACCCAATTATAGGTACTAACTTACACGCGAATCTTAAAACTCACTACACTTCAAACATGCACAGTAACATATAGGGACATTGTCTTAATTATTTTATAATTTTTTAAACAATGGTTAGGCAAAGTATAATTGATAAAACAAAACCCAAAATTTAGAATATTAACGTATAGAAGGTAAGTTCGCGCACAAAAAGTGAAGTATTTCAATCGGAATCTAATGGAGCTTACGGCAGAACCCCCGCAGTGTACAAGGTCACTGTACTGCACGTACGTACGCAACTCTTAAAAAATAAATAGGTAATTATGATGGCTTGTGCATTCAAATGGTGTCACAACACATTTGAAAAACTTAAAAAGGTTTTTAACATTACTTTTAGAAGTATTTCGACGAATTATGTTAATAAAAACAAAATTTCATTTCATAATTTATATAGTGGTGTGCGTGTGTACGTGTGTAATCGCCTGCGCGCGTGTAGTATTTTTAGATTCATGTTTCGAACGTTGGAAGTAGCGACACTATCCTTCTATGCGTTATTATTCTAAGACCCAAAACTTGTTTATATGAAAATAATCAAATTTAATAAAACTTTTATGCAATAACTCGTTGAACCAAAGATAAATAACTTTAGTAGTAGAATATTTATCTAAAACCTAACAAAAACTAGATAAGTTCCATGAATGTACAATATGCAATCGTGTTACGTACTTCAATGGGCATCCCCTCTGCTATACATACCTCAGCTTCACGTACACTATTATGCTCTCTCCAAGAACGCCGCTGCATTGCCTTCATACGCTCGTTTAGGTCCGTCCATATATCGTCGTTCATGGCTGCCTTAACAATCCTAACAGTAGTAAAGAGTGAACGATGATAGATGTCGTCCTTCGAGTATCTCACCACAGACAAAACCATCGGCCTCAAAGCGCCCGCGCACGACTAACACTAAGCATTCTAACTATAGGTACATGTGTTAGTCGTGATTGAACGAATCAAAAAGATCGAATCGCGCTCTCTGCGCGACCGATTGATCGCTCGCGATATGACTCGCCTCTATCCTCTTAAACGGCGACCGACCGAGATTGAATACAATTAAATAACCGAATATACATTCTAATTACGACCTTTGACTGTTAAACTATAACATACTCGAACAACTGTTCCATAACCTGAGACAATCTATATTTTTATGAAATAAATGCACCGCCATTTGCTCGCATACAGAAGTGCGAATATTATGTTTAACGCGCAGATGAACACGTGGCAGACTGTTAATGGGTAAAAAAGTGTTTACAACAGATACAGGTATCACTTCATTTTGAATCCACAACTACTCCACGCATACCTCCATACGTAACACTAACCAAGACATAACGTCATACTAATTATTTCACATTATCAATTTTTTATTATCTATATTATAAATAAATATTATAATTTAAATTAATTTTAACCGGAATATTAAAATATATCCCCGTGTGGTTAGAGAGGTATGAATACTATTCACCACCCCCTCTACTGTACAGGGGTGTCATAAAAGACATAATATACAGATAATATCTATACAACAGAAGGAAAACTACATAAAATCCGTCTGATCAGCGCGGTATATTAGATTAATTCTAAACTCTCGACGTCCCTGCCCCGGGAGTTGAGGGTACCCCAAAGGATATTCCGTCGGGCCGACCACTGAGGACAAGGAACTCGACACCAGTGGTGTGCAAAGACAAAGATGAAGTGTTACGGGCAGGTTATGGGTCCGCGCACCGCCCTTTCGTCGCCCCGGATGGAATGAACGGCGTGTGCGGTTACCATAACCCACCAAATAAAACCCTTTGTAGAGGAGATCTGAGCCCATCAGTGGGCTGTGATAATGATGACTAAAATATAAGTAAGGAGAAGGTGACCATAAGCGCTGAAAAATATTCGAATCGTCTGCCAAGTAAGTATCGCCTTACCAGCCTGCTGAAACGTGTAGGTAAATTTTACGCACGGATAGTACTCAGTACGCTACGCTCATACGCCGAGGTCAAACCACCACAATCTCATTTCAGAGGCGCAATTCGGTTCTCGTGCGAAACACAGTTATGTTCAGCAAGTACATAGGCTAGGCGAATACACAAGTGGTCAGTTCGCGAGGAACAGAATCACGAGTGTACTATTTCTACACGCAGCGAATGCGTGCGAAAGCATGGCATGACGGCCTAATTTATAAAATATACATGTTAAAAATCCCCATGTATTTAATTTTAATAATGCATGACTATCTTAGGCATTGCAGCTTTCGGGACGTGTTCGACCTCCCTCCCTCTCAAGGCCGGTGTCCCCCAGAGATTGGTCGTCTCTCCGTTTTTGTTCACACTGTTCATAAGGTGTTGCATCAAGATAATAAGTCCAAGACCCTGTATATAGGAACACCGCCCAAAGATCAGTATTAATAATCTGATGACGTCACATGCCTGTAGTTGTTAGACTTATTGATCGTCTGTGTAATGTCAAAATAATTGGCTTTTTCATGCTCACACGGTTATTTGGACGATACCTATCCCTAAAACATCGTCGTCGTCTCATCGTCTCAGCCCATATACGTCCCACTGTTGGGCTCGGGCCTCCTCCATAATGGGAGGGAATTTGACCTACTATACCATGCTGATCAGACATGTTGGTATAGGGTTTCATTTCTTTCAGTCTTGCATGCGCACGCGCATCGGTCGGATGTGAATGCGTGACGGGTGTAAAAAACAGTAAATAATTGTAAGATGAATTCTTCTAATGTGGTGAAATGTGCAAACTGCAACGTCGTGATAAACGAAATGCTAGCTTTTGTGTGTAATAAGCTAGATGTAATGGACGAAGAGAGCCTAAGTCGTATATGTCTAAGTGCTTTCTCGGACAGTGATATTGTTGAAGCAAAGAACCTTTTGTTTAGTGCTATACAGACCACTAAGCGTAAGATAACGAGGAAAAAAGATGGCAAGAAATTACGAGATATTGACGATATTATGAGCCTGCTACAAGTAACACATCCAGATGAAAGGCCTGTTTTTGTGGCAAAAGACTTGCATAAATTACCACCTGTGTTGTTTGATCATGTGGACGTGACTAAGTTGCTTAAAGATATAACAATACTCAAACGTGAACTGCTAGAAATCAAGACAAATTGTGTGACAGTCAATCAGTTGCAACCCGTTATTTCTGACGTAGATACTCTGAAAAAACATTGTTACATAAAAAGTGATACATATGTGAACACAAAACGATGTGCTGCATACATATCGATGGACAATTGTGACTGTGACAGCGGGCCCATGGGATTACAACATATTCCTATGGCGCATGAGACCCCAGAAATGCAAACTTCTTATATTAATCAGGGTAGTGCTAACAAACTGTCACCTACCCACTTTATGCTATTATCAGCTGATCAAAATGTAACGAACAAAATAAAACTGAGTGAGCGACGAGTGAGCGAAACCGGTTTTAAAACAGCTGTGAAGAACGATCACATTTTTGAGCGCGGTCAAACAACTCAAAGTAGCGAAAACATTGTTGAACTATGTATGGGACACACGGACGCAATGGTTAACGCACAAAACAAACAGGAAAAAACCCTTGCGGAAATTGTTAAAGACGGGGAATGGACAACTGTGCAGAAAAAGAAGAAAAACCGTTTTGTAGGAAATATTGCAAGGCAATAATAGATCCCCATGGGAAATTTAAGGCTGTCGATGAAAAAGCAATTATTTATATTTATAATGTAGATAAAAATGTAGAACCGAATGATATAGAAGAATACGTTGAAGGAAAAGTGAATATAGCAGTTAGTGTTCAAAAAATGAAAATGAAATTGCAAAAAACCTACAATGCGTTTAAGATCTACGTCCCGAAACACAAATTTGATTTATTCATGAGTGATGACTTCTGGCCCGAGGGTATATCATATCGCAAATTTATAGAATTTGCTAAGAAGAGAACAGGCAGAGTAAGTACTGTGGAAACTGGTATTACACAAGACACTAATGGATAGTATCACAAAACTAATAAGTTTTAATTGCAAGGGTGTAAAAAGATCTGTTGACTGCGTGAGACGACTGTGTGTGGCGGCCGATATAGTGGCATTACAAGAACTATGGCTTATGCCACACGATATTAATTTCTTGGGACAAATTAATCATGAATTCGCTTATACGGGAAAGTCTGCGGTCGACACGTCTGCTGGAATACTTCGCGGCAGACCATATGGCGGTGTGGCTCTGTTATGGAGAAAAAACCTATTTCCAACAGTGAATATTATTAAGTGTTCGAGTGCGCGTCTGGTAGCAATTAAAATCGTGTCACAGGACAGTTCGGTTATTGTATTCTCTGTGTATATGCCCACAGACGTGAACGATAACTTGGCAGAATTTACAGACTGTCTTAGGGAGATGAGTGCAATAATAGAAAGCAATAGTGTACAATCTGTGATGATGCTGGGAGACTATAATGCGCACCCTGGTGAGCTATTCGGGACCGAGCTGCAGAGTTTCTGTGCGGAACAATGTTGGACATGTGCGGACCTGGAGTTGTTACCGCGCGATACGTACACATATGTGAGCGATGCGCACGGCTGCCGGCGCTGGCTAGATCACTGCCTAGTGACCGAGGCCGCGAGGCGGCTACTTGTTAGTGCTACAGTATTGTACGACACATATTGGTCAGACCACATGCCTGTATTATTACAATGTCATTTTAACATGATAAAACCTGTAGTTGTTATACCGACAATAAATAGAAATAATATTACATGGGGTGAAAGAACAGTTAGTGAGATAAATAAATATAGAGAAATATGTCACAAAAAATTAAAAGAAATTCAGTTGCCTGTGGAGTTATTAGATTGTGCAAATACCTATTGTAATAATTGTAGTCATAAGGAAATAATTAGTAAAATGTATAACAACATTGTGGGTATACTCTCGGAGGCTGCCCAGTGTTCTATTCAGGATAGGGTATGTAGGAAATTTAAGTATATAGTGGGCTGGAATAAACATGTTAAACAAGCTCATGGGGAGGCGAGGCTTGCATTTGAGCACTGGCTTTCATCAGGCAAGCCTAGTTCGGGCTATTTATATAATAGGATGTCTGAAACTAGAAAAATCTTTAAATCTAGATTAAAATGGTGTCAAAACAACCAGGTTCAAATTAAAATGGATATTTTGGCGGAGAACCAAAGATCTAAGGATTTTTCTAGTTTCTGGAAAAATACAAACAAGTTACAGCCTAGACCGGGTGTACCAGTGACTGTAGCGGGTCAGCACGATCCAACTGCAATAGCTAATATGTTTATGGAGCAGTTTAAAGTTGTAGCTCCACTAGGTCCATCGAAGGAGATGGTCGATTCTGAGATGTTCACGGATTTGAATGTTAGCTTCTCAGCTGAAGATGTTGCTAATATAATAAAAAAATATGGTAAGGGGTAAATCTCCAGGGCATGATCATCTCAGCATCGAGCATCTTCAAGGCGCTGGTAATTGCCTTCCAGGTGTACTGTCAATGTTTTACACGTTATGTTTAAGTCACTCTTATCTGCCGGCAGACTTAATGAGAACCTACGTAGTGCCTATTATTAAAAATAAGACGGGTGACACATCAGATCATACAAACTACAAACCTATATCGCTTGCCACTGTACTGGCCAAGGTACTGGACGGTCTTCTTGACAGACACATGGCATCCCAAATAGAACTGAGTGATGCTCAGTTTGGTTTTCGACCAGGGCTCTCTACAGAAACTGCAATACTGTCTCTCAAGCATACCGTCCAGTACTACACCGCAAGAAAAACACCTGTAAACGCCTGTTTCTTAGATCTTTCTAAGGCGTTCGATCTGGTGTTTTACGATCTTCTCTGGGAAAAACTGTCCACGGTCACAACAGTGGATAAATCTGTTATATCATTGGTGCGTTATTGGTACAGTAACCAAACAAATTGTGTTAGATGGGCAGGTTTACTGTCCAATACGTACAGGCTCGAATGTGGAGTGAGACAAGGTGGTCTGACCTCCCCGAGACTCTTTAGTCTGTATATCAACGGGTTGATTGCTGAGCTTAGCAATACCTATCTAGGCTGTCACATAGACGGAGTATGTGTAAACAACATAAATTATGCTGATGATATGGTATTGCTGAGCCCATCAGTTAATGCTTTAACAATATTGTTGAACATATGCGAAAGGTACGCTGAGGCCCATGGCCTACGATACAATGTGGCTAAAAATGAGTTCCTTGTGTTTAAGGCTGGTACAAAATATTACGATGACATACCACCAATAAAACTTTATGGACGTGCTCTGAACAAGGTCACTCGCTTTAAGTATCTGGGTCACTGGGTCACGGAGGATCTTAAAGATGACTGTGACATGGAGCGCGAGCGTAGATCGTTGGCTGTCCGATGCAACATGTTGGCCCACAGATTTGCACGATGTACAAAAGAGGTTAAGGCAACGCTATTTACAGCATTCTGCCAGTCCTTTTACACGTGCAGTCTGTGGGTTAACTATACGCAGAAGGCATACAACGCTCTACGCATACAATATAATAATGCCTTTAGGGTGTTGATGGGACTGCCGCGTTACTGTAGTGCCTCAGGCATGTTCGCCGATTCTGCAATAGATGGTTTCCAAGCTATTGTAAGGAAAAGATGTGCCTCTATTATGCGGCAGTGCCAACAACACCCTTAGGACTATAATGGACAGGTGGGATAGTCCCATACTGGGACATTGGCTGCGTCTACATAGACCTGTTGTAGGTAAGGTGTAGACTTAGTATAGTTTTAAAATAGTTTTAAGGAAATATGTTTATTATTATTACTAACAGTAGTTTATAAGCTTTAAAATAAAATTTAACTAACAAAAAAAAATGGGCAATTGGCCTGAAATAAATACATATTATTATTATCATTTCGAGTTTTCCTTCTCTTGCGCAGATTTTATGTGCCTATTATATCCCATAGTCGTCTCTTACGACATCCACGGGCAAGATAGGGAGTGGTGAATTGTATTCTTACTCCGTCACCACACGGAAACCTAAAACATAGATTAAAAAATTTTTGTCTGTCTGTCTGTTTGTTCCGGGTAATCTTCAAAACGGTTGGACCGATTTCAAAAATTCTTTCACCAATGGAAAACTATAATATCAGGGAGTAACCTAGGCTATATTTTACCCCGGTATTCCCACAGGAACGGGAACTATAGGGGTAAGACGACTAAAACCGAAGCGTAGCGAGGGCGGGTTGCTAGTTAATACCAAGTACTTTTCTTTCATAGTGTACTATTGTACTATACATTGCAATAGTTTTACGCACAGCCGCCTGTTTGACATCAATACTACTTGGGTATGTAATTGTAGACGAGACAGCATTAGTCGTAGTTGGTCCGGGTCGAGGTAGAGCAATTAGTCGTCTTCTACGACACGCACGAGGAATGTAAAGGTTAATGTACTCGTAGTCTCGTGGGTACTCACACTATAATGATCACTAAATATCGGTCGTGTAGTATACGTATCGACACTGAGAGACAAGTCGTTACTCGCGTGTACCAGGGACTCGCCCTGTGTTAACATAGACAGCGGCACCAGAATGTTTACTTGTTCTACGTAATTAATAACTACGTCTTCTCAAATATATTGGTGCCGAGACAGTGATCTCGCAGAAGGAAGCGAAGGAGCAGGCGCGACTACCTGCACGTCATGCCGCCCTAGCCGAGGCCGCGGGTGACGTGACCGGGGAGTTAGTCCATCACCCGCCGAGAGGCCTACCGCGTGAGGAAAGACCGACGTCCTCCCCGAGGGGGGGGACTTCGGTCGATGGGAGGGTACCCCAAATAGAGAGTATTCCGTCGGGCCGACCACTGATGACAAGTAACCCTGCTCCGGTGATCGGCCCAACGACGAAGGCGATGTGGTGTTCGGGTGGGTTACGGGTGTGCGTGCTTACGCCCTTCTGTCGCCTCGGACGGAGTGTTGCGAGGAGCGCCGACCGCAACCCACCCCAAAAAAAAAGTATATTGGTGCTGGAAAATACTCTGATACTATTGAGTTTTTAACAATTATTTATTTCAATCAGATCCAAGTCGTAAACATACGCACAATAAAAAAATATACTTTATGAGATAGCTATATTTACTAGGGTTGCCAACCTATTGTATAACTTACCTTGAGGTTGAATTATGTTATCGACTATTACGTGTAAACTAGACAAACCGTGGAGTAAGAATAAGTACAATTCACCACTCCCTATCTTGCCCGTGGATGTCGTAAAAGACGACTAAGGAATATAATATGCAATTTTTTTTTTTTTTGTGGTTGGTCCGCGGTCGGCGCGCCTCCGCACCACTCCGTCCGGGGCGACAGAGGGGCTTAAGCACGCAACTCCCGCGACCCACCCAAAAACCACGTCCCCCCTCGGGGAGGACGTCGGTCTTTCCTCACGCGGTCGGCCTCTCAGCGGGTGACGGACTAATCCCCGGTCACGTCACCCGCGGCCTCGGCTAGGGCGGCATGAGGCGCAGATAGTTGCGCCTGCGCCGCCCCAGTCGCCGGCGGCGGATCTCCTCATCGAGGCTGCGCTCCTCGCGCAGGCGATCCGCCGCCTCCTTCCGCGAGATCACTGTCTCGTAGAAGGCTGCGACCGGGTCCCAATTCCCGACGCTGTCGACCATCACCTTAGCGATAGCCGGCAGCGACAGGTCCGTACCGATGATTGCGACGAGTTCACAGCGCTGCACTGCCCAAGCACCGCAGGCCTCGAGCGTATGGCGCGCCGTGTCCTCATCGCAATCGCAGTGGTGGCAGGACGGTGTACTCTCCCTCCTAACGACCTTGTGCAGGTATTTGGCGAAGCACCCATGCTCCGTCAAAACCTGCACCAATCGGAAGGAGAGCACCCCGTGCCGCCTTTCCAACCACTGCATCAGCACCGGCCGGAAGGCCTCCACGGTTCGCACCCCGAACCGAGGCCTCTCCAGCCGGATTGCCCAACGGGCGATGACGTCTCGGCGGGCGTCGACGCGCCAGGCGGTGAGATCCCTTAACGAGGCCACAGCGCCCTCCGCTCGCACCTCCGTCACCCGCCGATATAATCCGGCGAGCATCTCCGCCTCCAGGTTCCACGGGGGAGTCCCGGCCAACAGGCACGCTGCCTCCGTCGCCACCGTGCGGTATCCGCGGATGGCCCTGACCGCCATGACCCTCTGTGGTCGCCACAGAAGGGCCCTAAGTCAGACGGTCATGGACCCCGCCCACACCGGTGCGCCGTACAGGGCCATCGACCGGATGACCCCCGCGTACAGCCGTCGGCACGCAGCGCTCGGTCCGCCCACGTTTGGCATAAGCCACGATAAGGCGGACGCCGCGCCGACGAGCCGTGGAGCGAGCCTGCGGAAATGCTCCCGGAACCACCATCGCCCGTCGAGCACCAGGCCCAAGTACCTCATATGGGCCCGGATGCTGATGTCGACCGAGTGGACGGTGATCGAGACGCCGATGGGAGGGCTCATAGTGCGCCCATGGAACAAGAGGGCCTCCGTCTTGTCCAGGGCGACCCTCAACCCCAGCGCCTCGATCCGCCTGACGACCTCCTCGGTACCAGAGGTCGCCAGGCTTACCGCCTCTTCTAGCGTCCCACCGCGGGCTGTGACGAGCGTGTCGTCGGCGTAACAAATCACGCCCAGCCCGGGCGGGAGGCTCCCCCTCAACGCCCAGTCGTAGCCGATGTTCCACAGGGTGGGTCCGAGGACCGACCCCTGTGGGACACCGCTGCGATGATGATGATGATGAACTTCATGTGAAGTATGGTCACTGAAAATCAATTGAGTATCATATACTTAATGATTTAATAACCGTAAACGTAACGATGTTCAAAATTAATCACCGTCTTGAATGCTAAATATTAATTAGTATCATCTTAATCGTGACCAAACCAATTATATTACAGTATCTTTTCGTGCAACTGATCTCCTGTACGTGTCCCTGCACGCGGACACA
Organism: Lymantria dispar; assembly: GCA_032191425.1. NCBI lineage: Eukaryota > Metazoa > Arthropoda > Insecta > Lepidoptera > Erebidae > Lymantria > Lymantria dispar. Next base: position 23,192,639 of record CM063465.1, read on the forward strand.
CTTGTAAACAACTTTGCATTATATAAGCGCATGTTTCAATCATTCGAGTCATTCGGTCTATTTTGTAACAACTGAACGACTACTGTAAGCTTATTAAAGTATTTTTTTTTAAGTAAAATCAGTAAGTCATATCATCTCTAGGTATTATAAAGTGTTGTATATTGTATTGAACTTGGATCAATATTAACTACTAGCTTCTGCCGACGACTTCGTTCGCTAGTTACTTTAGGCTAACGTTGGCTTTAAGCAGCTACTTGGTTTAACTAAAAGGTGAAAATCTTTTTAAATGATACGATGCTGTTACACATGATTTTTGTGAAAATTTAAGCGAAAAACTCTCAAAAGAAAAAAAGAACACTAATTTTAAAACATTCTTCAATAGTGCTCCGCTCCTACTGGTCTTAGCGTGATGATATATAGCCTCCTCGATAAATGGGCTATTTAATACTAAAAGATTTTTTCAAATCGAACCAGTAGTTTCTGAGATTATCGCGTTCAAACAAGCAAACTCTTCAGCTTTATATATTAGTATACAGTATACATTTTTAAGATAACCAAAATACGTTTCACCTTACTTAATACGTTTATTCCCTTTGTTACAGAGGCTTTCAATATGTATTTTATTTAGTTTTTTTTTAAAAGACTCGTCTGACAAATAACATATGTAATTATGTGTATCATCTTCATGAGACCCCACCAATAGGGCCACTGTTGGGCTCGGGCCTCCTCCATAATTAGAACGAAATTGCCCTTCTGTAATGCGCTGGTGAAACATGGTATTATGAGGCGCCGACGGCAACTGGGGCGACGTAGCCGCGAATACTTTCGCCTCATGACGCTCTACACGAGGCCGCGGGTGACGCGACCGGGGAATTAGTCCGTCACCCGCTGAAAGGCCGACCTCGTGAAGAAAGACCGACGTCCTCCCCGAGGCCAGTCGGACCGACCAATGACGTCAAGTCACCCTGCTCCGGTGGTCGGCCCAACGACGAAGGCGACGTGCATCGTGGGTGGGTCGCGGGTGTGCGTGCTTACGTCCCTCTGTCACCCCGGACGGAGTGATGCGAGAAGTGCGCCGACCGCAACCCACCCCTAAAAAAAAGACGTGGTATTATGGTCAATATGTGACCGATAAGAGGGTACTACGAGTGCACAAACTTCAATAATAGATTAAGAAATAGTAACAAGACAGAATAATGTATAATGTTTTTATTCAGGCGTTTCATTACAAGACCTTCAGCCATCTTCTGAATTAAAGGAAGTATTTTTAATATATAATAAAGTACAATTAATAAATATACAATCTAAGCAACAGATGGTAGCTTTGTACATATTCATAAACTTACGTTTGTTTTAAACAATTATATTGTTTTCTGTTAAAAAAACATCATATTTAAAAACTTTAAATTAAAATACAATTATATCATTGGGTATCGTAAAAGACGACTAAGGGATCTATATACACAATATCTACGCAAGTGAAGAGAAATGTAACCCTATAACAACACAACGTATGTGAATTTCCCCAACCCTCACTGTGGAGGGGAGGTTTGAACCCAACAGTGGGACGTATATGAGCTGTAATGATGATGACGGTATTTATTTTGTAACTTTATCTTTAATTTCTATTTAACACTTACATATCAAATAGGTAGAATAAAATGAATATACAGACAATATCATCCTTAGCTGTACAATACTATCTTCTTACACTATGCGTGGTGATTACATCGACGGATCATCACAAAAGAGTAGACTAGCAGACCGTATTTACAGCACACAACAAACATTCTGTGTTCGCAGTGCATAAATGTCACTTGCTGTCAATGCACCGCACTATCATAGACAAAAGATACGGCACTTATGTAGACAATAAAACTATTTTATAGTTAACACAGCAATTGAGCTAGTAACAATGTACTATACTAGACGACACGGGACTTTTGTAGATAGCATTACACTTTCATAGTTTAAATTACACTTTCGTAGATAGTAGTATACTTTCGTAGACAACATTGGGTATGTTATGTAGTTATTGTTAAAGTTTCGTATCACGTAGAGGTGTTAGTGTGCTACGCCGTAGCTCGCGCCTACGCTATATGTTTAGCGCTGCACGTTGGTGTTGTACGGGGGTTGTTTATTGGTGCGCATCGCTTGATTATAGGGCGGCGGACGCACTGTAACATATAACACAATATACACGTTAATTTGATGTTATTACAATCGTCATTATCTAAGGTGACGTGCTATGTAAGAACTTAATAATAATGGTGTTTATGAAGTTATGCTGATACTTGAAACTTGTATTACACTTTACACTAGGTACAGTTATTAGAACAACAAAAAATTTTAGTTTAGACGGCAAAGAAAATCATCATCATTTCAGCCATGTAACCCCCCCCCCCATAAGTGAGGAACCTTAATAGTCTCCGTATAAGACACCGAGGTTTGAAGTCCCGTAAAATGCTTTTAATTGTCTTGGAACACGCAACAAATTAAATTAGGAAAGAAAAAGAGGAGAAGTTGGAAAGATTCCACTCCCTATGCGAAGTGGAAGACATGAAGCAAAGTTGTCTAATAAGCCAGTAGATAAGAGTATGTACCACTACGTGAAGCGCAGCAGTACAGCACCACGGAGTTAACAGAGCTTAAAGGGGCTCTTTGTGTGCCTAAGGATTGGTTGCAATAGTGCAAGTAGGTGGCAGTTATTTAATGGTACGTACCGTCAGAATTTGCGTACGGCATGGGTTGCGGGTAGGACGCAGTGGAGCTTGGAGCGCCCGTAGGGTATGCAGCTGGACCGCCCGTTGGGGCAAGCGTACCCGTGGGATACTGCTCTGGCGTCATCCTCTCGTATCCCGTCACCGTCGGCGCTGTGAAATAGATGTTTATAGTCTCGCGCATTTCTCTTAAAAGAATCAACCAGTTTTTAATATTTTCTGTTCATATCTTAGAGTTAATACGTTCACAGCTGCAGACTGTCAAGCTGACGAACCTCTTCAAGATTATGATGAAGATAACGATGATGTACATAGCTACAGGTAGTTCCCCTGATAGCTCCACTCAGAGAGAAGCTGCTTGCCTCTCCACTTGTGGTTTAATATCTTTTTAGTTATTGTAATGTCAGCACAGATGAACCCTCGCCAGGTGAACTAATGAATTCTTCGCTTCGAAAGCTCGCAAAGTACCTTCAGATGCATGTGACAATAAAGTACTCTTGTTCACTGGATTCTTTGTGCATGTGACCAGGGTTCTGGGCTCGATATGGGTCTCCTAGTTACTGCCAGATCACCAAATGATAACCGATATATTTATATTTATTTAAAAAAAGGGAGCCGTCGCTCAGGGCGCCTGACAGATGTGAAAAATCGTAATTATTTTGTATGCATATCATATGCATAAAAGAACAGATTACGATAGGAACTAATATGGCATAAAGTAGATATTAATAATATATTACGATTTTTTTTTTCAGAAATTGATGATTTTTATTCAAGAAACATCTATGTATTTTTATTAGTATACACTATAGGTATGTGTTTAGGTTAATAATTAATTTTGAGCTCACTAGTTGGTGTTATACAAAATTCGAAATCAGGTTATGGTTACGTTAAACAAATTTACATATATACGCCACGCGTGGCGCTAACGCCACGCCAACGATCAGGTTCACCGTCGCTTGTAGATGATTCACATCAAAAACCTATATATTACATAATTTGTTTATTCTATTTGGTAGGGGCTACGAATACTACTAACACTTACAATGCTCGTGGGTGTCGTAAAAGACGCCTAAGAACTTAAGAACGACTTGGGTTGGCTCCATCTGATGTCATCTCATCAACGGTTACATACCTACATAGATATTGTTAGATACAACACATATTGTTAGATACCACTCATATTGTTAGTAATAATACATTCTCGTATTGTTAGATACAATACATTTTTTTTTCTTATTGCAAGCAGTGGCAAACGAGCAAACAGTACACCTGATGATAAGTGTTGCTGCCGCTCATGGACCCTTACAAGGCTGCTGCCTACCGCGAAGAAAGTGAAGGGAGTGTGAATGCGTGCATTGAGGCTCGGTGATACTAAAGGCACCACCAAAACCCTCCACACGCAAACACCCTCAGAAAGTTGGGCTTCCGGCTCTCTCGCTCAACGAACGTAGCGCAGTAACAAATCGCTACTACTCAGACGTCGATTTTCTGCGAGAGCGTGGTACTGCCCCGGACGGACCGGCCCGCGGCTGTAGACAGATAACTGTCGACAGTGTGGTCCTACCACTTCACATATTGTTAGATACATACATATTACATTGACCACTGTTGGCGGTGACCTCACATCCGACGCAGGCACAGGTCTGACTCGCACCCATACTGAAAGTGAAAAAAAATAACATTTTAATATTTGACATGTATAGTTCCCCCGTGTGGTGACGGAGTAAAAATACACAATTCACTACTACTACAACGTCTGCGCGCATGTAGTATTTTTAGATTCATATTTCGATCGTTCGAAGTACCAACACTATCCTTCTATACGTTATTATTCTAAGGTTACAATATATTTATAATAAGTGATTAGAGTTTCAATCATTGCAGTAATCTTAAGGATAATCGTCGTGAGGCCGTCAACTATAGTATCAAACTCGCGCACCGCTACTTATTGAGTAAAAAGTTGAGAGCCGCCTCTGTATCCGGATCTTGACACACAATTATAGTGTTAGGAGTACACAGTTGACGGTTCTTTGTCTACAGTCGCGGGCCGCTCCATCCGGGGTCCATCTCGCTCCATCCACACTGAACGGAAAATCAACGTCTGAGTAGTAGCAATTTGTTACTGCGCTTCGTTCGGTGAGCGAGAGAGACGGAAGCACAATTTTCTGAGGGCGTGTGGTGGATTTCAGTGATGCCTTTAGTATCATCGAACCTTACTGCACGCATTCACATTCCCTTCATTTTCTTTGATAAACAGCGCCTTTGCAAAAGTCCATGAGCGGCAGCAACACTTACCATCAGGTGTACTGTTTGTTCGTTTGCCATCTGTTGCAATAAAAAAAAACAGAATATCCGCATTAGGATTCGTACCTGCGGATATACATTTTGAAGTGAAACTTCTTTACGCGCAAAAATGCGGGTATTTTTTTTACGAATGAAACGAAATTTAACGTCACGAAGATGTGCAGCTTTTTTGTCGAAGAAGAGAGAGAAAGCGATTGAGACCGATTGCAAGAGAGTGAGAAAGGGCGAACATAGCACGAAGCACAGCCATGGGGCGAGAGTAGGAAGCAAGCGAGTGAGAAAGATGGAGAGATTTTTTTTTTTTTATTATCAATTATTTTAATACTGATAAAAAACACATGGAACCAAAGAAGTTTCACTTCTGACATCCGTACTTAGTACTCACGCTATTTTTTTTAACTGTTCGACACATCAGTAGTTTCACATTACAGATAATTTAAATCTTAACTGTGAATTCCATTTATTTATTTATCTTAAAGAATCCTTAATACTTTTAATATTCCCTTTTATCGTTAGTCCTCGTGATTGCCTGATAGTCCACTCATCGTAGTAAATTCACCTCGGAATTTAAAATACCCAGATATGACCTTGTATTTTGAATTGCTAAAATTGTCTCAAAACTTATATGAGATAGGGTGTACGCGATTCCCATACCGTGCAATGTCCTACATGGATCGGTTTTAAGGTCTATTCTGTTGAAAATGGTGTTACCCGTAAGGGTGGCCCGCCGGGCTGGCCACGGACCTCAAGGTAGATACTCTGTACCAGTATTCAGCCCATTAGCAAAGTGGACAGAATACCGCGAGTCGTGAACCTGTGCGCCGCCATTTGTCTCCCTGGCGGTCAAAAAGCGTATTTGCTGACCATATTCCACCCAAAAATAACAGGGTGTACACGAATATAAAAATCTAAAATCACAATAATCGATTTATTGCATATTTTTGCAAATATTACGTTGTTTATGAGTTTTGACTATTAATTAAAAATAAATTTTTGGAAAATAATTTTGGGAATCGGTTATAAGTGTTATTGAATACATAGATATCTAATTAATAAAAAAAAATAATACAATGTAATTCTTCCTAATAATATAAATGCGAAAGTAAGTTTGTTTGTTTGTTACAATCTCACGCTTCAACTACCGAATCGATTTCAAGCATTCTTTCACCAATGGAAAGCTATAAATACCAGGGAGTAGTTTTATCATAGTGACTTCTCATGTTTACGCGAGTATTACACATCTTTATTAATATTATAGATGCAAAAGTAAGTTTGTTTGTTTGTTACGCTTTCACGCTTAAACCGTTAAACCGATTTCAAAAGTTCTTTCATCATTAGAAAGCTATAATATCAGGGAGTAACATAGGCTATATTCTATCCCGGTATTCCCACGGGCACGGGAACTACGCGGGTAAGGTTACTGAAACCGAAGCGAAGTCTGGGTTGCTAGTACTTAATAAAAACAAAAATGATTAATAATGATGTATTTATTAAGAATTAAGACTCTTTATATAGCTTATCTTTGACCGCGACTGACCTTGAATCATGTTCTTCGCCCTCTGTTTCGAAACGAGATCTTTGTAAAAAATGTGCAAGAAATCGATTTTTGTGACCTTTGATCTTAAATTTTTTTAGTTCGTTATGTAAATTTAAAGCTGGGTATCTCAAATTCCAAGACACTTAGTTGATTTTGTCTAAAATGAGTGAACTAAGAGTATTTTGTCTATTTGAGCACATAAGAAAATCATTCTACAGGACGCAAAGACTTTGATATATATTTTTTGGATTTTCCTCCTCGACTGATCTCGTTTACTTACATCTATTAATTTTAAGATATCTGTGAGTTGGTGTTATAGAATATGTCTAGAGGGAGTACAACAAAATACAAAAGACGTACGCGGGACCATGACACCGAGCCTGCGCCAGACCAAGCAGTACCACCCTAACATCATCAGCACAGATGCCACGACGAAGATCAGTATGGGTAGCAGGGGTATTATATCCATCGCGGACAACTTGAGTGGCTCCCGGCTGTGCGAACTATACAGGTTCTGCAAATAGTACATAATCAAAGTATATAGAGGTAAATTATAGAGATAAGAGATATAAAGTGTAATTACAAAAATAGAAGTTCGACATATTCGCCTTAAAAAGGCGTGGGCATTTTGAAGATTAAAATAAAATGTTTATAAAAAAATAAAAAAAATAAATTTAAATTTTATGCAACAAAATCATTGAATGTATGTAAGCACTTTTCAACAAGACAAGTGTTGAATTTAAATTTATTTATCGGCATTACCCTGATAACTTGTGGAATCCATACTAATATTATAAATGCGAAAGTAAGGATGTTTGTTTGTTTGTTTGTTTGTTTGTAACGCTTTCACGCTTAAACCACCGAACCGATTTCAAAAATTCTTTCACCAATGGAAAGCTATAATATCAGGGAGTAACATAGGCTATATTTTATCCCGGTATTCCTACAGGAATGGGAACTACGCCGCGGGTAAAGCGACTGAAACCGAAGCGAAGCGAGGACGGGTTGCTAGTGTGATTATAAATTTATATCGACATCTGATAACTTCTTCTTGTTCTGTTCTATGCAAAAGTACCAAGTAACGCTTTTGCATAGAACATTTCTTCATCCTTTACTAACTTTAAAAAAAGATACGAATTATTCTTAACAAACATACCGATTTCCATGATGTTATATAGATAGCAACGATAAAACCTTATGTTTCTCAAAAAACGCTTTGCAATTAGTTAAAGGAGATAACACTTATTGTTTCCAAACATATTTTTTATACTATGAAAGCCCTGGCTATGTGTATAGATATGTCCCATAAAATGATACCATACCTTAATACTGAACCTACGTATGCACGATGTGCACTGAGAGCAGATTCTTCATTAACGGTTTGTCGTAGCTGTTTTAGAGCAAATACAAAACTATTTCACATCACTCCGTCCGGGGCGACAGAGCGGCGTAAACACGCACACCACAACCCACCCGAACACCACGTCGCCTTCGTCAGTGGGCCGACCACACTAGGTGGACTGACGACATAAAAGTCGCAGGGAACCGTTGGATGCAAGTGGCGCAGGACCGTTCCGAGTGGCATTCCCGTAGGGAGGCCTATGTATGGCAGAGGACGTGTGTAAACTGATGGATGGATGAATAGTATTATTTACTTCCTCATTATGTATAAGTATATCACTTTTGTTTAGTGACATTCGATATATCATTGATATAGAATAGAAATAATAGAAGCCCAAAGATAGGAGTCCTTGTGGTACCCGCGAATGAAATGCATACTTACTGTTGAGTTGTATGTCTACACTCGCGGGCCGGTCTGTCCAGATTAGTGCCACACTGAACAGAAAATATGCAACAGAATAGCAACTATTTGTTAGTGCGCTTCGTTCGGGAGGCGGGAAAGACGGAAGCACATCTTTCTGAGGGTATTTGCGTATGGCGCGATGTCGTGGACTTAAGTATCACCGAAGCTCATTAGTAGGCAGCGCCCTTGCAAAGGTCCATGAGCGGCAGCGACACTTACCATCAGGTGTACTGTTTGCCACCGTTTGCAGTATAAAAAAATGCAGTGCACCAGCTACTTATAATACTAACATTATTCGTGAATTTAAATGATAACCAGGAGCCGGACTGTATGCATTTGCGTGTTTAAACCATGTTCAACGATGACAGCATATTTTAACTAAGATTACGGTACATATTATCAGTACGCATACAATATATTTCGAGCGCACTAATCACTCTGCTTTCCGAAATGTGATAAAAGTGTTAATATCGCGAGTCCGACCAAATTGAATAGTTATAAAATGTAAGGGCGATTGAGTAATTATTGTGACTGGTCGGATTTGCGGTATTATCACTTTTATCGCATTTCAGCACCCAAGGTATTTTTAGCTGCGCGCATCTTTTGTTTTGGTACTTACGATTGCAAAATGAAAGAGACAGAAGAGTGTCATAATTTTATTGTCGTATAATATTATTGTACCTATTATCGCTTATCAAAGGATTATTTACTACTTGTTTTCAATTTGCGTACATATTTGCAGGTGGCAGATTAATAATAAAAAATATTAGCTCCTTACATATGAAATTAGCGTTTTGTCGTACTGACCACTTTGATCTGAAATATCTCCTCTTTGGTTAAGAATGCCAAATTCAAATTTATAAATTCATTAGCTGGTACATTTGAGTTTTGAAAACAGTCATTCTTTTGTTTTTCCTCATTATTTTTCTTTCTTTTTTTTTTATCTTTGCCGACCATCGCCAGGGAGATGCTCGACAGCGTCAGGAATTGGTCTTCTCTGGAAACCTCTTCGGCGACACGTTCCGCCGCCGGTGACTCGGGCGGCGCAGGCGCGAGTACCTGCGCCTGATGCCGCCCTAGGCGAGGCTACGGGTGACCGGACCGGGGATTTTAGTCCGTCACCCGCAGAGAGGCTTACCGAGCGACGGCGACTGACGTCCCGGGACAGGGACGTCGAGAGGTGAGGGTACCCGAAAGGGTATTCCGTCGGGCCGACCACTGACGAAAAGTCCCCCTGCTCCGGTGGTCGGCCCAACGACGAAGGCGACGTGGGACCCGCGCGCCGTCCTTTAGTCGCCCCGGACGGAGTGGACCACGCGTGCGCTTACCATAGCCCACCAATAAAAAAAAATCTTTTCTTTGGCGTCGCTTATTACCGCACAATGGAAATCGTGAAATATATAAGAGTGGTAGGACCACACTGTCGACAGTTATCTGTCTACAGCCGCGGGCCGGTCCATCCGAGGTAGTACCACACTGAGCAGAAAAGCGACGTCTGAGTAGTAGCGATTTGCTACTGCGCTTCGTTCGGTGAGCGAGAGAGCCGGAAGCCCAACTTTCTGAGGGTGTTTGCGTGTGGAGGGTTTCTTAGTATCACTGAGCCTCAATGCACGCATTCACACTCCCTTCACTTTCATCGCGGTAGGCAGCGGCCCTGTAAAGGTCCATGAGCGGCAGCAACACTTACCATCAGGTGTACTGTTTGCTCGTTTGCCACCGTTTGCAATAAAAAAAAATCGTTATATTTACGAGTACGAGTTCTACCGTGGCACCAGTGCTGCAGAAACAGCTCGAAGGATTAATGATGTGTACGGCGCCGGTGTCGCAAAAGAAAGCACGGTACGTTTTTGGTTTCAACGTTTTCGTTCTGGAAATTTCGACCTTCAGAACCAACCCCGTGGACGACCGGAGATCAAAGTGGAAAATGAAGAATTAAAGGCGGATCATTTATGGAAGCGGATCCATCACAAAGCACTTCAGAGATAGCTGCAGACTTCGGGGTAAATGACAAAACTGTATTAATCCACTTGAAGCAAATCGGGCAAGTAAAAAAACTTGAACGATGAATTGAGTGAATCGAACTTGCAAACACGCGTCGACTGCTGTGTTACTTTGCTCAACCGACACAATAATGAAGGGATTTTAAATCGAATCATTACTTGTGATGAAAAGTGGATAGGTACGATAATCGGTAGCGCTCATCGCAATGGCTGAACCCCGGAGACCCAGCCAAATCCTTCCCAAATCGAAAATTGACTCAGAAAAAGTTACTTGTGAGTGTTTGGTGGACTAGCGCTGGTGTCGTTCACTACAGCTTTCTAAAGCCCCCACTACATGTCGGCAGATGCGTCCGCAGACGACGTCAGATGCATCCGCGGATGGATCTCTGTGCGCCGTCCACACGTCTGCAGGTCGATCAGTCTGTATTGACTCTTGACGGACGCAACACGTACGCACGCGAAATGGATATTGAGACCGTAGCTGTTGCAGCTATTTATTTATTTAGGACCTTTAAGTATTATTTAAGTGTACATCGCAGTAGTTATTAAAAAAAAATGGAGAAGAGGAACGTAGTGGACGCTGTAATCAGCATACATAGAAACCGAAAAATGTGGAAAAAAAAATCATTTCCATAATGTATTTTTTGCCCTCCGTGTGGTGACGGAGTAAGAATAAAATTCACCACCATCCCCCACACATTCATTCTTACCCGTGGGTGATCGTACGAGACGACTAAGGGATATAAAACGCATATAACATCTACGCGAGAGAAGGAAAACTCGAAATAAAACCCCATACCAACCTATACCGACACGTTTGACCAGCGTAGTACCCTTCTATTATGGAGGAGGCCCGAGCCCAAATGTGGGACGTATATGGGCTGAGATGATGAAGATGATGATTTATTGCAATTTTTTTTAACACATCCTCCTGGACGCCATTTTTTTTCGCAGGAATAGCGTGGATAACTAGCTTTTAGAACTACATATATGCAGAGCCATCCCGAGAATTTGATAATTTTGTTCAAATTTCTGCTTGATACAGCTCCAGGAATTTGAGTGTTTTGTCAGTGCTCGTGTTAGCCATTTTAACGAGCAAGTAAAAAAGAAAGAACGAAGGAATACTGCAGAAATCACGCGTGCATTCTCATCCGCTTCCCGATGAACACTGATGCGTCAGAGGTGTGGACGCAACACTCAGCGCTGGCGTTGAAACCCTTTGATCCGTGCTACAAAAACCGACAACTAACGGATGTGTGCCGGATGCATCTGCGGACGTCAAATACCTACCACAGACGAGCAAATCACCCCCTCTACACGTCCGCGGACGCGTCCGCCGTTGACATCTGCGGACGCATCTGCCGACGTGTAGTGGGGGCTTAAAATCTGGCCAAACGATTACGGCAGATATCTATTGTCAGCAACTGCAAACCATGAAGGAAGAACTAGCTGTTAAACAACCGAGATTGGTCAATCGCTGTAGGCCACTGCTGCTTCACGACAACGCAAGACCACACACTGCACAACAAACAACCACTAAGTTAGATGAGCTACAATTGGAATGTCTGCGACATCCACCGTACTCCTCGAACTTTGCTCCGACAGATTACCATTTTTCCGGAATTTGGACAACTTCTTACAAGGAAAAAAATTCAACTCCGATGCGGCAGTCCAAACCGCCTTCAAAGAGTTTATTGATTCTCGCCTCCATGGTTTTTTTTAGTAAAGGGATCAATGAACTGGCAAACAATGAGATGGCAAAAGTGCATAGATAACAACGGTGTATACCTTGATTAACTAAATATATTTTACAAAACAAAATTGACTTTATATTCCTCCCATACACAACGCCAATTTCATATGTAAGTAACCTAATATACATATGACTTTTATCGATTAAGATAATAATAAATTACGATATGATTTTTGATAACTAGGTAAATAACCTGATTGTAGATAACCAGGTAAATAACCTAGTTATCTATAACAAGAAATAATGTTAACAGTGTACACTTACATAGATATAAAAATAGATATTCACATACATATACAGGATGTATCAGGTTATGGGACAACTGTTCGAGTATGTTGTAGTTTAACGGTCATAGATCGTAATTAGAATGTATATTACAATATAACATAAAAGTTATAATATCTAAAACGGCAAAAACACTCACGTGCTGAGATCGATTACGTCGACCCGGGTTTCGAGCATGTCCGATGCTCATCATCAGGGCGAGTGCGCAGTGGCGTCTGCGAGGCCCCGGCGTGCACTCGCCGGAACCGCCGAACCCGGGTCGACGTAATCGATCTCAGCACGTGAGTGTTTTTGCCGTTTTAGATATTATAATATGGATCAGTCTCACGATAATTTCAATATTAAAACATAAAAGTTATAGTGATTTTAAAAATGTGTTTTAAACAGTCTATGCCTTAAGTGTTACGTATTATGTAGGCATGTATAGACAGGATACATGTAGACATGTAAAGCTTCGACAATATGAATAGGTAGGAATTGCGCAAACGCTTCAATGGTAGCGTAGGATAAAAAGCGACTCAGCGACGGTCATCGGCTGATCAGCTGATTTAAAGTGAAGATTGTTTTGCTTATGCGAACGTAATCATTGATTTTTTCAATTTCTAATGAACATTTAACATAGTACAAATGTTGCAGATTAAGTATATACTTCATAAATTTCAATAAGATTTACACGAAAAGGCGATGACTAAATTGAAAACTTTACATGTCTCTAATTCATTAACGAATAGATATTTTTCCTCCAATTTTTTTTATGGGTTCCTGACTCCATTGCCTATCTCCCCTTTGACAAGTTGCCCCATAACCTGATACACCCTGTGTAAAGGTATGTAACACGATAACACTGAGAGAGTTATTTCGGTACCTATTTGTCGACACAATCTGATGTCTTCTGGTGAACAAACAAATACCAAGGTCATAACAATATTGATGATAACTTTTGTAATATAAACTATATAAGAAGAATAAATATTACATCGAACAGTGTATGTAGTGATTGTGGAGTGATCATCATCGTTTCAACTCATATACGTCCCACTGTTGAGCTCGAACCTCCTACACAATAGGGGGCAACTTGACCTTACATGCTGACCAGATTGGTACAGGGTTTTATTTCGAGTTGTCTTTCTCTTTCATAGATGTTATATGCATATTATATCTCTTAGTCGTCTTGCCGACATCCACGGGCAAGATAGGGAATGGTGAAATCTGTGAATTGTATTCTTACTCCGTCACCACACGGAATACATATTGAATTCGGTTATTTTTGTCCAATTTGCGGAGAGTGAGGACTATAAATATAGTAAAATATCAGCTGATATACGTCCCACTGTTGGGCACGAACCTACTACACAATAAGATAGAAATTAACCTACGCTATTCTAGTCAAACGGTTTGATATAGCGTTTTATTAGGAGTTATTTCTTTCCTTAAATATATGTTATATGCATATTATAAACTCTCGGTCGTATTTTAAGACACCCTAGGACAAGATAAGGTATAGAGAACTGTATTTACACTCGATCGTCACACCAAAAGATTTTCATTCAATATTTAAAAATACTCACTTGAAAATTGCCTTAATCTACTCTTTTTTTTAAACACTTATTATCAATAGTAAATACACTTTTTAATATAGTTTACGTATATTAATATATGTATATATACACTGTATACAACACTGCAGTTTGATATCATATAACAGACAGCACTATCAACTCGCGAGCTTTTATATACTTCCTGTTACACAGTTCCGTCCCCTTACAATATAACGACTTCCGAGTATTACACATTGTAGATAATACTCTTACACAGATTTTATCGAGTTTGTATTTGATATTTGTTTGCACGACGATACAAACACGATGGTCACGGGCGAACTGTGACCATCAACGTGATAATATATTATTATTAACTTTAATATATTGCAATAAAACGGAAATGTGAAATATGAAATACAAATCGTGTAATACATATGTGTAGTGTCGCACGCGTCTTCAATCGCAATGATCGGTCTATTGATATAACCAACCGCGCCCAAACGTGGGCGGTGACCTTGGGTTTACCATACAGCCCAGACTGAACTTAGAATATTGTGATAACTAAAACTGTTGACATACTAGACTAATATTTTTTAAATATCGGCGTTTCGATACATCGATATTTAAAATGAATATCGATATTTCGTTATATCATCCTCATCATTTCAGCCTATCGCCGTCCTCTGCTGGATGTAGGCCTCCCTCACGTTACACCACAGACTGCGGTCCTGTGCCGCCTGCATCCAACAATACCTAGCAACTTTCACCAAGTCATCGGTCCATCTAGTTGAGGGCGTCCTGCACTGCGTCGTCCGATACGTGATCGCCACTCGAAAACCTTTCTTTCACAACGGTTGCTGGTTGGTCGAGCGATGTCATTTGCCCATTGCCACTTTAGCGTGTTAATTCTTCGTATCATGCCAGTTACATGCGTTCTTCTGCGGATTGCCGTACTTTTGATTCTATCTCGCACAGATATGCAAGGCATAGCCCGTTCTAGAGCACGCTTTTTCAGTACATGGCATCTTTATAAAAAAAAAAAAAAATATGTGGATGTGTATGCTTATAAAAGTCAAGAGAACACCAATATTTGCGTGATTCCCGTGATGAGGATTTTTTATCTAAATTGTTACGCCACTGAGTGCAAATGAACTACAGTAGATAAAGTTTACGGTGATTTATGTAGAATAAATTAACAAGGAATATAAAATTAAAAATTTATTAAAATAAATATCGACCTTCGATATTTATTTTTTTAATATCGAACTATCGATATATCGTCCAACGAAATATAAGTAATAATAAGTATCGACATTTTTAAATAATGATATCGTTATTTTGATATATCGATACTTTATCAACAGTCCTAATTTTATCTAGTTGTTATTCAGAAGCCGCACGGAGTCTGGTGCTGTGTTATGTCGATATTTTGTTGCTAATAATAAACTGACCAAGAGATAACGTCATACTAGTTATAACTTTCACATTATCAGTTGTTTTGTTATAAATAAAGTTTGTTATAATTAAAGGTTAGGAGTGGTAGGACCACACTGTCGACAGTTATCTGTCTACAGCCGCGGGTCGGTCCGTCCGGGGCAGTACCATGCTCTCGCAGAAAATCGACGTCTGAGTAGTAGCAATTTGTTACTGCGCTTCGTTTGGTGAGCGAGAGAGCCGGAAGCCCAACTTTCTGAAGGTGATTGCGTGTGGAGGATTTTGGTGGTGCCCTTGGTATCACCGAGCCTCAATGCACCCATTCACACTCCCTTCGCTTTCTTCGCGGTAGGCATCGGCCTTGTAAAGGTCCATGAGCGGCAGCAACACTTACCATCAGGTGTATTGTTTGCTCGTTTGCCACCGTTTGCAATAATATATATATATATATATATATATTACAGTTAGAATAAATATCAATGTATCAAAATATATCCGTGTGGTGACAGAGTAAGAATACTATTCGTCACCGTAGTCATCTCTAGCGCGTGGGTGTCGTAAAACGACTAAGGGATATGATATGCAGATAATATTTATACAAGAGAAGGAAAACTCGACATAAAACTCTATTTCAATACAGTGATGCCTTTAGTTTTACTGAACCTCATTGCGCGGCTTAGCAAAGGTCCATGAGCGGCAGCAACACTTACCATCAGGTAAGTAAGTCTGTTTGCTCGTTTGCTACCGTTGTATATAATAAATAGCATACCGTTACACAACGTGTAACATAATTAACGCTCACCCTGAAACTAATTTGTTCAGAATCGGTATCTGGATCGATTTTGATTGTTTTTTATGTAGCTAATTTTTTTTCTCAAATTTAGTTAGAACTAAGTAAATTACAGTCATCCTAAACAGCTAGCTAAACAGTTCATAGAAACGAAAATGGAACGTAAATCAGTGTATTAAGACTTTTTAAAATGAAATATTAAATTAGTAAGCAAATTTCAGATGCCATGGCAATATGTTTGGGACAAGTCATCAGTCACGCCGTGAGCACCTTATCAATAAGAGGTCAATTGTGAAGTGCAAATAAAATATCGTAATCCCGACAACCGCTGGGGAAGAAAGGTTCTCGAGTGGCGACCACGTATCGGACGACGCAGTGTAGGACGCCCCCCCACTAGGTGGACCGATGACCTAGTGAAAGTTGCTGGGCGTCATTGGATGCAGGCGGCACAGGACCGCACATTGTGGCGCAACATGAGGGAGGCCTACATCCAGCAGTGGACGGCTGTAGGCTGAAATGATGATGATGATGATGATGAATCCCGCATTTCGCTATGTCTTTTCGGTATACCAACATTTAATACACGGAAATGGTGAGAACTTTGGCACGGTGTGATGATAACGTGGCACTAGCGTGTAGAACATTTAACGCGAGATACGGTACTAGTGTAGACCGCTGGACTATGTTATCAGCAACACAACGTCTTCGAGACCACAGAACTTTTCGTCCAAACACGGCTATCGACAGGGGAGACAATATGCGTACACACACTCGTCTTCAAAACGAAATTATTCGACGTCGATTATTTCGACGAAAATCCGCATAGTAGTACCCGGGAAGTAGCGCCACGCTTTGGGTGTAGTCATATGCACATATGGCGCACGCTTCGTGGTGATGGCGAGCATCCATTCCACCTCAGGCGATGCCAGGAGTTGACGCCAAGTGACTACTTACCACGCTTAGAGTTCTGCCGCTGGTTATTACAAAATTGGCAGCGAAACATTATTTGGACTGACGAAAGTACATTCACTCGTGTGGGAATGTATAATCAACATAACAGGCATTTATGGATGCATGAAAATCCACACGCATGCAGAGTAGACTCCTTCCAACATCGATTTTCAATCAATGTCTGGGCGGGTATGATCGGTACACACATACTGGGACCCGTATTTTTACAACGTCTAACAGGAGAATCATATTTACTGTTTTTGCGAGAAACTTTACCTTCTCTATTAGAGGACATACCTCTTGTTAATTTACAAGAGTTATTTTACCAACACGATGGTGCCCCCGCGCATTTCACCTGGAGTCTTCGCCAGCATCTTCATGCCGAGTACGGAGAACGCTGGATCGGTCGCGGGGGGCCTGTCCAGTGGCCTCCTAGATCAGCTGATTTGACGCCACTCGACTTTTTTTGTGGGGGCGGATGAAATCGCTAGTTTATAACACAGAGACAACAAGTGCCGAGGAACTAAAAAATAAGATAATAACCGCCTTTGAAAAAGTGAAAAGTGACACTGCAGTATTATCTAAAATAAAACAACAATTACGAAAACGGTCATTAAAGTGCATTGAACAAGGCGGTGGATATTTTGAAAATGTTTTAAAACGACAACGCCGTGTGAGTGCAAATTAAACTGTAAGTTTGTTTATGATATTTAAATTATTGTAAATATTTTGATTCACACCTTTTACACCGACTTTGTTTAACTTTGTCGTAGGTATTTTGTCGTCTAATAAAATCACACTTTATCAGCAGTGTAATCATTCTTATTTACAATTTTTTTAGTTTAACAAATCAGTAATTACGAAATATTGGCTTCACATTGAACAAAATTATTCAATGTCGACAATCCAAAGCCTGAAAAGTGTGATGGAAAGAAGAATCGTAAATATTTACTATCATAAAGCATAATGTAGTTATTTCGTGTACCTATTATTACCAAGTAGGTAATTATTGTCGGGCGGCACTCGGAGTTGGTCAGTCGGTGACCATTTTATTTCCACGAAATGGGAATAACTAATTTCACAAATAAACAATGTTAACGTACATATAAATAAAATTTGGTGTATGCATTGCGTTTATATCATTATATTCTAATTGGGGTGTTTGAGGGTGTGCGTTAATCATGTTACATGTTGTATATAATAATATAATAAATAGTTATATTGAAATATAACTATTTTCACATTTATCATTTTTCACGGCGACAAATGCCGTGATCATGAACGCTGTTTGAAACATCTTTAAAGTAATAATTAATATTAAAAATTTTAAATAACGCAAACCAAAATAATACAAAAAAGAAAGTATTAATAGGAATTATTAATTAATTGTCATTTGACGACTGTACTGGCACGCGTGAAGCATTTAATCAAGTAATCATTCGCCATTACATCATTTGGGAAGAGAGCTACTACTTTTACACTGCTGGACCGATATTAATCAAACACAACAATTTCAAACAAAAAAAATGCACCCCGAAATCCATCCCTCCATTTGAGAGTTACGATGCCACAGACACACACACACACACATCGACATCAAACATATAACACCCCTCTTTTTCCGTCGGGGATTCAAAATCAAAAACAAACGTCATTAAATACGTAAAAATAGTTTTAATATGAATAATACTCCCGCCAATATAAATACGCGTGGTCTTCATATTCGAGTATTTTCCTTTATTTCAGGAGCTATTCCTACCAGATAGTCATCTGATAGGCATTCCTGGGTGTTGTAGCAAGATAAATTGCTTCAAGATTCTGTATATGGTCGAGGGGGAGCACCGACCAAAGGACAGTTTTGACTATCTGATGACGTCACGCGCTCGCTACTAATACATGTTACACTGTCATCATTAGTCGCGGCTCTAGGCTGTGTAGTGCCCGTGTGCAAGTAATAACCTGGCCTAACCCACTTGTATCAATATACGCGAATAATATGGAATTAGAACCCCGCTACGCATTCTATACTTACCTTCATAAATGTTTAAGCACCCGCTCCATGCGGAGCGCTGCAGTGGAGGCTGTATCGGTCGCAAGCGGCTCTCGACGCCCCCTAACACCCGCCGCTTGCTCTGCACTGTAAGCCCCCTGGTTATCATTACCGCGCTCTTACGCCAATAACTGGTTCTTAATACTCAATATGTAAGTAATCTTCTTTCATATTAGACATTGCAATAGTTTTAAGAACCGGCGTCTGCGTGACATAATCCTTGGGAATGTAATCTTAGACCATATACGTTATCAATCATATACGTTACAATTTCTAACTCCTTTTATTTTTATGTTACCTATCCTCAGTGTAACAACCAGACAGCATTAGATGCAGTTGTTTGCCGCCTTTGCGACATCCACGAACAATGTAATGTTTAATGTATTCGTAGGTGTCACCGCACAATAGATGCCTTACACTATATGAACACTAAATATCAGTCGTGTTTTAGATATATCGACACTAAGAGGCAAGTCGTCACTTGCGTGCACGACGAACTCACCCTGTCTAACATTGACAGCGGCAGTAAAATGTTTACTTGTTTTATGTGCGCTAATAAATAACTACGCTATCTTAAGTATATTGGTGCTGGTAAATGCTCTGATACTATTGAGTTTGATCGCGAAAAACAATTATTTCATTTAATTAGATCCAACTCGTAAACATATTAAACAGACGCACAATAAACATTTGTACTTTATGAGACAGCTATATTATCAGGATTACGAGTCTATAAGTATTGATTCCCTAAAAGTTGAATTATGAGACTGACATGTGAAATAAACAAAGCGGCAATTTTCTCCCACTGGGATACCTCCCACTAGGCAGATTTACCATATATTAATAGTCACAGGACGCCTTTGGTAACAAGCGTAATACATAATAGATATATATATATATATATAATAGTAATACATCGAAAATTATATATGCTCGTTCATTTTTTTTTAAATCATTAGGTGTTAACAGAATGCAGGACGCTGGTAGAGTCGATGGCCCTGTACGGCGCGGCGCACCTGTGTGGACTGGATCTTTAATGGTATTTTTTTTTATTGCTAACGAGCAAACAGGACACCTGATGGTAAGTGTTGCTGCCGCTCAAGGACCTTTACAAGGCTGCTGCCTACCGCGAAGAAAGTGAAGGGAGTGTGAATGAGTGCATTGAGGCACCACCAAAACCCTCCACACGAAAACACCCTCAGAAAGTTGGGCTTTCGACTCTCTCACTCACCGAACGAAGTGCAGTAACTAATTGCTACTACTCAGACGTCGATTTTCTGCGAGAATGTGATACTGCCCCGGACGGACTGGCCCGCGGCTGTAGACAGATAACTGTCGACAGTGTGGTCCTACCACTCTTACTGGTCTGACCATTATGTAACCGATAAGTGGGTACTGCGAGGTCATAAGCTTCAATAATAGATTAACAAATAGTAACAAGACAGAACAATGTATAATGTTTTTATTCAGGCGTTTTATTACAAAACCTTCAGCCATATTCTCAATTAAATGCAGCATTTTTATAAAAGCAGTCCTCGACTTGCGTCGTTTCAAGTTACGTCGAACAATGTTTGACACTATTCTTCAAGCATACGTCAATTGCTTAGATTGCCGGCATAGGAGAATTCACTTGTCGTGCGGTCAATGTCGGTGGGGTTGTAGTTGTAGGAGTGATAGTTTCTTTAAGTTAAAAGTTTAATTTATTATTTCTCATTACATATTTTGATTACGGATTAAAGTTTTATCATTATTATTAAAATTAATAACACAAATGCCAAAAATAACTAGCAATTTCATAAGTACATATATAATCATTTTAAGAACTTACTTTTGATAATAAAGTATATCCTTTGTTATAAATTCAGTATTTTTTTTATTTTGTGTCCGTGTGGATCCTAACCCTTGAGATTTACATGTAAACATATGAAAAAATATGTCTCGACTTACGTTGTTTCGATTTACGTTGCGTAGGTATGTCTAGAACCTATCATGCTATAAGTACGAGGACTGCCTATATATAACTTTAACTTACAATGAAAATATATACAATCTAAGCAACAGATATTAGCTTTGTACATATTTTTAAACTTACATTTGTTGTATAATCATATCGTTTTCTGTTAAAAGAAAGGGCACATTGTACTTTACTAGACAAGGGCGATATTGTGCTTTACTAGACAATACGGCACTTTTGTAGCTGGCATTACACTTTCATAGTTTAAAGTAAAGTAAAGTAAAGTAAAGTAAACATTTATTTGTGAAACATGTGTATACATACAAACTATTAGGTGCATGCAAGATGTTACAGTTAAGGTGTTCAGACATGTTTGCCGACTGTGTGGCGTACAAATATAAGTCAGAGATGATATTATCACAAATCTGGCCAGCTACTAAACATGTAATTAAGAAAGAAAAGTAAATGGTCAAATAATAGCAGCCAATGTGAGAATCAATAAAAAAAAATATTAATCAACGCAAACAGAATAATAATAATAAACAATAGTCAAGTTATATAATTGCATAATCAAAACAATATAAATGAAAAACAGTCGTAATAATCAATATGAAGTCAATTAGTAACATATGTAAATGTCAAATAAGTCAATATATAAGCCAAAATAATAATACAGCAATGTTCAAATTAAATCTGGATCCTCCAAAAATTCCGTTATGTCATAGTACGCTCTGTTAGATAAATACGATTTTAGTCTCATTTTTAATTCATTGGCGTTCAAATCCCTCCATTTTTTTGGCAATCTATTATAAATTATAGGAGCCATGCAGAAGATACTCTTGCCCATAAGTGCAGTCTTTGATGAATGCAATCGTAGTTTTGTGTTGTCTCGTCTGTTTCGGACTACGGCATCATCTAAGCGAGGGAATAGATTTGGATTGCTTTTAACAAAGGTAACCACTTCCAATATGTAAAGCGACGGCAAAGTAAGAATTTTGTACTGTTTAAAGAAAGGCACGCAACTTTCAGTACTTTTTAATAAAAACATGCTTCTAAGGCAGCTATACTCTAAGTGTGTTCCGCGGAACCCTAGGGTTCCGTGATACCTCTGTCGGGGTTCCGCAAGAATTTAGAAATAAAAAAATCAAAACACCTCTCTCTGGTCGCTCCGCGGCTGTGCGGACTCCGCGGCCGCGCGGAGACAAAACGCTATGAATGTTATTTATTTATTTATTTGTATTTGTATAAGCTTGTGTTACATTAGCTGGTACAATATCTCATAAGTTTGGTCTCAACAATTTTATACTTGTACAACGCGTTCGCTCTAAGTTTGCCGATCTGTGGAATGCGCGTACCCTCCCCCACGTGACAACAAAACTTATAATGTGTCATAGTTTTACCCAAATATCTAACGTACACAATTTTTATTGTTACAATTAAATAAAAAATTTCGAACGTCATACACTCATACCTATCGCCAGCGGCAAACTTAAAACGAGCGGGTAGTATACTTGTAAGCGCTCAGTCTCTTTGATAAAAGCCGCCTCTGAATTAGACGCTATAGTTGTCAACTAGCGACTTTCGTCTCTAACTTCAAAGGATAAAGTCGATATTGTTTACAACGCTATTTTTAAATTTCTGTTTTTATTTTTGCTTTTTGTTTATCAAAGATGCCGACTCGAGTATTTTCGAGAATATTTGAGATCGAGTCTAGGACTAAGTATAAAAGCGGCGATCGCGCGTTGGCGTCGTCAGTTGATGATTAGCGTTCGCAGCGATAAGTTACTACCTACTTACAAGCTCGCTAGCGAGAAACTAGTGTTCATTGTTTTACTGCCTGCTGTATTCTGTTGTCTCAGTTTTATACATTTCTTCCCTGTAGGTTCTAAATTTAGTCTCTTATACGCAGTAACGATTGTGCATTATTTAAACCCCACTATCCTGACTTGTAACATTATAAATAAAGAAGAATGGAACGTTGGCTTAAAGGTGTTAAACGTGTTCCAACAACATCTTCTAATGACGCTGAATGTTCAAAAGCAATGCGCGCGGAGAATTTAGCAATCACCGATCCAGAAGATGATGCCACGAGTGCCACGACGTCAAGCTCGACGGTTTCAAAGACGAAAAAAAGGAAGTATGATGAATCTTATATCAGTTTCGGATTTGTTGATTCTGATTCCAACGGCTCACCTCTCTGCATGCTCTGTAGTAAACTGCTTCCTAATAGTTCCATGGCACCTGCCAAATTGCGTCGACATTTAGAAACCGTACACCCCGAGACTAAAGACAAGAATAAAGAATTTTTTGTTCGCAAAAAAGATCAGTTATTAGAAAGTCAAAAAAATATGATGCATGTAACACAAACTACCAACGAAAAGGCCACGGAGGCATCATACTTAGTTAGCTATCGCATTGCACAAGCAGGTGAAGCGCACACTATCGCTGAGAAATTAATAAAACCATGTGTATTAGACATAACAAAATGTATGCTTGATGAAAAATCTGCAAAGCATCTTTCTACTGTTCCGCTATCAAACGATACTGTTTCACGACGAATCCATGATCTGGCAAGCTACGTCAAACAAGAACTAGTTACACGTCTACAAAATACACGATTCGCTTTGCAAATGGACGAGTCGACTGATGTCGCTGGTTTGGCTATCCTGCTGGTTATTGTGAGATATCCATATAAAAGTTCTTTTGAAGAAGATATGCTTATGTGTTCATCGCTGCTTACAAACACTACCGGGGAAGAAATTTTTAATAAAATAAATATATTTTTTGAAGAACATAATCTCAGTTGGAACAATTGCATTGACATTTGTACAGATGGGGGCCAAGGCGATGACAGGTAAAACAGCAGGAGCAGTGTCACGAATGAAAAATAAAGCGCCTAATTGTAGTTCCAGTCATTGTATTCTGCATAGACAAGCACTTGCGATGAAGCAAATGCCGTCTAATCTAAAATTAGTTATGGATGAAGCGGTAAAAATAATTAATTTGATCAAATCACGACCACTACAATCCCGATTGTTCTCATTATTGTGTGAAGATTATGGCAGCAAACATAAAACACTGCTGCTCCATACAGAAGTGCGATGGCTGTCTCGGGGAAAAACTTTAACAAGGCTATTTGAACTTAGAGCCGAGTTACAAATGTTTCTTTCAGCAGATACTTCTTTTAATTTGAAGGACCGTTTGTATGATAAAACTTGGTTGTTCCGATTGTCTTTTATGGCGGATATCTTTCAAAAACTTAACGAATTAAATTTATCGTTGCAAGGTAAACAGACAACAGTGTTTCAGGCCTATAATAAAATAACTGCTTTTAAAAGAAAATTAGATTTTTGGATCATTTGCATTGGTAAGAAAGAAATAGAAAGTTTTACGTTACTCAGTGAGTTTGTTAGCGAAAACGACTCAGAAATGTTTGAAGATAATGTGTTTGAAGAATTGGTCCAATATCTCAGTTCGATGCGCGCATCTTTTGAAAAGTATTTTCCCGAAGAACACAATACAAAAATTAAAGTGAACTCCTGGATTCATAATCCTTTTTTACCCAACTTGGAAAAGCCTGAAAACATGTCAAATGAGATATATGAATCTCTTTTAGAAATGTCATCAGACACAAGTATGGAGTCATTGTTCAAAACGACGCCTCTTAATGATTTTTGGTGCAGAATCCAAGATGAATATGCAATGCTTGGCCAAATGGCTCTGGATATTCTTCTCTCGTTCCCAACTACATATTTGTGCGAAACAGGATTCTCTACCTACGCAGCCACGAAAACAAAATATCGCAATAGACTGGACGCCGAAGCTGATATGAGACTCCAACTTTCTTCCATCAAACCTGATATCAAGCAATTGATGAAAAATAAAAAACAGTTTCATACCTCCCACTAGTTAGATTTTTTCTTTTTTAATGTTTTCTATTATTGTCCTTACCAAGTGGTGAAGTAAATAATAATTAGTAACTGATACATTGTACTTTTATTATGCTGATTAATATAGAATACACTTATAAAAATAATTGTTTTATTGTAGGGTTCCATCAAGTATTTTGCTTCCCAAAAGGGTTCCGTCATTTAAAAAGTTTGAGAACCACTGTTCTAAGGCATCTTTTCTGACCTTTAAAGATGATGTTTCTATCAGCCGAGTTACCCCGGAATATTACGCCGTATCTGAGTGTGGATTCCACTAAGCCATAGTACGCAGCAAGCATCGCATCTGTATTTATTACGCGTGATAACGTGTATAAGGCATATGCACTACTACAAATTTTTTTATTTGTGATGTCTATATGGGATTTCCAATTCAAATTTCTGTCAATTGTAAGTCCCAAAAATTTCGTGGCATTAACTGACTGAATGGTAAAATTGTTGTGTTTTATGTCAAATTCAAATGGTAATAATCGTTGGCTAAAATGCATAATTAAAGTTTTATTAAAATTAATTTTTAAATTATTATTGCTTAACCATGCTATGGTGCTTGTCAATGCGTTATTAATATCGCGTTGATATGTGTCCTTACTTCTACAAGGTATAATGACTGTACTGTCATCAGCAAAGAGTGTCATAGGATGATGTACAGATCTAGGAAAGTCATTAATATAGATTGTGAAGAGTAGAGGTCCCAGAACGCTTCCCTGTGGGACGCCGTTATCAACTATACGGTCTTGGGAAGCATAGATTTCATTCTGTTTACTAACAGTGTTTACTTTATGTATTTCTGTAAATTGATTTCGTCTATGAAGATATGATTGAAAAAATTTTTGGACATTTCCTCTCACCCCATAAGCATCCTAACTTCTTTATTAATATGTCATGTAGGACGTGATCAAAAGCTTGCGTCATGTCGCAAAAAATCGCGCATACTGGCGTTTTCTTGTCCATTTTAGTCATAACAATGTGTAAGAAGTCATATATTGCCATATTAATTGTTCTATTTTCCCTAAATCCTTTCTGCTCATTGCAGAGAATATTATGTTTTTCAAGGTACGTATTTAGTTCCTTATACATAAACTTCTCAAATATCTTTGAAAAAATAGGAATCAGAGAAATTTGTCTATAACATTCTAATAATAATCTATCATGTTTTTTAAAAAGTGGCTTAACTACTGTTGTTTTTAAAGCATCTGGATATATACCTTCACTTATACTCAGATTCAGTATATAACTTAACGGACTGCATATTTGATTGACCACTTCTTTAACTACTTTTGTAGAAACACCATCATACCCAACGTTATTTGTGTTTTTTAGTTTAAGTATGATTTTTATTATGTCGTAAGGTGTACTCGGTGCCATAAACATGGAGTCCTTCTTACTGACAATGTATTTTGTGATATTGTTACTGAAGCTAGTCATAGGCTGAAATTTATCAATAAAATAATCATTAAACAGGTTAGCAACATATTTAGGATCTGTTATAATTTCATTATTAATTTTTAATTTATTTATGTTATTTCTAGGTATATTTAATTTATTTTCATTTATTATCTGCCACACTGCTTTTGATTTATTTAGTGTCTTTATTCTATAATTATTTTGTGCCCGTTTTGTCATATTAATAATCTTTTTATACAATCTACAGTAATTTTTAAAACATTTTTTAGTCTCAGTGGAAGGGTTTAGCCTATATTGCCACAACAAATGTCTTTTCTTCTTGCTACATATCTTAATACCACGTGATACCCATTTTTGTTTTTTATTAATGTTAATGTAGACGTGTATCACTGGAAAGCATAATTGGTATAACAGCAAAAAGATTTCCATAAAAGCGTTAAAAGCGATATTTTATACTACACTTTCGTAGTTTTAGTGGTTTTCATATTTGCCGTAGCTGTTAATACACTTTCGTAGACAATATTGTGTATGTTATGTAGTTAGCCGCCGTAGCTCGCGCCTACGCTCTATGATTAGTGCGGCACGTTGGTGTTGTACGGGGGTTGTTTATTGGCGCCCATCGCTTGATCGTAGGGCGGGGGACACACTGTAACATATACCACAATATACACGTTAATTTGATGTTATTACAATCATCATTATCTAAGGTGACGTGCTATGTAAGAACTTAATAATAATAATGTTTATGAAGTTACGCTGATATTTGAATACCTTCACACTAGGTACAGTTATAAGAACAACAAAAAAAAATGTGAGTTCAGCCGGCAAAGAAGATCATCATCATTTCAGCCTCATGTAACTCCTATAAGTGAGGCATCTTAATAGTCTCCGTATAAGACACCGAGATTTGACTCTCAAGAAGTCCTGGGAAATGCTTTTAATTGTCTTGGAACACGCAACAAAATAAATTATAGATAGAAAAAGGGGAGGAGTTAGAAAGGCTCTATTTTTCTCCTATGCAAAGTGGGACATGGCGCAAAATAAGATTTGCGCCATCCATTTCAATCATTGCCATTTGATAAGAGTATGTACCACTACGTGAAGTGCAGCAGTACAGCACCACGGAGTTAACAGAGCTTAAAGGGGCTCTTTGTGTGCTTAAGGATTAGTTGCATTAGTACAAGTAGGTGGCAGTTAGCTAATGGTACGTACCGTCAGAATTTGCGTACGGCATGGGGTGCGGGTAGGACGCAGTAGAGTTTGGAGCGCTCGTAGGGTATGGAGCTGGACCACCCGTAGGACCGGACATACCTGTGGGATACTGCTCCGGCGGAATCCTCTGGTACACCGTCACTGTAGGCGCTGTGAAATAAATGTTTACAATCTCGCGCATTTCTCCTGAAAGAATCAACCAGCTTTTAATATTTTCTGCTCATATCTTAGAGTTAATACGTTCACAAATGCAGGCTGTCAAGCTAATGAACATCATGAAGATTATAATGCTAATGATGACACTACAATATTATTTATTTGTGTAAAGTATAGATGTATAGAGTACAAGTAATCTATGTAATGCTGTATGATGCCGGCTACAAATACTACCAATTCTTACATTGCTCGTGGGTGTCGTAAAAGACGATTAACAGTTTTACAACAACCTGAGTCAACTCCATCTGAGGATTGCCAATCAACGGTTACATTTACAAAAGCTGAAGAAGCACACTGTCGGCAATTGTCTGTCTACAGTCGCGGGCTGGTTCATCCGAGGCAGTATGTACCACACTAAGCAGAAAATATACGTACGAGTAGCAGCAATTTGTTACTGCCCTTCGTTCGGTCAATGAGAAAGCTAGAAGTCTGTCTTTCTGAGGGTGCTTGCGTGTGGTGGGTTATGGTGATGCTTTTAGTATCACCGAACCTCATTACATGCACACTCCCTTCACTTTCTTCACGGTAGGCCACTGCCTGCATAGCTCTATGAACGGCACTGTAACTTACCAACAAGTACGCTGTTTGCTCGTTCGCCAACAATAGCAATAAAAAAGACTAAAATCGCTCTTGTAGATCAACAAATAAAAAATATAGAAAAATAGACAAAAATAAATCCAAATAGGGTTGAGTTCAGGAAGGCGACCAGTGATAACCATTTAGCCATATGTACTATGGAGAAGGGGTATACATTACGTCAACCCCAAGTGGTTGATTGGAGCAGGATGAATTGATTGTTAAACACAATACGTATTGTTAGATACAATACATATTGTTAGATACATAAATATTCTTAGATACATACATATTGTTAGATACAAGACATATTGTTAGACACATACATATTGTTAGATACATACATATTAAATTGACAGCTGTTGGTGATGACCTCACATCCGACGCAGGCACAGGTCTGACCCGCAGCCATACTGAAAGTGAAAAAAAAAACATTTTAATATATGACATTTATCCAACTCCTACCCCTAAGTCATATATACAGATAACATCTATGCTAGAGATGGAAAACTCGACATGAAACCTAAACGAACACGTTTGATCAGCGTGGTATAGTAAGGTCAGAGTCCCTTTACACCATACTTGTCAGATAGGTTGGTACACGGTTTCATTTTGAGTTTTCTTTCTCTTGCATAGATATTTATATTTAATCCCTTAGTCGTCTTTTCCGATACGCAAGGGCAAGAGAGAGGGGGGGAGGGGAGGAGGTTAGTGAAATATTTTCTTATAACATCACCGCACGGAAGAAAGTATTTATAAGTTATTAACATATTTATAAAATAAGTGATTAGAGTTTCAATCATTGCAGTAATCTTAAGGATAATCGTCGTGAGGCCGTCAACTAAAGTATCAAACTCGCGCACCGCTACTTATTGAGTAAAAAGTTGAGAGCCGCCTCTGTATCCGGAGCTTGACACACAATTATAGTGTTAGGAGTACACTGTTGACGGTTCTTTGTCTACAGTCGCGGGCCGCTCCATCCGGGGTAGTACCACACTGAACAGAAAATCAACGTCTGAGTAGTAGCAATTTGTTACTGCGCTTCGTTCGGTGAGCGAGAGAGACGGAAGCACAATTTTCTGAGGGCGTGTGGTGGATTTCAGTGATGCCTTTAGTATCATCGAACCTTACTGCACGCATTCACATTCCCTTCATTTTCTTTGATAAACAGCGCCTTTGCAAAAGTCCATGAGCGGCAGCAACACTTACCATCAGGTGTACTGTTTGTTCGCTTGCCATCTGTTGCAATAAAAAAAAAACAGAATATCCGCATTAGGATTCGTACCTGCGGATATACATTTCGAAGTGAAACTTCTTTACGCGCAAAAATGAGGGTATTTTTTTTACGAATGAAACGAAATTTAACGTCACGAAGATGTGCAGCTTTTTTGTCGAAGAAGAGAGAGAAAGCGATTGAGACCGATTGCAAGAGAGTGAGAAAGGGCGAACATAGCACGAAGTACAGCCATGGGGCGAGAGTAGGGAGCAAGCGAGTGAGAAAGATGGAGAGATTTTTTTTTTTTTATTATCAATTATTTTAATACTGATAAAAAACACATGGAACCAAAGAAGTTTCACTTCTGACATCCGTACTTAGTACTCACGCTATTTTTTTTAACTGTTCGACACATCAGTAGTTTCACATTACAGATAATTTAAATCTTAACTGTGAATTCAATTTATTTATTTATCTTAAAGAATCTTTAATACTTTTAATATTCCCTTTTATCGTTAGTCCTCGTGATTGCCTGATAGTCCACTCATCTTAGTAAATTCACCTCGGAATTTAAGATACCCAGATATGACCTTGTATTTTGAATTGCTAAAATTGTCTCAAAACTTATATGAGATAGGGTGTACGCGATTCCCATACCGTGCAATGTCCTACACGGGTCGGTTTTAAGGTCTATTCTGTTGAAAATGGTGTTACCCCTAAGGGTGGCCCGCCGGGCTGGCCACGGACCTCAAGGTACTCTGTACCAGTATTCAGCCCATTAGCAAAGTGGACAGAATACCGCGAGTCGTGAGCCTGCGCGCCGCCATTTGTCTCCCTGGACGGTCAAAAAGCGTACCTATGTGCTGACCATATTCCACCCAAAAATAACAGGGTGTACACGAATATAAAAATCTAAAATCACAATAATCGATTTATTGCACGTTTTTGCAAATATTACGTTGTTTATGAGTTTTGACTATTAATTAAAAACAAATTTTGGGAAACTAATTTTGGGAATCGGTTATAAATGTTATTGAATACATAGATATCTAATTAATAAAAAAAAATAATATAAATGCGAAAGTAAGTTTGTTTGTTTGTTACACTCTCACGCTTCAACTACCGAATCGATTTCAAGCATTCTTTCACCAATGGAAAGCTATAATACCAGGGAGTAGTTTTATCATAGTGACTTCTCATGTTTACGCGAGTATTACACATCTTTATTAATATTATAAATGCAAAAGTAAGTTTGTTTGTTTGTTACGCTTTCACGCTTAAACCGTTAAACCGATTTCAAAAGTTCTTTCATCATTAGAAAGCTATAATATCAGGGAGTAACATAGGCTATATTCTATCCCGGTATTCCCACGGGCACGGGAACTACGCGGGTAAGGTTACTGAAACCGAAGCGAAGTCTGGGTTGCTAGTACTTAATAAAAACAAAAATGATTAATAATGATGTATTTATTAATAATTAAAACTCTTTATATAGCTTATCTTTGACCGCGACTGACCTTGAATCATGTTCTTCGCCCTCTGTTTCGAAACGAGATCTTTGCAAAAAATGTGCAAGAAATCGATTTTTGTGATCTTAAATTTTTTTAGTTCGTTATGTAAATTTAAAGCTGGGTATCTCAAATTCCAAGATACTTAGTTGATTTTGTCTAAAATGAGTGAACTAAGAGTATTTTGTCTATTTGAGCACATAAGAAAATCATTCTACGGGACGCAAAGACTTTGATACATATTTTTTGAATTTTCCTTCTCGACTGATCTCGTTTACTTACATCTATTAATTTTAGGATATCTGTGAGTTGGTGTTATAGAATATGTCTAGAGGGAGTACAACAAAATACAAAAGACGTACGCGGGACCATGACACCGAGCCTGCGCCAGACCAAGCAGTACCACCCTAACATCATCAGCGCAGATGCCACGACGAAGATCAGTATGGGTAGCAAGAACATTATATCATTGTCCATATCGTCCATCGCGGACAACTTGAGTGGCTCCCGGCTGTGCGAACTATCCAGGTTCTGCAAATAGTAAATAATCAAAGTATATAGAGATAAATTATAGAGATAAGAGATATAAAGTGTAATTACAAAAATAGAAGTTCGACATATTCGCCTTAAAAAGGCGCGGGCATTTTGAAGATTAAAATAAAATGTTTATAAAAAAATAAAAAAAAATAATTTAAATTTTATGCAACAAAAATCATTGAATGTATGTAAGCACTTTTCAACAAGACAAGTGTTGAGTTTGAATTTAAATTTATTTATCGGCATTACCCTGATAACTTGTGGAATCCATACTAATATTATAAATGCGAAAGTAAGGATGTTTGTTTGTTTGTAACGATTTCATGCTTAAACCTCCGAACCGATTTCAAAAATTCTTTCACCAATGGAAAGCTATAATATCAGGGAGTAACATAGGCTATATTTTATCCCAGTATTCCTACAGGAACGGGAACTACGCCGCGGGTAAAGCGACTGAAACTGAAGCGAAGCGAGGGCGGGTTGCTAGTGTGATTATAAATTTATATTGACATCTGATAACTTCTTCTTCTTCTGTTCTATGCAAAAGTATCAAGTAACGCTTTTGCATAGAACATTTCTTCCTCCTTTACTAACTTTAAAAAAAGATACGAATTATTCTTAACAAACATACCGATTTCCATGATGTTATATAGATAGCAACGATAAAACCTTATGTTTCTCAAAAAACGCTTTGCAATTAGTTAAAGGAGATAACACTTATTGCTTTCAAACATATTTTTTACACTATGAAAGCCCTGGCTATATGTATAGATATGTCCCATAAAATGATACCATACCTTAATACTGAACCTACGTATGCACGATGTGCACTGAGAGCAGATTCTTCATTAACGGCTTGTCGTAGCTGTTTTAGAGCAAATACAAAACTATTTCACTTGCTACACGTGTTGTGGCCCCCCCTTTTTTGGATTGGTCTGCGGTCGGCGCGCTCCTCACATCACTCCGTCCGGGGCGACAGAGCGGCGTAAGCACGCACACCACAACCCACCCGAACACCACATCGCCTTCGTCAGTGGGCCGACCACACTAGGTGGACTGACGACATAAAAGTCGCAGGGAACCGTTGGATGCAAGTGGCGCAGGACCGTTCCGAGTGGCATTCCCGTAGGGAGGCCTATGTATGGCAGAGGACGTGTGTAAACTGATGGATGGATGAATAGTATTATTTACTTCCTCATTATGTATAAGTTTATCACTTTTGTTTAGTGACATTCGATATATCATTGATATAGAATAGAAATAATAGAAGCCCAAAGATAGGAGTCCTTGTGGTACCCGCGAATGAAATGTGTACTTAGAATAGCAACTATTTGTTAGTGCGCTTCGTTCGGGAGGCGGGAAAGACGGAAGCACATCTTTCTGAGGGTATTTGCGTATGGCGCGGTGTCGTGGACTTAAGTATCACCGAAGCTCATTAGTAGGCAGCGCCCTTGCAAAGGTCCATGAGCGGCAGCGACACTTACCATCAGGTGTACTGTTTGCCACCGTTTGCAGTATAAAAAAATGCAGTGCACCAGCTACTTATAATACTAACATTATTCGTGAATTTAAATGATAACCAGGAGCCGGACTGTATGCATTTGCGTGTTTAAACCATGTTCAACGATGACAGCATATTTTAACTAAGATTACGGTACATATTATCAGTACGCCCACAATATATTTCGAGCGCACTAATCACTCTGCTTTCCGAAATGTGATAAAAGTGTTAATATCGCGAGTCCGACCAAATTGAATAGTTATAAAATGTAAGGGCGATTGAGTAATTATTGTGACTGGTCGGATTTGCGGTATTATCACTTTTATCGCATTTCAGCACCCAAGGTATTTTTAGCTGCGCGCATCTTTTGTTTTGGTACTTACGATTACAAAATGAAAGAGACAGAAGAGTGTCATAATTTTATTGTCGTATAATATTATTGTACCTATTATCGCTTATCAAAGGATTATTTACTACTTGTTTTCAATTTGCATACATCTTTGCAGGTGGCAGTTTAATAATAAAAAATATTAGCTCCTTACATATGAAATTAGCGTTTTGTCGTACTGACCACTTTGATCTGAAATATCTCCTCTTTGGTTAAGAATTCCAAATTCAAATTTATAAATTCATTAGCTGGTACATTTGAGTTTTGAAAACAGTCATTCATTTGTTTTTCCTCATTATTTTTCTTTCTTTTTTTTTTTCTTTGCCGACCATCGCCAGGGAGATGCTCGACAGCGTCAGGAATTGGCCTTCTCTGGAAACCTCTTCGGCGACACGTTCCGCCGCCGGTGACTCGGGCGGCGCAGGCGCGAGTACCTGCGCCTGATGCCGCCCTAGGCGAGGCCACGGGTGACCGGACCGGGGATTTTAGTCCGTCACCCGCAGAGAGGCTTACCGCGCGACGGCGACCGACGTCCCGGGACAGG
This sequence comes from Lymantria dispar, assembly GCA_032191425.1. Taxonomy (NCBI): domain Eukaryota; kingdom Metazoa; phylum Arthropoda; class Insecta; order Lepidoptera; family Erebidae; genus Lymantria; species Lymantria dispar. The sequence continues at coordinate 23,226,814 of CM063465.1, forward strand.
GACGTCGAGAGGTGAGGGTACCCGAAAGGGTATTCCGTCGGGCCGACCACTGACGAAAAGTCCCCCTGCTCCGGTGGTCGGCCCAACGACGAAGGCGACGTGGGACCCGCGCACCGTCCTTTAGTCGCCCCGGACGGAGTGGACCACACGTGCGCTTACCATAGCCCACCAATAAAAAAAAATCTTTTCTTTGGCGTCGCTTATTACCGCACAATGGAAATCGTGAAATATATAAGAGTGGTAGGACCACACTGTCGACAGTTATCTGTCTACAGCCGCGGGCCGGTCCATCCGAGGTAGTACCACACTGAGCAGAAAAGCGACGTCTGAGTAGTAGCGATTTGCTACTGTGCTTCGTTCGGTGAGCGAGAGAGCCGGAAGCCCAACTTTCTGAGGGTGTTTGCGTGTGGAGGGTTTTGGCGGTGCCCTTAGTATCACTGAGCCTCAATGCACGCATTCACACTCCCTTCACTTTCATCGCGGTAGGCAGCGGCCCTGTAAAGGTCCATGAGCGGCAGCAACACTTACCATCAGGTGTACTGTTTGCTCGTTTGCCACCGTTTGCAATAAAAAAAAATCGTTATATTTACGAGTACGAGCTCTACCGTGGCACCAGTGCTGCAGAAACAGCTCGAAGGATTAATGATGTGTACGGCGCTGGTGTCGCAAAAGAAAGCACGGTACGTTTTTGGTTTCAACGTTTTCGTTCTGGAAATTTCGACCTTCAGAACCAACCCCGTGGACGACCGGAGATCAAAGTGGAAAATGAAGAATTAAAGGCGGATCATTTATGGAAGTGGATCCATCACAAAGCACTTCAGAGATAGCTGCAGACTTCGGGGTAAATGACAAAACTGTATTAATCCACTTGAAGCAAATCGGGCAAGTAAAAAAACTTGAACGATGAATTGAGTGAATCGAACTTGCAAACACGCGTCGACTGCTGTGTTACTTTGCTCAACCGACACAATAATGAAGGGATTTTAAATCGAATCATTACTTGTGATGAAAAGTGGATAGGTACGATAATCGGTAGCGCTCATCGCAATGGCTGAACCCCGGAGACCCAGCCAAATCCTTCCCAAATCGAAAATTGACTCAGAAAAAGTTACTTGTGAGTGTTTGGTGGACTAGCGCTGGTGTCGTTCACTACAGCTTTCTAAAGCCCCCACTACATGTCGGCAGATGCGTCCGCAGACGACGTCAGATGCATCCGCGGATGGATCTCTGTGCGCCGTCCACACGTCTGCAGGTCGATCAGTCTGTATTGACTCTTGACGGACGCAACACGTACGCACGCGAAATGGATATTGAGACCGTAGCTGTTGCAGCTATTTATTTATTTAAGACCTTTAAGTACTATTTAAGTGTACATCGCAGTAGTTATTAAAAAAAAATGGAGAAGAGGAACGTGGTGGACGCTGTAATCAGCATACATAGAAACCGAAAAATGTGGAAAAAAAATCATTTCCATAATGTATTTTTTGCCCTCCGTGTGGTAACGGAGTAAGAATAAAATTCACCACCATCCCCCACACATTCATTCTTACCCGTGGGTGATCGTACGAGACGACTAAGGGATATAAAACGCATATAACATCTACGCGAGAGAAGGAAAACTCGAAATAAAACCCCATACCAACCTATACCGACACGTTTGACCAGCGTAGTACCCTTCTATTATGGAGGAGGCCCGAGCCCAAATGTGGGACGTATATGGGCTGAGATGATGAAGATGATGATTTATTGCAATTTTTTTTAACACATCCTCCTGGACGCCATTTTTTTTCGCAGGAATAGCGTGGATAACTAGCTTTTAGAACTACATATATGCAGAGCCATCCCGAGAATTTGATAATTTTGTTCGAATTTCTGCTTGATACAGCTCCAGGAATTTGAGTGTTTTGTCAGTGCTCGTGTTAGCCATTTTAACGAGCAAGTAAAAAAGAAAGAACGAAAGAATACTGCAGAAATCACGCGTGCATTTTCATCCGCTTCCCGATGAACACTGATGCGTCAGAGGTGTGGACGCAACACTCAGCGCTGGCGTTGAAACCCTTTGATCCGTGCTACAAAAACCGACAACTAACGGATGTGTGCCGGATGCATCTGCGGACGTCAAATATCTACCACAGACGAGCAAATCACCCCCTCTACACGTCCGCGGACGCGTCCGCCGTTGACATCTGCGGACGCATCTGCCGACGTGTAGTGGGGGCTTAAAATCTGGCCAAACGATTACGGCAGATATCTATTGTCAGCAACTGCAAACCATGAAGGAAGAACTAGCTGTTAAACAACCGAGATTGGTCAATCGCTGTAGGCCACTGCTGCTTCACGACAACGCAAGACCACACACTGCACAGCAAACAACCACTAAGTTAGATGAGCTACAATTGGAATGTCTGCGACATCCACCGTACTCCTCGAACTTTGCTCCGACAGATTACCATTTTTCCGGAATTTGGACAACTTCTTACAAGGAAAAAAATTCAACTCCGATGCGGCAGTCCAAACCGCCTTCAAAGAGTTTATTGATTCTCGCCCCCATGGTTTTTTTTAGTAAAGGGATCAATGAACTGGCAAACAATGAGATGGCAAAAGTGCATAGATAACAACGGTGTATACCTTGATTAACTAAATATATTTTACAAAAACAAAATTGACTTTATATTCCTCCCATACACAACGCCAATTTCATATGTAAGTAACCTAATATACATATGACTTTTATCGATTAAGATAATAATAAATTACGATATGATTTTTGATAACTAGGTAAATAACCTGATTATAGATAACCAGGTAAATAACCTAGTTATCTATAACAAGAAATAATGTTAACAGTATACACTTACATAGATATAAAAATAGATATTCACATACATATACAGGGTGTATCAGGTTATGGGACAACTGTTCGAGTATGTTGTAGTTTAACGGTCATAGATCGTAATTAGAATGTATATTACAATATAACATAAAAGTTATAATATCTAAAACGGCAAAAACACTCACGTGCTGAGATCGATTACGTCGACCCGGGTTTCGAGCATGTCCGATGCTCATCATCAGGGCGAGTGCGCAGTGGCGTCTGCGAGGCCCCGGCGTGCACTCGCCGGAACCGCCGAACCCGGGTCGACGTAATCGATCTCAGCACGTGAGTGTTTTTGCCGTTTTAGATATTATAATATGGATCAGTCTCACGATAATTTCAATACTAAAACATAAAAGTTATAGTGATTTTAAAAATGTGTGTTAAACAGTCTATGCCTTAAGTGTTACGTATTATGTAGGCATGTATAGACAGGATACATGTAGACATGTAAAGCTTCGACAATATGAATAGGTAGGAATTGCGCAAACGCTTCAATGGTAGCGTAGGATAAAAAGCGACTCAGCGACGGTCATCGGCTGATCAGCTGATTTAAAGTGAAGATTGTTTTGCTTATGCGAACGTAATCATTGATTTTTTCAATTTCTAATGAACATTTAACAAAGTACAAATGTTGCAGATTAAGTATATACTTTATAAATTTCAATAAGATTTACACGAAAAGGCGATGACTAAATTGAAAACTTTACATGTCTCTAATTCATTAACGAATAGATATTCTTCCTCCAATTTTTTTTATGGGTTCCTGACTCCATTGCCTATCTCCCCTTTGACGAGTTGCCCCATAACCTGATACACCCTGTGTAAAGGTATGTAACACGATAACACTGAGAGAGTTATTTCGGTACCAATTTGTCGACACAATCTGATGTCTTCTGGTGAACAAACAAATACCAAGGTCATAACAATATTGATGATAACTTTTGTAATATAAACTATATAAGAAGAATAAATATTACATCGAACAGTGTATGTAGTGATTGTGGAGTGATCATCATCGTTTCAACTCATATACGTCCCACTGTTGAGCTCGAACCTCCTACACAATAGGGGGCAACTTGACCTTACATGCTGACCAGATTGGTACAGGGTTTTATTTCGAGTTGTCTTTCTCTTTCGTAGATGTTATATGCATATTATATCTCTTAGTCGTCTTGCCGACATCCACGGGCAAGATAGGGAATGGTGAAATCTGTGAATTGTATTCTTACTCCGTCACCACACGGAATACATATTGAATTCGGTTATTTTTGTCCAATTTGCGGAGAGTGAGGACTATAGATATAGTAAAATATCAGCTGATATACGTCCCACTGTTGGGCACGAACCTACTACACAATAAGATAGAAATTAACCTACGCTATTCTAGTCAAACGGTTTGATATAGCGTTTTATTAGGAGTTATTTCTTTCCTTAAATATATGTTATATGCATATTATAAACTCTCGGTCGTATTTTAAGACACCCTAGGACAAGATAAGGTATAGAGAACTGTATTTACACTCGATCGTCACACCAAAAGATTTTCATTTAATATCTAAAAATACTCACTTGAAAATTGCCTTAATCTACTCTTTTTTTTTAAACACTTATTATCAATAGTAAATACACTTTTTAATATAGTTTACGTATATTAATATATGTATATACACTGTATACAACACTGCAGTTTGATATCATATAACAGACAGCACTAACAACTCGCGAGCTTTATATACTTCCTGTTACACAGTTCCGTCCCCTTACAATATAACGACTTCTGAGTATTACACATTGTAGATAATACTCTTACACAGATTTTATCGAGTTTGTATTTGATATTTGTTTGCACGACGATACAAACACGATGGTCACGGGCGAACTGTGACCATCAACGTGATAATATATTATTATTAACTTTAATATATTGAAATAAAACGGAAATGTGAAATATGAAATACAAACGTGTAATACATATGTGTAGTGTCGCACGCGTCTTCACTCGCAATGATCGGTCTATTGATATAACCAACCGCGCCCAAACGTGGGCGGTGACCTTGGGTTTACCATACAGCCCAGACTGCACTTAGAATATTGTGATAACTAAAACTGTTGACATACTAGACTAATATTTTTTAAATATCGGTGTTTCGATACATCGATATTTAAAATGAATATCGATATTTCGTTATATCATCCTCATCATTTCAGCCTATCGCCGTCCTCTGCTGGATGTAGACCTCCCTCACGTTACACCACAGACTGCGATCGTGTGCCGCCTGCATCCAACAATACCTAGCAACTTTCACCAAGTCATCGGTCCCTCTAGTTGAGGGCGTCCTGCACTGCGTCGTCCGATACGTGATCGCCACTCGAGAACCTTTCTTTCACAACGGTTGCTGGTTGGTCGAGCGATGTCATTTGCCCATTGCCACTTTAGCGTGCTAATTCTTCGTATCATGCCGGTTACATGCGTTCTTCTGCGGATTGCCGTACTTTGGATTCTATCTCGCACAGATATACAGGGCATAGCCCGTTCTAGAGCACGCTTTTTCAGTACATGGCATCTTTATAAAAAAAAAGAAAATATGTGGATGTGTATGCTTATAAAAGTCAAGAGAACACCAATATTTGCGTGATTCCCGTGATGAGGATTTTTTTATCTAAATTGTTACGCCACTGAGTGCAAATGAACTACAGTAGATAAAGTTTACGGTGATTTATGTAGAATAAATTAACAAGGAATATAAAATTAAAAATTTATTAAAATAAATATCGACCTTCGATATTTATTTTTTTAATATCGAACTATCGATATATCGTCCAACGAAATATAAGTAATAATAAGTATCGACATTTTTAAATAATGATATCGTTATTTTGATATATCGATACTTTATCAACAGTCCTAATTTTATCTAGTTGTTATTCAGAAGCCGCACGGAGTCTGGTGCTGTGTTATGTCGATATTTTGTTGCTAATAATAAACTGACCAAGAGATAACGTCGTACTAGTTATAACTTTCACATTATCAGTTGTTTTGTTATAAATAAAGTTTGTTATAATTAAAGGTTAGGAGTGGTAGGACCACACTGTCGACAGTTATCTGTCTACAGCCGCGGGGCGGTACGTCCGGGGCAGTACCATGCTCTCGCAGAAAATCGACGTCTGAGTAGTAGCAATTTGTTACTGCGCTTCGTTTGGTGAGCAAGAGAGCCGGAAGCCCAACTTTCTGAAGGTGATTGCGTGTGGAGGATTTTGGTGGTGCCCTAGGTATCACCGAGCCTCAATGCACCCATTCACACTCCCTTCGCTTTCTTCGCGGTAGGCAACGGCCTTGTAAAGGTCCATGAGCGGCAGCAACACTTACCATCAGGTAAGTAAGTCTGTTTGCTCGTTTGCTACCGTTGTATATAATAAATAGCATACCGTTACACAACGTGTAACATAATTAACGCACACCCTGAAACTAATTTCTTCAGAATCGGTATCTGGATCGATTTTGATTGTTTTTTATGTAGCTAATTTTTTTTCTCAAATTTAGTTAGAACTAAGTAAATTACAGTCATCCTAAACAGCTAGCTAAACAGTTCATAGAAACGAAAATGGAACGTAAATCAGTGTATTAAGACTTTTTAAAATGAAATATTAAATTAGTAAGCAAATTTCAGATGCCATGGCAATATGTTTGGGACAAGTCATCAGTCACGCCGTGAGCACCTTATCAATAAGAGGTCAATTGTGAAGTGCAAATAAAATATCGTAATCCCGACAACCGCTGGGGAAGAAAGGTTCTCGAGTGGCGACCACGTATCGGACGACGCAGTGTAGGACGACCCACTAGGTGGACCGATGACCTAGTGAAAGTTGCTGGGCGTCGTTGGATGCAGGCGGCACAGGACCGCACATTGTGGCGCAACATGAGGGAGGCCTACATCCAGCAGTGGACGGCTGTAGGCTGAAATGATGATGATGATGATGATGAATCCCGCATTTCGCTGTCTTTTCGGTATACCAACATTTAATACACGGAAATGGTGAGAACTTTGGCACGGTGTGATGATAACGTGGCACTAGCGTGTAGAACATTTAACGCGAGATACGGTACTAGTGTAGACCGCCGGACTATGTTATCAGCAACACAACGTCTTCGAGACCACAGAACTTTTCGTCCAAACACGGCTATCGACAGGGGAGACAATATGCGTACACACACTCGTCTTCAAAACGAAATTATTCGACGTCGATTATTTCGACGAAAATCCGCATAGTAGTACCCGGGAAGTAGCGCCACGCTTTGGGTGTAGTCATATGCACATATGGCGCACGCTTCGTGGTGATGGCGAGCATCCATTCCACCTCAGGCGATGCCAGGAGTTGACGCCAAGTGACTACTTACCACGCTTAGAGTTCTGCCGCTGGTTATTACAAAATTGGCAGCGAAACATTATTTGGACTGACGAAAGTACATTCACTCGTGTGGGAATGTATAATCAACATAACAGGCATTTATGGATGCATGAAAATCCACACGCATGCAGAGTAGACTCCTTCCAACATCGATTTTCAATCAATGTCTGGGCGGGTATGATCGGTACACACAGACTGGGACCCATATTTTTACAACGTCTAACAGGAGAATCATATTTACTGTTTTTGCGAGAAACTTTACCTTCTCTATTAGAGGACATACCTCTTGTTAATTTACAAGAGTTATTTTACCAACACGATGTTGTCCCCGCGCATTTCACCTGGAGTCTTCGCCAGCATCTTCATGCCGAGTACGGAGAACGCTGGATCGGTCGCGGGGGGCCTGCCCAGTGGCCTCCTAGATCAGCTGATTTGACGCCACTCGACTTTTTTTTTGTGGGGGCGGATGAAATCGCTAGTTTATAACACAGAGACAACAAGTGCCGAGGAACTAAAAAATAAGATAATAACCGCCTTTGAAAAAGTGAAAAGTGACACTGCAGTATTATCTAAAATAAAACAACAATTACGAAAACGGTCATTAAAGTGCATTGAACAAGGCGGTGGACATTTTGAAAATGTTTTAAAACGACAACGCCGTGTGAGTGCAAATTAAACTGTAAGTTTGTTTATCATAAACAAACTTTTTTTTAAAAAACAACTTTAAACAAACTTTTATTTAAATTATTGTAAATATTTTGATTCACACCTTTTACGCCGACTTTGTTTAACTTTGTCGTAGGTATTTTGTCGTCTAATAAAATCACACTTTATCAGCAGTGTAATCATTCTTATTTACAAATTTTTTAGTTTAACAAATCAGTAATTACGAAATATTGGCTTCACATTGAACAAAATTATTCAATGTCGACAATCCAAAGCCTGAAAAGTGTGATAGAAAGAAGAATCGTAAATATTTACTATCATAAAGCATAATGTAGTTATTTCGTGTACCTATTATTACCAAGTAGGTAATTATTGTCGGGCGGCACTCGGAGTTGGTCAGTCGGTGACCATTTTATTTCCACGAAATGGGAATAACTAATTTCACAAATAAACAATGTTAACGCACATATAAATATTATTTGGTGTATGCATTGCGTTTATATCATTATATTCTAATTGGGGTGTTTGAGGGTGTGCGTTAATCATGTTACATGTTGTATATAATAATATAATAAATAGTTATATTGAAATACAACTATTTTCACATTTATCATTTTTCACGGCGACAAATGCCGTGATCATGAACGCTGTTTGAAACATCTTTAAAGTAATAATTAAGATTCAAAATTTTAAATAACGCAAACCAAAATAATACAAAAAAGAAAGTATTAATAGGAATTATTAATTAATTGTCATTTGACGACTGTACTGGCACGCGTGAAGCATATAATCAAGTAATCATTCGCCATTACATCATTTGGGAAGAGAGCTACTACTTTTACACTGCTGGACCGATATTAATCAAACACAACAATTTCAAACAAAAAAAATGCACACCGAAATCCATCCCTCCATTTGAGAGTTACGATGCCACAGACAGACACACACAAACACACACACACACACACACACACACACACACCACACACGCACCGACATCAAACATATAACACCCCTCTTTTTCCGTCGGGGATTCAAAATCAAAAACAAACGTGATTAAATACGTAAAAATAGTTTTAATATGAATAATACTCCCGCCAATATAAACACACGCGGTCTTCATATTCGAGTATTTTCCTTTATTTCAGGAGCTATTCCTACCAGATAGTCATCTGATAGGCATTCCTAGGTGTTGTAGCAAGATAAATTGCTTCAAGATTCTGTATATGGTTGAGGGGGAGCACCGACCAAAAGACAGTTTTATCTATCTGATGACGTCACGCACTTGCTACTAATACATGTTACACTGTCATCATCAGTCGCGGCTCTAGGCTGTGTAGTGCCCGTGTGCAAGTAATAACCTGGCCTAACCCACTTGTATCAATATACGCGAATAATATGGAATTAGAACCCCGCTACGCATTCTATACTGCTTCTATTTCTATACGGAGCGCTGCAGTGGAGGCTGTATCGGTCGCAAGCGGCTCTCGACGCCCCCTAACACCCGCTTGCTCTGCACTGTAGGTAAGCCCCCTGGTTATCATTACCGTGCTCTTATGCCAATAACTGGTTCTTAATACTCAATATGTAAGTAATCTTCTTTCATATTAGACATTGCAATAGTTTTAAGAACCGGCGTCTGCGTGACATAATCCTTGGGAATGTAATCTTAGACCATATACGTTATCAATCATATACGTTACAATTTCTAACTCCTTTTATTTTTATGTTACCTATCCTCAGTGTAACAACCAGACAGCATTAGATGCAGTTGTTTGCCGCCTTTGCGACATCCACGAACAATGTAATGTTTAATGTATTCGTAGGTGTCACCGCACAATAGATGCCTTACACTATATGAACACTAAATATCAGTCGTGTTTTAGACATATCGACACTAAGAGGCAAGTCGTCACTTGCGTGCACGACGAACTCACCCTGTCTAACATTGACAGCGGCAGTAAAATGTTTACTTGTTTTATGTGCGCTAATAAATAACTACGCTATCTTAAGTATATTGGTGCTGGTAAATGCTAAAAACACCCTCAGAAAGTTGGGCTTTCGACTCTCTCACTCACCGAACGAAGTGCAGTAACTAATTGCTACTACTCAGACGTCGATTTTCTGCGAGAATGTGATACTACCCCGGACGGACTGGCTCGCGGCTGTAGACAGATAACTGTCGACAGTGTGGTCCTACCACTCTTACTGGTCTGACCATTATGTAACGGATAAGTGGGTACTGCGAGGTCATAAGCTTCAATAATAGATTAACAAATAGTAACAAGACAGAACAATGCATAATGTATTTATTCAGGCGTTTTATTACAAAACCTTCAGCCATATTCTCAATTAAATGAAGCATTTTTATAAAAGCAGTCCTCGACTTACGTCGTTTCGATTTACGTCGTTTCAAGTTACGTCGAACAATGTTTGACACTATTCTTCAAGCATACGTCAATTGCTTAGATTTCCGGCATAGGAGAATTCACTTGTCGTGCGGTCAATGTCGGTGGGGTTGTAGTTGTAGGAGTGATAGTTTCTTTAAGTTAAAAGTTTAATTTATTATTTCTCATTACATATTTTGATTACGGATTAAAGTTTTATCATTATTATTAAAATTAATAACACAAATGCCAAAAATAACTAGCAATTTCATAAGTACATATATAATCATTTTAAGAACTTACTTTTGATAATAAAGTATATCCTTTGTTATAAATTCAGTATTTTTTTTATTTTGTGTCCGTGTGGATCCTAATCCTTGAGATTTACATGTAAACATATGAAAAAATATGTCTCGACTTACGTTGTTTCGACTTACGTTGTTTCGATTTACGTTGCGTAGGTATGTCTAGAACCTATCATGCTATAAGTACGAGGACTGCCTATATATAACTTTAACGTACAATGAAAATATATACAATCTAAGCAACAGATATTAGCTTTGTACATATTTTTAAACTTACATTTGTTGTAAATAATCATATCGTTTTCTGTTAAAAGAAAGGGCACATTGTACTTTACTGGACAAGGGCGATATTGTGCTTTACTAGACAATACGGCACTTTTGTAGCTGGCATTACACTTTCATAGTTTAAACTATACTTTCGTAGTTTTAGTGGTTTTCATATTTGCCGTAGCTGTTAACTTCGTAGACACTTTCGTAGACAATATTGTGTATGTTATGTAGTTAGCGGCCGTGGCTCGCGCCTACGCTGTATGATTAGTGCGGCACGTTGGGGTTGTACGGGGGTTGTTTATTGGTGCACATCGCTTGATCGTAGGGCGGGGGACACACTGTAACATATAACACAATATACACGTTAATTTGATGTTATTACAATCATCATTATCTAAAGTGACGTGCTATGTAAGAACTTAATAATAATAATAATGTTTATGAAGTTTTAGGAGTGGTAGGGCCACACTGTCGACAGTTATCTGTCTACAGCCGCGGGCCGGTCCGTCCGGGGCAGTACCATGCTCTCGCAGAAAATCGACGTCTGAGTAGTAGCAATTTGTTACGGCGTTTCGTTCGGTGAGCGAGAGAGCCGGAAGCCCAACTTTCTGAGGGTGATTGCGTGTGGAGGGTTTTGGTGGTGCCCTTGGTATCACCGAGCCTCAATGCACGCATTCACACTCCCTTCACTTTCTTCGCGCTAGGCAACGGCCTTGTAAAGGTCCATGAGCGGCAGCAACACTTACCATCAAGTGTACTGTTTGCTCGTTTGCCACCGTTTGCAATAAAAAAAAAAAAAAAAAGTTACGTTGATATTTGAATACCTTCACACTAGGTACAGTTATAAGAACAACAAAAAAATGTGAGTTCATCCCGCAAAGAAGATCATCATCATTTCAGCCTCATGTAACTCCTATAAGTGAGGAACCTTAATAGTCTCAGTATAAGACACCGAGGTTTGACTCTTAAGAAGTCCCGGGAAACGCTTTTAATTGTCTTGGAACACGCAACGAATTAAATTAGGATAGAAAATGGGGAGGAGTTAGAAAGGCTCTATTTTTCTTCTATGCAAAGTGGGACATGGCGCAAAATAAGATTTGCGCCATCCATTTCAATCATTGCCATTTGATAAGAGTATGTACCACTACGTGAAGCGCAGCAGTACAGCACCACGGAGTTAACAAAGCTTAAAGGGGCTCTTTGTGTGCTTAAGGATTAGTTGCATTAGTACAAGTAGGTGGCAGTTAGCTAATGGGACGTACCGTCAGAATTTGCGTACGGCATGGGGTGCGGGTAGGACGCAGTGGAGTTTGGAGCGCTCGTAGGGTATGGAGCTGGACCACCCGTAGGACCGGGCATACCTGTGGGATACTGCTCTGGCGGAATCCTCTGGTACACCGTCACTGTAGGCGCTGTGAAATAAATGTTTACAATCTCGCGCATTTCTCCTGAAAGAATCAACCAGCTTTTAATATTTCCTGCTCATATCTTAGAGTTAATACGTTCACAAATGCAGGCTGTCAAGCTAATGAACATCATGAAGATTATAATGCTAATGATGACACTACAATATTATTTATTTGTGTAAAGTATAGATGTATAGAGTACAAGTAATCTATATAATGCTGTATGATGCCGGCTACAAATACTACCAATTCTTACATTGCTCGTGGGTATCGTAAAAGACGATTAACAGTTTTACAACAACCTGAGTCAACTCCATCTGAGGATTGCCAATCAACGGTTACATTTACAAAAGCTGAAGAAGCACACTGTCGGCAATTGTCTGTCTACAGTCGCGGGCTGGTTCATCCGAGGCAGTATGTACCACACTAAGCAGAAAATATACGTACGAGTAGCAGCAATTTGTTACTGCCCTTCGTTCGGTCAATGAGAAAGCTGGAAGTCTGTCTTTCTGAGGGTGCTTGCGTGTGGTGGGTTATGGTGATGCTTTTAGTATCACCGAACCTCATTACATGCACACTCCCTTCACTTTCTTCACGGTAGGCCACTGCCTGCATAGCTCTATGAACGGCACTGTAACTTACCAACAAGTACGCTGTTTGCTCGTTCGCCAACAATAGCAATAAAAAAGACTAAAATCGCTCTTGTAGATCAACAAATAAAAAATATAGAAAAATAGACAAAAATAAATCCAAATAGGGTTGACTTCAGGAAGGCGACCAGTGATAACCATTTAGCCATATGTACTATGGAGAAGGGGTATACATTACGTCAACCCCAAGTGGTTGATTGGAGCAGGATGAATTGATTGTTAAACACAATACGTATTGTTAGATACAATACATATTGTTAGATACATAAATATTCTTAGATACATACATATTGTTAGATACAAGACATATTGTTAGACACATACATATTGTTAGATACATACATATTAAATTGACAGCTGTTGGTGATGACCTCACATCCGACGCAGGCACAGGTCTGACCCGCAGCCATACTGAAAGTGAAAAAAAAAACATTTTAATATATGACATTTATCCAACTCCTACCCCTAAGTCATATATACAGATAACATCTATGCTAGAGATGGAAAACTCGACATGAAACCTAAACGAACACGTTTGATCAGCGTGGTATAGTAAGGTCAGAGTCCCTTTACACCATACTTGTCAGATAGGTTGGTACACGGTTTCATTTTGAGTTTTCTTTCTCTTGCATAGATATTTATATTTAATCCCTTAGTCGTCTTTTCCGATACGCAAGGGCAAGAGAGAGGGGGGGGAGGGGAGGAGGTTAGTGAAATATTTTCTTATAACATCACCGCACGGAAGAAAGTATTTATAAGTTATTAACATATTTATAAAATAAGTGATTAGAGTTTCAATCATTGCAGTAATCTTAAGGATAATCGTCGTGAGGCCGTCAACTAAAGTATCAAACTCGCGCACCGCTACTTATTGAGTAAAAAGTTGAGAGCCGCCTCTGTATCCGGAGCTTGACACACAATTATAGTGTTAGGAGTACACTGTTGTGAGCGGGTGACGGACTAAAGTCCCGGTCCGGTCATCCGCGACAGCTTGGCATAGGGTTTTGTTTCGAGTTTTCCTTCTCTTGCATAGATATCATATGCATACTATATCACTTAGTCGTCTTTTACAAGACCCACGGGTAAGAGAGGGAGTGGTGAATTGTATTCTTACTCTGTCACCACACGGCAGTAAAAATGAAAAATCAAAAACTTCGACGCATTGCACATTTTTGCAAATATCTCGTTGCCTATGAGTTTTGGCTATTTGTTAACAACAAATTTTGAGCAAACAATTTCAGAAATCGGTTATAAATATAGTTGAATACACAGATATCTAATTAATAAAAAATATATTAATATAATGTAATACTTAATAAATACAATAATTATTAATAATGATGTATTTATTAATAACTAAATCACTTTGTATAGTTTGTCTTTGACCGCGACTACCGGTTGACCTTGAATCATGCTCTACGCCCTCTGTCTCGAAACGAGATCTTGCAAAAAATGTGCAAGAAATTCATTTTTGTGACCTTTGATCTTAAATTTTATTAGTTCGTTATGTAAATTTATAGCTGGATATCTCAAATTCCAAGATACTTGATTTTGTTTAAAATGAGTGAACTAAGAGGATTTTGTCTATTTGAGCACATATGAAAATCATTCTACAGTACGCAAACGCTTTGATACATTTTTTTTTAGATTTTCCTCCTCGACTGATCTCGTCTACTTACATCTATTAATTTCTTAGGATATCTGTGACTAGAAAGGATGGGTGTTATAGAATACGTCTGGAGGAAGTACAACAAAATACAAAATACGTACGTGACGCCATGAAACCGCGCCTACGCCAGTAGAAGTAGTAGATCGCTAACATCAGCAGCACAGATATCAAGAAGAAGAGTACGGGTAGCAAGGTAAACCAGGTATCCATCGCGACAAACTTGAGCGGCTTCCGGCTGCGTTGACTATCTAGTGTCTGCACAAAATTACATAATTAAAACACACATATCATATCTATACAGTGTCCCGTAAGTAATGGACCAACGGGCTATGAGGCGTACTGAGACTTATTATATAACAAAAATTATCTATTTTATTGTCCTAGGTCTTGTAATTATGAAATTACGATTTTTTTTTCAAATGTGAGGAAAATGTCATCCATGTATGCTAAGTATTAAATTTTACAAGATCTTTTTTTTTATTTTATTGTTATTTTTATTTAAGATAGTTAAGAATACATTAGCCTTCCTAATTAAAATGATATTCAGCCATTATTGTTAATTGCATGGACATTCAAATATACAATAAGTGCAAATTGAAAATTTAAAAATATTCTAAGTTAAATTTGAACCAAGCTGTCGTAAAAAAATGCATTACGGCCTTCATGAAATGTATTTTACAAACATCTACATCTAATACCAATTACATAAAGGTATAATACGGTAGTTTAAAGTAGTTAATAATTGTTAAATTGGCATAGAACGCTAATTTCTAGAAGTTTTAAGGTAATCAACCCATTATGCGATTCCGAGAATTGTTGCACAAAATGTGGGTAGAATTCTTTTGTAATATTTTGGACCAATAATAGACGTTACTCAAACACTCTTCACCTATCTACAACCAAACACCAACTAAACACTAAAAACCAAACTTTGTGGCTTGAAGTAAGGTCTTTCCTTATATCAATATCATATGCGACATTTTCGAAAGAAAATAAAAACACATATTTATATTATTTTGATATTTGTGAAAAACCTTTTATTACACATAATTTTCCTACAGCAAATGCTCAAAATACCTTCCTCCTGCTCTTATGCAACAACACCTCATAAAGTTTCTATGTAAATTTCTTCGAGCTCGTTCATTATTTTTTACTGTTTCAGTCACATTACTTATTTTTCTCTTAATTCTCTTTCACTAGGAATAGTTTTCTTATAAACTATTTGTTTACAGTAACCCCATAAATAATAAACCAAAGCATTCAAATCGGGATACCGTGGTGGCCATGCAATCGTACCTCCGCCTCCTATCCATCTATGTGGGTACGTATTGTTCAAAAATTCAATCACTTGTCGTGAATAGTGAGCGGGTGCTCCATCATGCTGGCACCACATTCTCCCACGTACTTCTTGCGGTGTCTCTTAATAAATAAGCAAGATCATGTTTCAAAAAGTGAAAATAAACGGGCATGGATGACGATTTCATCACATTTGAAAAAATATCGTAACTTCATAACTACAAGACCTAGGACAATAAATTTGATTATTTTTGTTATATAATAAGTCTCTAAGTCAATGCGTTTTCTTCTTGGGGTGCGTCTGTACCCCAAGGTACCGTTAATGAAATTCTAATATGGGTACGGTTCTAGGGTTAAACTAGTGTGGTAGTTGTGTGTAAACAACTATCAAAGTAGAAAACTATCGTCCCCAATCTACACTTTATATAATACAATGCTATTTATCGATAATTCGTATTATTTCATCTCAGCCCACATATGTCCCACTATTGGGCTCGGGCCTCCTCCATAATGGAAGAGTAATTGACCTACTATACCACGCTGGTCAGACGTGTTGGTATAGGGTTTTATTTCGAGTTTTCCTTCTCTCGCATACATGTTATATGCGTTTTATATCCTTTAGTCGTCTCGTACGATCACCCACGGGTAAGATAGGGGGTGGTGAATTGTATTCTTACTCCGTCACCACACGGATAATTCGTATTATTTATCTGATAAGATTTCCGTTTGCGAATAAGTTTCAACTTAGTCTGACCATAAAAACTGTTACAATTAAAAATAAACAAAATACCTACTACATTAATTTGAATTTGGAATCTGTCATTTTTTTATTATTATTAATTGTGTTTTATCATTTTAGTGCAAATACATTTTACAATATTTTGCGATATTAAAATGGAGTGGAGTGATAAAGAGAACCGAATCGCTGTGATTGCATTACACAAAGTTGGTATGGAGCCAAATGCAATTTATAAAACTGTCCATACGCTTGGTATTAGTAAAATGCTTGTGTACCGGACTATTAATAGATATCATTATATCTTCTTCTGTTTGTGACAGAATAAGATCTGGCCGTCCACGAAATGTTCGTACAAAAACGGTGGTCAAAGCAAGTAAGTAAAGGATGCGAAGAAATCCTGATCGAAAGAAAAAGATTTTATCTCGGTAGATGAAGATAGCACCTAGAACCATGTCGCGTATTTTAAAAGATGACTTAGGACTTGCAGCCTGTAAGAGAGGTACTGGTAATTTCTTAACTGATAATTTAAAAAAGAATAGGGTAGTAAAATCGACGCAACTACAGAAACGGTATGCAAAGGGAGATCACGGAAAAATTTTGTTTACAGATGAGAACATTTTTACAATTGAGCAACATTTTAACAAACAAAACGACCGTATTTATGATTAAAGATCTAAGGAAGCTTCCCAATTAATCAACAGAGTGCAACGTGGGCACTATCTGACTTCAGTTATGGTTTGGTGAGATATTAGATATGAACGAGTGACTGAGCCATGCTTTTGTGAAAAAGGTGTCAAAACATCGGCACAAGTGTATCCAGATACCATTCTTGATAAGGTAGTGAAATCCCTTAACAACACCATGTTCAATAACCAAAAATGGTCCTTCCAACAAGACTCGGCGCCGGGTAATAAAACTCGGTCTACGCAGTCTTGGTTGGAAACAAACGATTCGAACTTCATCAGAGCTAAAGACTGACCGTCGTCTAGTCCCGGTCTTAATCCGCTAGAGTATAATTTATGGTCAGTTTTAGAGAGTACGGCTTGTACTAAATGCCATGATAATTTGGTGTCCCTAAAACAACACATACGATTGACAGTGAAGAATTTGTCCATGGAAAGAGTGCGTGCTTCTATTGACAACTGGCCTCATCGTTTAAAGGACTGTATTGTAGCCAATGGAGACCACTTCTAATAAGCTTTTCATATATTTTTTTAAGTGAAACTTCTTTAGAATGGCTGTGATTTCAAACTCGATGAAACGAAAAAGCGAGTCCATAGAGACAAAAACACGTAAATGTATATGATTTAGCCGGCGAGAGAATGAGATAAAGGATGAAGGACGAAGGATAAAGGATAAAGAAGTTTTACTTCCTTTACTTTAAATTTTTTTATGTAATTATGTAAATAAAATAAAATTATTTGAAAAAAAAAAAAAAAAAAAAAACTTCTGACATGTGTACTTTGTACGTACGCTCTTTTTTATATTTATGTATTAATCTAACACACTGTAAAAGTAATAAATATTATTTGCAATAGAAAAAAATCTTTGAAGTATTTATGGCAAGACTAGGTATAAATAGCTCATTTTTAGAGCAGGCTGAATACGTCTTTCTATTGCCCCGTCTATTTCGTCGTGAGCGATTGAAGGATGACGTGATTCAATCACCCACCAGTTCGAAAGAACCACCACCTATATGCTGGTATCGATTCTCTGATAGCTAAGGTCGGCTCTTCTATAAATAGTCCTAGCATGTCAAATACTTGTGCTTTTTCTTAATAGTGCATCCTCTATGTACCAATACTATGGAGGTATAATGTGGGTAATGTAAGGGGGTACCGTAGGTAATACATGTCGTCCGTTCCCTTCAGGGTGAAGAAAGGTCGGTGTGTGATGCTACAACCCACATTCTTCCATCGCCATTACACCGACCACATGAAACGACTCCTTGAAGTCTGTTACCAACACGTTGAGTTACTTTTTCTGTTACCATCCCTCGTGAACTCCTCGGAAGTAAAGTAAACGCCATGAGTCGCTTTACATCATGCCTCAAGGAACTGTTCGAAACTTGTTCGACATCCGGGCATTTCCCTGAGCGCTAGAAAGAGGGGAGACTGGTACTCCAGGCGAAGCCGGGAGGCATGGTTTCGTTCAAAGTGATTGTGTGAGTGATTGATGGTCGGTGCTGATGCAGTAGTTGGAGCAGCAGCACGAGATGTTTTCCTTCCGACTGGTGCAGATATTGATGGGGCTCGGTTGCTTCGCCAAGTAGCTGCACACGGTCGTGAGTAGGGAGAGTACACCGTCCTACCACCATTGCGATTGCGACGAGGATACGGCGCAGCACACAGTCGAGGTGTGTGCCGCGTGAGCTGAGCAGTGCCGTGAATTTGTTGCAATCATCGGTGCCGACCTGACGCTGCCGACTATCGCGAAGACTACTCGGCAGCGTCAGAAACTGGGATGCGGTCGTAGTCTTCTGCGAGGCAGTAGTCTTGCGGAAGGAGGCGGCAGAGCGCTCGCGGAAGGAACGCCTCCACGACTATGCGGTCCGCTGCTGGCGACTCAGGTGTAGTAGTACCTGCGCCTGATGCCGAAAGGGGACGTTGAAAGGAGTGGGTACCCCGCGGGGGTATTCCGTCGGACCGATCACTGACGACAAGGAACTTTGCACCGGTGGTCGGCCCAACGACGAAGGCGACGTGCCACGGGTGGGTCATCGGGTCGCGCGCCGTCTCCCTGTCGCCCCGGACGGAGCTGGGTGGCGGGTGCGTTGACCATAGCCTACCCCGAAACAAAAATATTGCGGTTAATAACCACCATATTTTATTCCGGTATTCCCACAGGAACGGGCACTGTGCGGGTAAGGCGACTGAAACGCGTTGAGGGGAGTGATGGTTGAGGGGAGTGATGGCTGCTCTAGTAGTTAACTCATGATCGGGTGCCGCTTGTGGGATCTGGTCCAGCCATAATCATTTGAATTATATTAAATATCTTGCAGTTCGAAGGGCATCACACGGGAGCTAGGTCTTACAAAACATGTACACAAATTTATATCTAGTAAGAAGAAAAAAAAATTAAAATAATAGACAAGCCCGCTGAGTATCTTGCCGGATCTTCTCAGTAGCGGTCGCGTTCCGATCCGGTGGTAGTTTATTTTTATTGGATAATTTAATTTTATTTTGTAAAATTGACAATATGTACGAGTAAGTGCCCTCTCGGGGTCTATGCATAATAAATGATTTGAATTTGAAACCGAAGCGAAGCGAGAGCCGGTTGCTGGTGGTAAATATGTCACTGGGTAATTGTATGAACCGTTAGTTTATAAATAATCTAGTGAGATTATAAACTATCGATAGATTGTGAATGGACACAAAAATTTTTAATCTAACGCTATCGTAAGTTTTTAACCGTCAAATTATGATTTTGGGTATAACAAAATGCAAACTGCACGCTGATTGGTTCAACGCATCATTGTTTTCACTCGCTGCCCCTCCACCATTATTATTTTAGCGACATTATTACATTACATCAATTTAAAGATACTAAAACAGATTTAATTGCGCGATTTAATAACGTAGTGCTGTACGTATTTAATTTGCTGATAATTTTGTTTGTAACTCTATGCACACGAACACGTGTTGTCTACAACACAAACCAATCAGAGGACGGTTCACAAATTCACAGGCGAGAAATTGCAAGTGCAGTGCTCCGATTGGATCATTTCTTTTTGAACTGACGGTTAAAAGTATTAAAATCACAATTGACTATTGAACATGGACAGCTTATAATCTTATTAAAATGTAAGCGTTAGATTGTAAATTTTTGTTTCTGTTCACAATCCATCGATGGTTTATAATCTCAATAAATACTTTATAAACTAACGGTTCGTACAATTAACCGGTGATATATATATATATATATACTTACACAGGTATATAAAGATATATAACACATGCATATAACAATCTTTATATGCTGCGTACAATCCGGTCTATAATAATGACTGAGAGAGTTATTTCGGTATATGTCGACAGAATCTGATGTCGTCTGATGAACAATTACATTACCAAGGTCATACAACTATTGATAATAACGTTTGTAATATAAACTATACAAGAAGAATAAATATTACATGGAACAGTGTAGGTACCTATGTAGTCATTATGGAGTGATCATCAACATCATTTCAGCTCATATAGGCCAACTGTTAAGTTAGAGCTACCTACACAATAGGAGGGGAATAGACTTTATTATAACATGTCGGTCAGACAGGTTGGTATTTCGAGTTTCCCTTCTCTTGCATAGATGTTATGTGCGTATTATATCTCTTAGTCGTATTTTACGACATCCACGTGCAAGACAGGGAGTGGTGAATTCTGTAAATTGTATTGTTACTGCGTCACCACATGGAATATATATTGAATGCAGTTATTTTGGTTCAATTTGCTGAGAGTGGGGGACTATAGATATAGTATAATAAAATATTCATTATATCAGCTGATATACGTCCCACTGTTGGGCGAGGACCTCTTCTATACCAATAAATAAAATTGGAGTGTCTGTTTGTAATGTCAAAATAATAGTCTTTTTCTTGCTCACACGGTTAAAAAATTTTAATCTGTATTTTAGGCGGTTATTTGCAAAATACAGATTAAAATTTTTTTGTCCGTCTGTCTGTTTGTTCCGGGTAATCTTCAAAACGGCTGGACCGATTTCAAAAATTCTTTCACCAATGGAAAGCTATAATATCAGCGCGTAAACTAGGCTATATTTTATCCTGGTATTCCCACGGCATCGGGAACTACGCGGGTAAAACGACTAAAGCCGAAGCGAAGCGAAGGCGAATTGCTAGTTCACAATAAAATAGAAATTAACCAACGCTACGCTAGTCAAACGGTTTGATATAGCGTTTTATTAGGCATTTTTCATTCCTTAAATATATGTTATATGCATATTATAAACCGTTAGTCGTATTTTACGACACCCTAGGACAAGATGGGGTATAGAGAATTGTATACTTACTCCGTCACCGTATGAAAAGATTTTAATTTAATATTTAATAATACTTACTCGATATATTTTCTTAATCTACTCTTTTTTTAAACACTCATTATCAACAGTAAATACACTTATTAATCCATACTAATATTATAAATGCGAAAGTAAGGATGTTTGTTTGTTTGTTTATTTGTTTGTTTGTAACGCTTTCACGCTTAAACCACCCAACCGATTTCAAAAATTCTTTCACCAATGGAAAGCTATAATATCAGGGAGTAACATAGGCTATATTTTATCCCGTTATTCCCACGGGAACGGGCACTACGCGGGTAAGGCGACTGAAACTGAAGCGAAGCGAGGGCGGGTTGCTAGTATTAGATATATAAACACTTTAGACAACACTACAGAGTATATAACAAACTGCACCAGGTAGCACTTTTGTATCTTGCTGTTACACAGTTCCGCCCCCCCTTACAATAATATTAGTACAATATAACGACTCCCGATGTTTACGCGAGTATTACACACTGTAAATATAACTCTTACACAGACTTTATCGAGTTTGTATTTGATATTTGTTTGCACGACGATACAAACACGATGGTCACGGGCGAACTGTGACCGTGAACGAGCTCAACGACGAATAGCATTATTAACTTCACTATATTGCATTGAAATGAAAATGTACGATGTGAAACATGAAATACTGTTCGTGTAAGCGTTATTAATACATATGTGTAATGTCGCACGCGTCTTCACTTGCAATGATCGGTCTATTGATATAACCAACCGCGCCCAAACGTGCGAGGTGACCTTGGGTTCACCATACAGCCCAGACCGCACTTAGAATATTATAATAAACTAATAACTAAGACTGTCAATAGACTAGATTGATATTTTTTAAATATCGGCGTTTCGATATATCAATACTTAAAATATATCGATATCGGATATAACGAAAATAAATATCGATATTTCGTTATATCATCCTCATCATTTCAACCTATCGCTATGCACTGCTGGATGTAGGCCTCCCTCATGTTATGCCACAGAGTGCGGTCCTGTGCCGCCTGCATCCAACGACGCCCAGAAACTTTCACTAGGTCATCGATCCATCAAATGAGGGGGCGTCTTACACTGCGTCGTCCAATACGTGGTCGCCACTCGAGAACCTTTCTTTCACAACGGTTGTTTGTTCGTCGAGCGATGTGTCCTGCCCATTGCCACTTCAACATATTAATTCTTCGTGCTATGTCGGTTACACCTGTTCTTCTGCGGATTTCCGTATTTCGGATTCTATCTCGCAGAGATATTCAGGGCATAGCCCGTTCTAGAGCACACTTTTTCGGTACATGGCATTTTTATAAAAAAAAATAAATATGGATGTATGCTTATAAAAGTCAAGAAATGCACCAATATTCCCGTGATGAGATTTTTTTATCTAAATTGTTACGCCACTGAGTACAAATGAAGTACAGTAGATAAAGTTTACGGTGATTTTGTAGAATAAATAATTTATAAGAAAAATAAAATTACAAATTTATTAAAATAAATATGGAACCTCGATATTTATTTTTTAGTATTGAACTATCGATATGTCGTCCAATAAAATATTAGTAATAATAGGTATCGATATGTTACCAACAATCCTAATTGTAACTAGTTAGTATTCAGAAGCCGCACGGAGTCAGGTGCTGTGTTATGTCCATATTTTATTGCTAATAATAAATTGAACAAGACATGACGTCATACTAGTTATATCTTTCACATTATCAGTTGTTTTATTTTATTATTTATATTATAAATATTATAATTTGAACAAATATCAATTTATGTATGGTTATTTTGTATGGTGACGTGGTAAGAATACAATTCACCACCCCTCTATCTTGTCTATAGGTGTCGTAAAATACGACTATTGGATACAATTTACGGTTAATATCTATGCAAACATTAAAAAGAACAAAACATAAGACTTTTTCCTATTAGTATAATCGCCAGAAAGATAGAGAAAAGTATGTGTTTACGTTATGTACGCACTTAACAAGTTATACTTTGTTTGCAGTGTTGGGCAAATTGCAGACTTATGATTACATTTCGTAATCTTCAGTCATGATTATAGATTAACTTAAGTATTCAAACAAGAGATTAATGCCTATTAATCTGTAATCACAATGTCGACTACATTATTATTTTTATTAATATCAAAATAATAATGTATAAATAAGACAGTGTCACTCATTTCATTCATCAGGATCTCAGAAATGGATCCAAAAATTTTGATGAAATTTGGCATACTTATAGGTTTCGGGGCCAAAAAATCAATCTGGCTAGGTTTTATTTATTTTATTTATAGAAAACGTTGTTTAGTCGGTGTTTTTAGCAAATCAATACAATGGCATTTAAATTAAAAAAAAATAAGAATTCAAATTTCGCCGTCGCCGTCAAGAGTGACAATAGCTCAGTTGGGAAGTTGTCCAGCTTTTTTTGTTTTGTTTTGGCATTCAAACAGCGTGGGATTGAATCTCGGTGTTATTATTATTCTCTTTTTATAATTTTTAATATTTTTTTCATTATTTCATCATTTTATATTTCATTAAAATGTAGGTATATCTAAATAAGTTCGACAAAAATACAATAAAATATATACCAGATATTATAATTTAAATCAAGTACATGTCAGCATTTCGTATATATGCCCTAGCCGAGGCCGCGGGTGACGTGACCGGGGAATTAGTTTGTCACCCGCCGAGAGGCCGACCGCGTGAGGAAAAGGTGACGTCCTCCCCGAGGGATGGGACGTCCTCCCCGACGGGTGGGACGTCCATCGATGGGAGAGTACCCCAAGGAATACCCTCTGTATTCCGTTGGGCGGACCACTGATGACAAGTAACCCTGCTTATGAGACATTCATCATCACAATTAATGTATTTTAGACTTTCACGTATGTTTAAAATTATTCATACCACAACTTATATTACCAAAATAAAGTACAATTGACCTTACTTCATAATTTTGGTCAAAAACATAATTTTAACAAATTGTATCATATAATTATAACAAATAGATATCTGCACAGCAGCTTTGCTGCCCTATACATTTAAGTGAAACTAAGTAATTTATTGTCCATAACATGCAAAT
This sequence comes from Lymantria dispar, assembly GCA_032191425.1. Lineage (NCBI taxonomy): Eukaryota > Metazoa > Arthropoda > Insecta > Lepidoptera > Erebidae > Lymantria > Lymantria dispar. Next base: position 23,251,629 of record CM063465.1, read on the forward strand.
ATTTCCCTATGAATGCGTGGCAAAAATCACCATTAAATAAGTAATATCTCGAGAAATCAGTTCATGTGAAATAAAGTATTTTCGCATACTTTATTGCTTACATAAAGTATAAAGTACAATTAATAAAAATAATGTACAAAACTTTATAATAAAGTACGGGTGGCAACCCTAGTCGTAATTGAACGAGTCAAAAGATCGAATCGCGCTCTCTTCAACCGATCCTTCACCAATCATTTGAGACCCGGAACTTTTTTCGCCTCGCCCCTCGTAAACGGCGATCGACCGAGATCGAATACAATCAATAACCGAATATACATTCTAATTACGATGTATGAGTGTTAAACTACAAGATACCCGAACAGCTATTCCATAACCTGAGACATTTATTGTACTATTTTACTAATTTATAAAGCTGAAGAATTTGTTTGTATGAACGCGCTAATCTCAGGAACTACTGGTCAGATTTGATAAATTTTTTCAGTGTTTGATAGCCCATTCATCGAGGAAGGCTCTAGGCTATATATCATTACGCTAAGACCAACAGGAGCGGAGCAACAATGAAGAATGTTTCAAAATCGGGGATTTATTTCCTTTTGAGAGCTTTCGCTGCGTAAACGGCAAAATTTTCGTAAAAATCACATGTAAGGGCGGTTTCGCACTACGTCCAATCCGAATCCAATCCGAACCCGCGAAAATATGGTCCGTAGTAACCGTGGAACTATTTCTATGGTAATTTACGCACTAGATCCGATCTCCGTCATCCGATTTCTTTCCGTCATTCTAGAATCTCCATTCCAAAGAAGATTTTTGAAGGACCGAAGTAGCCATAGAATTATTTGTATGAACGCTCGCGCACTGCATCCTAGTTAAAACCGAGCTGCGTACGAGCAGAGAGGCAGTGGGGCGGGCGGAATATGCGGCAGGGTGACGTGAAGCGGCAGGCATCCATCCAGGACCGACGTCTCCGAGGGGGAAGGTCGAGAGGAGAGGGTACCCCGCGACCGGGTATTCCGTCGGGCCGACCACTGAAGACAAGTTACCACGTATTGGTGGTCGGCCCAACGATAAAGGCGACGTGTCACGAGAGGATCATGGGGTCGCGCGCCGCCCCTCTGTCACACCGGACGGATCTGGGCGGGGGGTGCGCTGAACATGGCCCAGTCCCAAAAGTAAGGCACTCATCCAGTGTATCAGCTCTGTGTATCAGCTCTGTGTATCAGCTCTGTGTATCAGCTCTGTGTATCAGCTCTGTGTATCAGCTCTGTGTATCAGCTCTGTGTATCAGCTCTGTGTATCAGCTCTGTGTATCAGCTCTGTGTATCAGCTCTGTGTATCAGCTCTGTGTGGCAGCACGTTGTTATTTGCATTATGTTTCTCTACAATGTTTTTACTTTAATTGAAAATGTTGAAAGTGAGCCCTGTATATGGGACAAATCTATCCCTATAGACCCATATTTTCACAGTTGCCAGATGGCTTAGGAGTGGTAGGATCACACTGTCGACAGTTATCTGTCTACAGCCGCGGGCCGGTCCGTCCGGGGCAGTACCATGCTCTCTCGCAGAAAATCGACGTCTGAGTAGTAGCAATTTGTTACTGCGCTTCGTTTGGTGAGCGAGAGAGCCGGAAGCCCAACTTTCTGAGGGTGATTACATGTGGAGGGTTTCGGTGGTGCCCTTGGTATCATCGAGCCTCAAGGCACGCATTCACACTCCCTTCGCTTTCTTCGCGGTAGGCAACGGCCTTGTAAAGGTCCATGAGCGGCAGCAACACTTACCATCAGGTGTACTGTTTGCTCGTTTGCCACCGTTTGCAATAAAAAAAAATAAAAAAAATGGCGATCAGGTGTAGCGATAACTATAGCAGGTAGGTACTTCGGCTTAGCTGATAGAAGAATAGACCGCTCAGCGCCTGACGATAACTGCACTGCACACACGTATTTATATTAAAACAATGTAATAAATTGTTAGTATTAGTTTAGGGGCATTAGCGTGAATTTTAAAAGCTTTTTTAAGCACAGAAAAGTTGCTAATAATTAAAGCGGGTACCTGCACAACGGGTGCTTTATCGGTACTTATTAATGACTCGACTATATCGCTTGCAAAGGATAAGAAAAGGCTGTGATAAGGAATAAAAAAGGAACGGTACACCTCACTGGCTAAACCTTGTGCTGCGGGGCGACGGGCTGACCGGCTGGCTTGAAGCTGAGTTGAAGGTGGCTTGAATATCACGTCGGGGTCACCAAAATGTTGGAGTCGAATAGCAATAAAATCCAACTACAGACTTAATAACTTGTATTTTTGTTACAAATAAAATTTTGTTATAAATTGTATGAAATAAATAATAACTTATATAATGCAATGCGATGTAGTTCGCGGGATGTTAGCGAGCGAGTGAGTGGGTGGGTGGGGGAGCTTGCTTAATCAACGTATCCCACCACCGGTGCTTAACGGTACTGTGCGAGGCTTTGCCCTCGTCGTCACGAAGACACGGCGTGGACACATACTTTGTGTTGCCACCTTTTGAATGGCGATAACAAGTACGTCATCATCATCATCTCAATTAACATAAGTCTTACTGCTGGGCTCGGGCCTTCTCCACATTGGAAAGGAAATGGACCCACTACACCACGCCGGTCAGGCGGCTTGGTATAAGGTTTTATTTCAAGCTTTCTTTCTCTTGCATAGATATGATCTGCATATCTTTTACGACATCCACGGCCAAGAGATGTGGTCTTGAATTGTATTCTTACCCTGTCATACAGAGATCTATATACAGATCTATATTCCTGAATATATTTAGGAATCTATTAGTAGATACCCTTAGAAATACAGTTCTGTAGCAATAACAGTGGGCTGAAAACATTTTTATTTTATTTTCTAAGTGAATGCTTTTCTCTTATAAATAACTCAGTTGTTTGGTTTATTTATACTGTTGCTTGTAATTAATCAATTAGACTTCAATATCGATCAGCTAATTCAATTTGAGCAACTGTATTAGGGATTTGCCAGTACAGGAGAAAAATGAGCATTCTGGCGTTACTAGCTAACTTAATTTGGTGTTTCAAATAGTAGGTACAAACTGTTATCTGTCGAAAGCTGTATTGTCTAAAAAAATACATTTATCATGAAAGAAGGGAAAGGAACATATAACCAATTCATATCCACTAATAATGACACTGTCTACGAACAACGTACCTAATGTGGTCATTATATAACTAACAGAGCTAAGCTTTAATAATAGTACAACAAACAGTAACAAGCCAGAGCAATGCACCATGTTTTTGCGCAGGCGTTTTGTCCAATTATGAACAATTAGCAACCCGCTCTCGTTTCGCTTCGGTTTCAGGTGCCTTCCCCGCGTAGTTTCCGTTCCCGTGGAAATATCGGGATAAAATATAGCCTATGTTACTCCCTGATATTATAGCTTTCCATTGGTGAAAGATTTTTTGAAATAGGTTCAGTGGTTTAAACGTCAAAGTGTAACAAACAAATAAACAAACAAACTTACTTTCGCATTTATAATATTAGTAAGAATGTAAATATCTTGTAACGATTACATAGTGATGCAAACGAAACATCGATGTATCAATAAGAAAACATCGATACTTGCCTTGCGATTTTATTTTATACGATGTTTTGACATCGATGTTTTGTCTGCATGCTTTAAAATGTATGTACTTTTAATAGAGCCTGCGTAACAGTTTAGGTACTCTGTTTCTAAATAACTAAATAAAAAGCTCATCATATCACGCAAATGTTGGTGTTTCATGAAAGAAATATGCTTGATTTGACTAAAAAAAAGCTCATCGCATAGATCTCCGATATTTTTTGTACATCGATGTTTGTCCTGAAACATCGATGTTCTTGGTTCCAATATTTGCGTCCCTACGTGTACAAGTCTTGCAGCTATTATCTAAATTACATAAAGCATTTATGATATAAAATTTGGAAATATAATGCAGAAATATATAATATGCAACAGGTGTTAGCTTTCTACATATTAATAAGTTTAATTTTGTTGTAAACACTATATTGTTTCCTGTTAAAAGGTAAACTATATTTATAAACTTTAAATTGAAATACAATTTTATAACATCCGTGTGGTGATGGAGTAAGAACACAATTCAGTCCCCTATCTTAACCGTGAGTATCGTAAAAGCTGACTAAGGGATATATACATATAACGGCGTGAATACATTTTTAACTAAACAAATAATTATTATAATTATATTGTATAATCAAATATTTGTTTTTTTTAGTCTTGGTAAATTTTATAATTAAGTCGGATAATAGAGCGGATGAGCGGGCAACCCCGAATGGGCTCGTGAGTGCCATAGTGGCAATCAATTGGCAGTTGTCAGGACACCATCAAGCTGTGCGCACGTGCAAACCCATTTGCTTTTAACCGCGTTAAAATCTTTTGTGTTCTGATTCAATATTACTATTCCGTCTTAATGTGATATTAAAGAACTTTGTTATTGAGTGTGTCGCACTATCATTTAAACATCGCCGACATACGCACGCCTTGGGAGTTACCATCTCCACCGCTCGCCGCTCCGTCACTTGGATATGCAAAAGAAAAAAACGCGAAATAGTACCCTATTTTTTTTTTTTTTTTTTTTTTTTTTTTTGGGTGGGCTATGGTAAGCGCACGCGCGGTCCTGTCCGTCCGGGGCGATGAAAGGACGGCGCGTGGGCCCATAACCCACCCGTACCCACGTCACCTCGTTGTTGGGCCGACCACCGGAGCAGATGTCACTTGTCGTCAGTGGTCGGCCCGACGGAATACCCTTTCGGGTAACCTCACCTCTCGACCTGGGACGTCGGTCGCCGTCGCGCGGTTAGCCTCTCCGCGGGTGATGGACAATTCCCCGGTCCGATCACCCGCGGCCTCGGCTAGGGCGGCATTAGGCGCAGATACTCGCGCCTGCGCCGCCCGAGTCGCCGGCGGCGGAACGTGTCGCCGAATAGAAGCTCTACTCGCACACGATCCGCCGCCTCCTTCCGTGAGATAACGGCCTCACAGAAGGCGGCGACCGCGTCCCAGTTCCTGACGCTGACGAGCATCTCCCTGGCGATGGTCGGCAGCGCCAGGTCGGCACCGATAATTGCGACGAGTTCACGGCGATCCTCCTCCCATGCAGCACACTCCTCGAGCGTGTGCTGCGCCGTGTCCTCGTCGCAACTGCAGTGGTGGCAGGACGGTGTGCTCTCCCTCCTGACAATCTTGTGCAGGTACTTCCCGAAGCAACCGTGCCCCGTCAGCACCTGCACCAGTCGGAAGGAAAGCACCCCGTGCGTCCGCTCCAACCACTCCATCAGCACCGGCCGGAGGGCCTCGACGGTCCTAACACCATACCGAGGACTCTCCAGCCGGACTGCCCAACGGGCAATGACTTCTCGGCGGGCGTCGACCCGCCAGGCGGTGATCTCTGTGATGGAGACCATGCCGCCGCGGGCGCGCTTCTCCGACACCCGCCGATAAATGTCGGCGAGCATCTCCGCCTCCAGGTCCCACGGGGGAGTTCCGGCCAGGAGGCACGCTGCCTCCGTCGCCACCGTGCGGTAACCGCGTACGGCCCTGATCGCCATGACCCTCTGTGGTCGCCACAGGAGGGCCCTAAGACGGACGGTCAGGGACCCCGCCCACACCGGTGCGCCGTACAGGGCCATCGACCGGATCACCCCCACGTACAGCTGTCGGCACGTAGCACTGGGTCCGCCCACATTCGGCATCAGCCGCGAAAGGGCGGACGCCGCGCCGACAAGCCGGGGAACAAGTCGATGGAGATACTCCCGGAACCAAAAATGCCCGTCGAGCACCAGGCCCAAGTACTTCATGTGGGCCTGGATGCTGATGGTGACCGACTTCACGGTGATCGAAGCGCCGGCGGGAGGCCCGGCGGTACGGAGGCCATGGAACAGAAGGGCCTCCGTCTTTTCCAGGGCTACCCTCAACCCCAGCGCTTCGATCCGCCTAACAATCTCCTCGGTGCCGAGAGTTGCCAGGCGTGCCGCCTCCTCTAGCGTCCCACCCCGGGCTGTGACGAGTGTATCGTCGGCGTAGCAAATTACACCCAGCCCGGGTGGGAGGCTTCCTCTCAACGCCCAGTCGTAGCCGATGTTCCACAGGGTCGGACCCAGAACCGACCCCTGTAGGACACCGCACGTCATGGGCGTTCGCACAACGTCCCCTACTCGGTCAACGTAGAGGACGCTGCGCCCCTCCAAGTAGTCTGCCACCAGCCGCCTGAGGTACACGGGCACCCCGTGATACCTCAGCCCCTCCCTGATGCAGCTGAATGGCAGACTGTTGAAGGCGTTGGCGATGTCCAGGGACACCGCCAACAGGACTCCTCCGCCGGTGACGGCCTCCGCTACCACGGCCTTCAGGCGCAGCAGGGCCGCGATCGTCGAACGCCCTCTCCGAAAACCAAACTGGGCGTCCGACAAATCGGGCCCGTCCCCGACGAGGTGCCGCTCGATGCGGGCAGCCAACACCCTCTCCAGCAGCTTGCCCGCATCATCGAGCAGCACGATGGGCCTGTAGGCCGAGGCCGACTCGGGAGACCGTCCCGGCTTCGGCAGGAGAACCAGCCTCCCCTCTTTCCAGCACCCAGGGAACTGTCCGGACGACAAACAAGCGTCGAACAGTCCCCTGAGGCGTGGTCCCAGGTGTTCGAGGACCAGGGCCAGCACACGGTTCGGAATACCGTCGGGCCCGGGGGCGGTGGATTTGACTCGCATACGCGCCACCGCCGCTCCCATTTCCGGCTCCGTGATGGGCGGAGCACTTTCATTGTCGGCCTCCCGGTCGCTGTCCAGCGAAGCCATGACCGGTGGCGTGTGCTCCGCCCGCCGTGGAAAGAGGTCCTCGACAACTCTGGTGAGGAGGCTGGGCTGGAGAGTCTCGGTGAGGGGGGGCCCCGCCCGCGGAGCTTGTTCAGCGCCGCGAGGTAGGGGCGACCCCAGGGGTCACGCTCGAGACTGTCCAGCATCTCCCGCCGACTAACGTCCTTGGCGGTACGGACGGCCAGCCTGAAGGCAGACCGCGCACTGCGGTAAGCCTCGTACAGCTGGCCCTCCCGCTCAGCGTCGCGGTGACGCGCTCGGCTGCGGGTGTAGGCCCTCCGGGCACGTATGCACGCGGCCCGAAGGTCCGCCAATTCTCGGGACCACCAGGGGACCGCACTCTTCGGGGGCAGGCGCCGCACACGGGGCATGGCCGCATCGCAGATCTGCGTTAACGCACAGCGGATGCGGCCAGCCTCGGCATCCACCCCGTCCGCCTGGGGCGGTGAGGACAGCCATGACTGAACGATGGCTGCCTCGGCCAACAGGTCCCGATCCAATCGACCCACAGCCCATCGCGGAAACGCGGGAGCTCCGTCCGCCGTGTGACCCCTGCTGGACTGCAGGAGGGTCCGGGAGACCTCTATCCGGATGTATCGGTGGTCGGATAGGGTCTCAACCTCCTCCTGGACGCACCAGCTCCTCACACGTGCTGCGACATTAGGGCTAGCGAACGACAAGTCCACTATCGACCCGCCCTGCTGCCGCACGCACGTTTGCACCGAGCCCCTGTTCAGCAAACAGAGGCCCAGTGCCGCCGCCCACTCTTCGACCGCCCGCCCGCGGTCATTCGTCCTGGGGGACCCCCACGCCGTGGACTTGGCGTTGTAGTCCCCCAGAACGAAGACTTGGCGCGGTGCCAGTCGCCGTATCGAGGCCCCCAGGATGGTGAGGAAGGCCCCGAAATCCGTCGCGCTCCTGTTAGGGGTAGGAAGTAAACACCATATAGCGTAACCTCTCCCCATTCCGCCGCGACATACCCATCACCCCTGTCCTTGAGCAACAAGGGCGGGGAATGCCACGACGTGGAGGCGACGATTGCCACAGAGCCGTCACTGCTGCCCAGCCAATTGGGCCGGTCAGGCACCACGTACGGCTCCGCGGCTACGGCTGCACCGATCAACCACTCCGCCATGGCTTGCAGGAAAACGTCCTGTGCCTCGGCGGCGTGGTTGAGGTTGGCCTGCAGGAGGTGGTAAGATTCGGCCGCCATTAGTGGGCCGTATCCATTACCTCCTCCACGCTGGCGGGCGATTGGGTCGCGCTAGGGGCGGGAGCGGCCGGGGTCGTCGGACCGCTCCGCCCCTTTGGGGCCGAAGCCGGGGGTTTGCACTCCTTGCTCCCCATGCGGTGCTTGGCGGGCCTATTGCCCGCCGCACACGCGGGGCAGTGGGGAGTGGCGGCGCACGATGCCGCCTTATGCCCGGGTTGACCGCAGCGGAAACAAAGGTCGCTGCAGTCAAAGCAGTTAGTGCATGTCGGCCGAGTGTGTCCGACCGCCATGCACTTGTAGCACCTCGCAGGCCGGGACTCCAGCACGGTCACCCGCGCTGAGCTCCAGCCCACGAGGAGCCTGCCTGAGCCGGCCAATTGCTTGGCCGACTCCACCGGGCACTGCACCCAGGCAGCACCGACGCCGCCCGGACCAGGGCGGATGGCGCCAATTCGGACGGTGTCTACGGGACATCCGGTTTTCGAGACGATGGCCTCCCGGATGTCATCCACCGTCACGGAGTCGTCCAGACCCGTGACCCGCAGTTCCGCACACTTGACGGGTCTGGCGATCTTGACGCCATCCTCCGCAGCAAACAAACCCCTCAGCTTCGCGGCCATGCTATCGGCCGTCTTGGCGCCCTCGGCCCCAGGGAACTCTAAAATCCGAGCCCCTGTCCGGGCCTTGCGGGTCCTGGCTTCGACGCCTCCTAAATCGGAGACGTCAAGCTCCCGCCGGGCGCGACGTAAGACGGCCTCATAGCTGAGGCCGTTCTCGGCCGCCTCAGGCAGGACGGTGATCACCACCGCGGCTGACTTTGGCGGCCGGAGCCTCCTGCGCGACCTCTTGTTACCGGCTCCTGCCTTGGGAGCGGAGGCTTTGCCGGCGCTTTTGGCCTCCGCTCTCCTCTTCTGGCCGCGACTTTTTCAGCTGCGCTCGGCCGTCTGCCAACCCTCTTCAGACACGGCAGGGGTGCCGAGCACAGCAGTCACGGCCGCGGCTGCGTTGGCCGCCACCGACGGTGCATTTGCCGGCAGCGGCTGGAGTCCGGCCTAAGCAGGAGCCGGTGCCACCTTCTTTTTCGCGGCGGGTCCCTTGGGCTTCGGCCCAGCAACGGCCGCAGCGTAGTTTCCTACGCGCCCACCCTGGCAGGGTAGCGCGGCAGGGGTTGACGCCACGGCTTTCGGCCTATCCGCAGCCAGCGGCGGCCGGAGTCGGGGCTCCGGGGGCAGTCTCGCCTCCAGAGCCGCCATGCGCGCGTCGAGCATCTTGCCGAAAACATCCACCATGGCGCGCATGGTCTGGTCCGGCACGCCGTCCACTGCGGGCAGCGGGACCGCTTCGGCCAGCTGGGCCCTCTGGGGACTTGCCGCAGCGCAAGTTGTCGCAACGGGGACGACGGGGGCGGCGGCAGGGCCGGGACTTGTCGGCGGCGCGGTTCTCGCCAGCTGCGCGACCTGGCTCCGCAAGTCGGCCATTTGCTTGGCCAACTCGCGGTTCGCCTTCTGCACCGCCGACAGCTCCTTTTGCAGGGCCTTATTCTTCTCCTGCAGGCCTGAGACCTCACCACTAAGGCGGGTGTTTTCGGCCTGCAGGGTGGCCATATTGGCAGCTCGGGGGTCGCCACCTATAGCGGGCTCAGCAGCCGCCGTGTCAGTGGGAGGGATGTCTAACAACACCCTCATCATCCTCGCGGCAGCCGCCTCATTTGCCCGCTTCTGGGCCTCAGTCCCCCGTACTGCGCCGGCCGGCGACGGCGTCGCCGACCTTGCCGCCACTACTGCGCCCCCTCGTCCCCTGCGAGAGGCTGGAACTTTGGGAGGAGGCATGTTGATGCCACCCCCCTCGGAGGCAGACTCCGAGCTGCCACCCTGGCTAAGGGGGCGCTTGCGTACCTGCGAGGGGAGGTCCTCCTCCCTGGCCGCTAGGGCCGCCGTCAAGGCCGACGCTGGAGACTGGGATGATCCAGCGACGGTCTTTGCAGCTGATGTGCTGCCGCTCTCAGTGTCCGACGGCTCTGCGGCAGTACTGCCGCCCTCGTCAGCCTTCTTTGCCGCCCTTTGCTGCTTCGCGGCGCGCCGTCTGGCGCGCTCCGTTGCAGGGGTGGGCTTCCCTCCTCTCTTCTTTTTACGGGCCTCTGTTTTCGCCGGGCCCTCGGCTGACCTTGGAGCCTCAAGTGCCAGACTAGCAGCTGAGCTGCTGTCGGACGAGGCATCCCTCTCCTTTGGGCCAGTTTTACAGTAGCTTGGCCGGGCTGTAATGTGGGAACTAGGCTCCCCGTTCCCTGTGGTTTTAATGGGCGTCTCACCCCTCCTATCTGCAGCGTCGTTTAAAGAACAAGTATCCATACAGTTCCCACGAGTATGGGAGAAAAAAGAGGTCGACCCGGGCAGAGATCCCGATACCCGGGCAAGCGTACATTTGTATCCCAACACAGGGGGTCCGCAGGTACCCTGGCTGGGGGCGCGCTAACGACTGAACAACCCATCAGCCATGCATCCTCTCGCCGCGCGCCAGAACTTAGGATTCTGGGTGATTGTTTTATAGAGGTTTTCTTCCTCGCGGTCCAGGCGGTTAAGCCGAGACCCTCGCTCCTGAATCTAGGCCTCAGGACAAATGTCCCGAAGCAAGAATCAGGTCTACGATTTGTCGCGGTTGGCAAATGCCTACCCAGTCCTCAAACGAATGAGTGACTGGGCCCGTCGAATTTTCGCGTCCAATACCCTCTACAATTAGAGGGCATGGAGCGAATTTGGGGCATCCCACAAACTGGGCCCCCCCTCGGGCCAGATATTTGCCACGAGCGACAATTCCAGAGAGCAGTCCAAGAAATTGTCGCTCGTGCCCAGGGTACACCACGCGGAGGTTTCTGGCGTAGCACCCCGAAATAGTACCCTATACCAACACGTCTGCCCAACGCGATATCGTAGGTCAATTTACCTCATGTTTTGGAGGAGGCTTGAGCCCAACGTGATATGATCATGATAATTTTATAAACTTTTAAATAATCTTTTTGATGTGAAACATCTTTAGGCGAGGGAGAACCTGATCACGTGCGTGGCTTTGATCGCCACACTTGGATATGTACCTACATATGTGTAACGAAACCATAATGTTTTAGAATTTTGTACATCGCCATCTAGTGAACTCAAAATAAATTATTAACCTAACCACATACCTATACTAATGAAAACAAATGTTTATTGAATAAAAATCATCATTTTCTGGATAAAAAAGTCATAATATTTTATTAATACTTCTATTTCTACTTCCTGTCGTAATCTGTTCTTTTATGCACATATACTTGTACAAAATAATTTCGATGTTTCACATCTGCCAAGCGTCCTGAGCGACGCCTCACTTTTTTTATTCAAGTTACAATCTGCGTGGTGCTAACGTCTGCTCATAAATCAATAGCAGACTATCTACTACACACTACAAATATTTTGTATTCGTAGTGCATAGATATCACTCAACACTTATGTAGACGATAAAACTATTTTGTAGTTAACACAGCAATTGAGTTAGTGATAGTGTACTGTACTAGACAATACGACACTTTCATAGTCAGCATTACACTTACATAGTTCGTAGTACAGTACACTTTCGTAGTCAGCATTACACTTACATAGTTCGTAGTACAGTACACTTTCGTAGTCAGCATTACACTTACATAGTTCGTAGTACAGTACACTTTCGTAGTCATCACCACACTTTATTGGTTGTAGATTGTGGTGTAATATATACAGTGTAAACTCTATATAACGACACTCAAGGGACTGTGAATTTTTTGACGTTTTAGAGAGTGGTCGTTAATTGGAGTAAAAAAATGATATAATTTTACTATTCTAATATTTATTTACTCATATAGTGTAAATTTTACAAACGTAAAAACAAATATGACTAAGATAAGGTTTAATAACCTAACGACAGCCCAGTGGTCGAAATAAACATGTGCAAATTTATCACACAAAAACAAAAGAGATTTTTTTACAATGTTTCGTAGGTCAGTTGAGGTAAACACGTGCTAGATAATAAAATAACAAAACAACAAAGCAAAGAACGTACACAACTGCAGTTCTTCTAATTTTGGCAATTAAGAAAGTACTGCTCAATGCTAAATAATGTCGTATTGTCGTCGTTATTTCGAGTGAACGTGATATCATTGTATGGAGTATATGACAAACCAACCAAAATCAAGTTATTTCAATGTTTTAAGGAGTGTTCTGTCGCTGTTTTTAGCTAATCAATACAATGACATAAAATGTTATTGAATATGAATTCGAATTTCGTCGTCGTTGTCAAGAGTGTCAATAGTTCAGTTGGGAAGTTGTCCAGTTTTCTTTTTGTTTTGTTTTGGCATTCAAATAGCGTGGGATTGAATCTCCGTGTTATTATTATTCTGTTTTTGTAATTTTTGATATTTTTTTCATTATTTTATTTTTTTTAATATATATCTAAATAAATTCGACAAAAATACAATAAAAATATACCCAGCAAAGCTCGGCCAACCAGATATTATAATATATATATATATATATATATATATATATATATATATATATATATATATATATATATATTTGTTGTGTACGTGTATATGTCACTGAACTCCTCCTAAACGGCACGACCGATGTTAATGAATTTTTTGTGTATTGAATCCTTTATTTGTTTTTGGATAGACTACAAATACACCTTCAATTGCTCGAGCAGCAAATTTATCTTGTTGAGGGTTTTTATCTAAAATATGAACTTTCGCTCCAAACTTACGTAAATAATGAATTTTTAATGGTTTTCCAACCCATTTTACATAGGGAATGTTATCACCTAAAGAAGATGTCGGGCAACGATTTCTAATATAACAAGCAGTATCTATAGCTTCAGCCCAAAATCCACTGGATAACTCACATCCTAGAAGCATACACCTAGCCATCTCAATTAATGTACGATTCATCCTCTCAGCTACTCCATTTTGCTGGGGAGTACGAGGTACGATCAATCTTCTTGATATACCCTCACGATGTAAATACTCATTAAACTCTTTACTACAATACTCACCACCATTATGTTTGTAAATATTTTATCTTTCGCCCAGTAAAAGTTTCTGCATGATTCTTAAACATTTTAAAAGCCTCTAAAGCCTTATTTTTCGTTTTAAGAAAATACACTTCACACCAACGTGAACAATCGTCGATAAAAGTAATAAAATATTTAGCACCTGTCATAGATTCACACTTCATCGGTCCTACAATATCAGAATACACTATATGTAATTTGTCCTCGCTGGGTCCTTCAGACTTTGAAAAAGGTAAAGCTCTAAAATCTTTCCTTTCATACACACATCACAATCACGTAGTATTTGAAAGTCATCTTTGTTTACTTTCTCACCTACTTTATTTAATATTTTAATCATATCAACACGATTAAGATGACCTAAGCGTTCATGCCAACGCTGCAAGTCTGCTCTATAATCTGTCATAGCATTTGCAGATTCATATTCTTCTATGTAGTATAGATTACCTCTTCGTGGAGCTTTTAATAAGACATTACCTCTTTTGTCAACTATTTTTGCAGAATCACGTGAGAAAATAACATCGTAACCATTATCGCAAATTCTAGCTACCGAAATTAAATTAGTTCTTAAATTTGGTACATAGAGTGTTTCCTTAAACTCAATCATGTGGGTTGATTGCTCATTTAATGCCGTTAGTCTAACTAACCCCTTACCTTCGACCTCAGTGCTCATATTAGTAGCTAATTTTAGATCACCATTTATTTTGGTAAAAGTATTTCCGAATTTACTTACGTCATTGCATAAGTGAGATGTACACCCTGAGTCAAGCACCCACTGTTGATTAAATGTATTAACATTATAACATTTTGAAAAATCTGAAAGAGTTAAAGACATTAGTCCCTTATCTACATTATCATAGGTGTAGTTTGACTTTTGTAAATCAGATTCTTGGCAATCAGGAGCCTTATGACCTGGATGGTTACAACGATAACACACTAAAGTTGCCTTTCTTCTTTGCCATACGTTTCCATTCTTTCTACTTGTAGTTTCCCTCTGGAGCTTTTTATTTTTGTAAACGTACATTGCTCAACTCCATGTACATCATTATTTACTTTCCTAGACTCATACTGTTCTAAGATCTTTACTTTTAATATCTCTGGTTTAGGAAGATTATCTCGACTTTCAATAGCACAACGAAAATCAGAAAAACTTGCGGGTAAGGCGTATAAAAGCATAATCGATAGTAAATCCTCATGTATTACCACATCCATGCTCTCTAGTTTATCGACTGCATCAAAAAAAATACTCATCTCTTCGTGAATATCTCCAGTTTCACTCATTTTATGTATAAGTAGTCTTTTTAATAATGTAGCCTTTTTAGTAGGTCCACGCGATGCATATATTGATTCGAGTTTAAGCCATACCTCTCTGGAAGTTGTGCACTTTCTTACATGACGCAATTCTGATGGGCTTATTGAAAGTATTAGATCTGCCTTTGCTTTAGCATCTTCCTGTTGCCATTTTGCAATTGCCGCAGATTCAGTAGGTTTTTCTACCATACCGTTAACTAATTTCCAAAGATCACTTTTTACTAGAATAGCTTCCGCTTGAAGCTTCCAACTCTCATAGTTATCCTTATTTAAGGGTTCAATACGAGTTAAAGAATTCATCTCGATAATAATAGACCTATAGATACCTCGAATGTTGAATCTTCTAATTAATACTCTTATTCGTACTCTATTCTTCTGGGCCCATAACCTTTGTTAAGTAAGAAGCAGTGGAAACCATTAAAATAAATTTTATTTTACTCAATAATAAAATACATACATTTTTATCATAAGTCAATCGAATGAATATTCTTTTGTTTTCTCTTTATTTTTTAAAGCAGAATCAATTAAAAGAAAAACTATGATTTTGCAATAAGGTTTAATATTACTAAAAGGATATTAAACCTAACATTTTTTGTGTGTGTTCAAGCGGATTTAAGAATGGTTTAGATTCACAATTAGACCCGGTAGGCAGCGCTGCTGTCGATTTCAAAGAGAATTCCTTTTATATTATTTGAACAGAACAACGTCTGTTGGGTCAGCTAGTGTAATATATATATAGCTGACAATACACATTCGTAGACGATAGTAGATGGTGATGGTGATGGTGATGGTTACATCTCGAGTAGATGTGTTAGTACGCTACGTCGTAGCCTGCGCGTACGCTGTGTAGTGAGTGCGGCACATTTGGGTTGTACGGAGGCTGCTGAGTGGTTTCCATCATATGTCCGTACGGTGGATGAGATGCTGTAACATACAACACAATATACACGTTATTATTGTTTATCATTATCATCATTCCAGCCTATGGCCGTCCACTGCAGCTGCTGCACGTAGGCCTCCCTCATGTTACGCCACAAAGTGCGGTACTGTGCCGCCTACATCCAACAACGGCAAGCAACTTTCACTAGGTCGTAGGTCTACCTAGTTGGTGTCCTACACTGCGTCGTCTGATAAGTGGTCGCCACTCGAAAACCTTTCTTTCCAAGCGGTTGTCGGTTCGTCGAGCGATGTGGCCTGCCCATTGCCATTTCAGCGTGCTAATTCTTCGTGCTATGTCGGTAACACCCGTTCTTCTGCAGACTGCCGTATTTCGGATTCTATCTCGCAGAGAAATCACGAGTATAGCCCGCTCCATAACACGCTGAGCGACTTCGAGGTTGGTTATGAGGTCTACATTTAGGGACCACGTTTCCGTTTTTATGAATCCTTGACAACATAGAAATTATTCAACATGAACACTAACTGTTGGGCGTGCGTCCCACTATTAGGTTCGAACCTCCTCGATAATAATATAAGGGAAATCGACCTACTATACGGCGCCAGTCAGATATGTTGGTATTCCTATATATATATATAATGTCGAGTTTTTCTTCTCTTGCATAGATATTATCTGCATATAATATCCCTAAGTCATATTTTGCGACACCCACGTGTAAGAGAGGGGATAGTGAATTATATTTTTACTCCATTCGGATATCCTGGGGGAATATTAGAGGAAACGAGAGCTCAACTTAAGTCTAAAGTCGAGTGCTCTCTGCGACCATAATGGAGTGAACGTTCACTCCATTAGCAAAAATTTGCGCATCTTGAATAGAGTCAAGCGAAACTTCCAAGACGAGACAACGAGTTTTACAAAGCACAAGTTCCTCCACACGCTACTTCTCACATCTTTGGGTGGTTGCGCTCAAACATCAGCTTGTACGAATTGACTCCCTGCAAAGTCGTGTTGTTCGAATTGTCAATGATCCCAATCCTTTGGATAATGGAACTGCAGTCGGCAAAATGCCACGTGCCCAGCCGGAAAGGGCCCTCGGTCAGAAGAGATACCCAATTCCCAACATAAATACTATTATTGTTGGTTCAGCTTCCTTATACATATATTTGGGGGGTCCGATGAATTAGCCACGGGCCTCGAACGGTTGTTGGAGCTTTTTTTTTGTGGGTGGGCTATGGTAAACACGCACGCGGTCCATTCCGTCCGGGTCGACGAAAGGACGGCGCACGGGCCCATAACCCACTCGTACCCACATCACCTTCGTCGTTGGGCCGACCACCGGAGCAGGGTGACTCGTCGTCAGTGGTCGGCTCGAAGGAATGCCCTTTCGGGTACCCTCACCTCTCGACGTCCCCGTCCCGGGACGTCGTTCGCCGTCGACGGTTGTTGGAGCTGCGGTAAAATTTCTTGTCTCTCTGTGTACACTACCGACTCTCCTTCTTCTACCATTTTATCGCTTGACACTGCAGTGTCGCCTATGATGGGTATACCCATTGGAATCATTTGGAGATGATATCATCTTCGACTACACATTTTCAGGGTTAATTTCTCCTGCGTACGTGCAGGTCATGTAATAAACTGCGCTGCTCCCGAGCGCTATGCTATATCTTGACTTGGCTAGACCCCTGCTACTGAGATCCAAAAAAAGCAGATACCACTTAGCATCAGGTGGTACTTGCTCGTTTGCCACTAAAGGGTAATGAAAAATTGAGATTACTAGATCAGTTGTAACGATTCGTTTCTGCCAAAAGTTAAATAATAATTGCAAGCTTATAAATTATTCATTGTAAGTGTAGTTTCTCACCAGGGTACGTAGACGTGGGGTACATGTGTCGCGGGTATGTCGCGGGCACGGGCGACTCAGCACTCAACACGGGCGGGGCTGTACACACAGACATCCATTACATGTATAAGTTATTTTTATTGGGACTAATCCCACCACACATGCCCACCGCTGTAACTCCTGTAAGCTAGAATCCACAAGAGCCTTCGTATAAGACAGTGAGGTTTGACTCTCAGGAAATCCCCGGGAAACACTTTTAATTGTCTTGGGACCCGCAATAAATTGGAAAAATAAATATACGTACATTGGTATGATAGTATAACAGACTACGAGCCGTTAGCTCCCAGCTCGAGTCCCTTACCGGGGCTCATTTTATACTCTGTTGACTGACTTCAACACCATTTGTGAATGTAATTATTGACCGGCTAGCATCTAATAAAGTTGGTACAAGCGCTCCTAGTTTACTTTCACTACATCTAAGAGCAGTTTAAGGCTAGGTATTATGAGCGTACCTATCATTTTTAGAGGAGGCATACAGGGCCTGCCTAAGACGAACTACACTAGTTGCCTGCGCAGATGACGTACTGGTTAAGTAAGATACCGGTCTACAGAGCCAGTGTCACGGGTTCGAATCACACGTTGTACTGCGTGTGTTGTGCGATCCACAAATTATTGTTCCAAGTCTGTGTGTAATTTGTGTCCGTTAATTATATGTTTGTAAAGTCCCCGCAACAAAGCCACAACAAACCAAAATGTGGTCTTATAAAAAAGAAGAAGAAAGAAGTTTGTACTAATCGTAGTCACTATGGGGGCACCACATCTATACTATCTATACTAATATATAAAGTTGAAGAGTTTGTTTGTTTGAACGCGCTAATCTCAGGTACTACTAGTCCAATTTAAAAAATCTTTCAGTTTTAGATAGTCCATTTATCGAGGAAGGCTATAGGCTATATATGATCACGCTACGACTGACAGGAGCGGAGCAACAATTAAGAATGTTTCAAAATCATTTTTTTCCCTTTTTGAGAGCTTCCGCTGCGTAAACGGCAAAATTTTCTCAAAAATCATATGTGACAGAATCGTATTATTAAAAAATATTTACACCTTCTACGTAAACAAAGTCTTAGGTTAAGGTTAACGTCAGGCCAAAGCATCTATAGCACGCAGACGAAGTCGCGAGCAGAAGCTAGTCAAATATAAATGGTAATTATACAAACGTATGACTTACGCGCTAGTACACGACCACGTGACCGTCTACAACAGCAGCGACACAGCAGCGCCAGCAGACCGACCAGCAGCGCCAGCCCTCCCACTAGCAGTATACCACCCACTATGGGGGCCCTCGCTTCCATGTACCGCTCCGGATCATCCGAATGGCTCGCCAGATATTGTCCAATGTGCTCCTCCTGTGCAAACAACAAACATCAACATCATCACAGCTTGAATATGTCGGCGTTGCGCCAGGAATTAGGTTGTCCATATTAAAATATCGAGTATGTAATCACTGTATTTATTAGGAGTTATTGCTGGAGAAGTGAGTGAAGTAAAACTGTGTTCCATTCTAATCTTACAATGTTTTTATAACCTACGCTTTACAATGAAACTGTCTAGTCTTAGTAACTACAATTATTTTTATAACAAACAAATAAAATAACTATTTTTAACTATCGGAATATAGCTAAATAATAATGATAAATATTCTAATGCATTTAATGTAATTCCAAATAGTCAATTTTACACAATTTACATTATTGTAATTAAAGGAAATATTGTTCTCATGTATTGCTCAACAGACGGCGCTCTAACTAGAAATAAATTGCAATCTTTATTGTGTAAAAACAACTAAATATGGTTACAAATAATTACATTAATTCTAATAGATTTTAATTTGATCAATTATATAAATATTTTAACAATTAAATCAAAGATTTCTAGAAATACATTCAAAAAGTGTCTTAAATATCATAGCATGGTAAATAGCAGTGTTGTTACTACAAATAATTATTTAAATATTAGTTGCAAATATTTCAAACATGTTTATAACTATAATTGATAACACATACATCAACAATTTACAAATATTGCCGATAGAGGGCGATATGCGCCCATAAATACGTCCCACTGTTGGGCTCGAAGCTCCTACATAATAGGAGAGAAATTGACCTTACTATACCATACTAGCCAAATAGGTTGATATAGGGTCTTTTTTCGAGCTTTCCTTTGCTTTCATAGGTGCTCTATGCGTATTGTATCCCTTGGTAGTCTTATACGACATCTACGGGTATGATAGGTTGTGGTGAATTGTATTCTTACTCCGTCACCACACGGACAGCTCGGTCACCACACGGACATTCCCGTTACAAACACATAATTAACAGACAAAAGAAGACATTGTGGTCATCAATTTGTGAGTCGCTTAAAATATTTCCGTGTGCAGGAATATAAACCACGACTCTATCATTACTGCTACGCTACTACTAAAAAAAAAACTAATATTTATTATATTTTATGATTTCTGTTGTTTACACGAGTATTACACATCTATACCAATAAATAAAATTGGAGTGTCTGTTTGTAATGTCAAAATAATAGGCTTTTTTCATACTCACACTGTTATTTGCACGACACCTATGCCTAAAATACAGATTAAAAAATTTTTGTCTGTCTGTCTGTCTGTTTGTTCCGGGTAATCTTCAAAACGGCTGGACCGATTTCAAAAATTCTTTCACCAATGAAAAACTATAATATCAGGGCGTAAACTAGGCTATATTTTATCCTGGTATTCCCACGGGAAAGGGATCTACGCGGGTGCAACGACTAAAACCGGCGGGTTGCTAGGTGTAAATAAAACTACTTTACGGATTTTATTGCGTTTGCATTTGATTTATAATTGTCCGAGGTTTCGAACATTTTACAGCATTCATATATTACCAACTATAAACAATATAATTTTTTCATATAGAATCATTATCTTCTTACACTGACAATAAATTTCTACCAAAAGGCAGGTCATAATTTAATAACTAATTTCTGTTGTGGCGGTTCTAAAGATAATTGTAAATATCTGTAATAAAGATGACTTGTTGATGACAATGAACGCTATGAAGTGATCGAAACGTCGGTTAAAGCCGCTGATAAAAGGATGTGGAAGGTGCCACTTGATGATATAACCACCTCGGGTCGGTCACATTCTTGTAAAATCAAGCTGTGTTATATTGTTCACAGACTGAATGGCAACTAATATTTTGACTGTTATATTAAACAATCAAACAATGTTCTGTGTGGTGACAGAGTTCGTTCAGAGTGTGATCAGAATCTCTAAAATTAAAGAAACTGGTGACGACCAGTTTCTTTAATTCTTCAGTTTTATTATCAAACAGACTTTTTACGCGACATTTTCCTTATTTGCTTACTTATTTACTAGCAACCCGCCCTCGCTTCGCTTCGGTTTGAGTCTTTGCCGCCTTAGTGCCCGTCCCCGTGGGAATACCGGGATAAAATATAACCTAGTTTACTCCCTGATATTATAGCTTTCCATTAGTGAAAGAATTTTTGAAATCGGTCCAGCCGTTTTGAAGATTACCCGAAACAAACAGACAGACAGACAGACAAAAAATTATAAAGTGTATTTTAGGCATATGTATAGTGCAAATAACCGTGTGAGCATGAAAAAAGCCCATTATTTTGACATTACAAACAGACACTCCAATTTTATTTATAGGTATAGATTTTACAAATACGTCGATTTCCTATTGCGCTAGTTTCCTTATGCGTATGTTTCCTTGTTTAATAGGTAATCTTACCTACTGTCCTACTAGACCTATTTATAATAATCATTACATTATAATCTATTCACAAAATGCTTTTACAAATTATACACATTAACCTTCTTCACGAAGAGAGAGGTTGGTGAATTGTATTCTAAGTCTGTCATCACACGGAACATCGTTTGATCGTTAAATACAACAATCAAACTATTAGTTGTCATTTCATCTGTGAACAATATACCACAGATTGATTCTCTCAGAATGTGACAGACTCCAGGTGGTTATACCAGCAGACGGCACTTTCGATACCATTTTGTCAGCGGCTTTAATGTAAACAGAATTTGGTCAGTGTAGTGATGGAGTAAGAATACAATTCAGTAAGCCCTGTCTTGAACAAAGGTGTCGTTTTAAGTGTTAAGAATAATTATAAATCAATCAACCTGGTACATCAAAATATTCAGGGAATGTTAGATAAAGATTTGGAAATTGAACTATTTTTGAATGATTACCAGGTAGATATCCTCTGCGTTACTGAACACTGGCTCAGAGGTAATCAATTATTGTTCAATTTTCCTAATCACCAGGTTGTTAGCTCGTTCAATAGAGTCAGTAAGATACGAGGTGGCTCGTTAATAATTTTAAACAAAATGATTAAATTTAAGGAAAGAAATGATATTGTGTACTATTGCCTGCATTGAGTCTGAGCAGTTCATAGTTGTGTGCGTATACAAACCTCCATGTTCACCATATGATGATTTTGAGAGACAGTTGGAGGATATTGTGTTCAAAATCTCTACCAGTAATAAAACTCTTGTGATTTGTGGTGATTTTAATATAAACGTATTGGAAAAAATAATATTACACAAAAATTTATAACTTTGTTGAAATCTTATAATTTGTATAATGCTTTCTTGTAACCTACTAGGATAACTGCTGGGAGTGCAACTTGTATAGATAATGTCTTTATAAATGCTAAGCCAATTAGTAAATACATCTTAAACACACTGGATTCAGATCACTGCGGACAACTTGTTGTACTGCCTCGAACTAATAGGATTCAACGAGAAAGTGTTACCTTTATTCCTATGAATGTCAGCCGTTTAGAAAACTTTAGAGACAACCTGAGTCTGAGAGTGCCGCTGTTGCCTATTCATGACAACCCAGATGAGTTATATACATCTCTATCTCATATAATCAATACTGAACTTAATAAAATATTCAAACCCAAAATATTGACTTTTGGGGTTCCTGCTGGTTTTAATGAATGGGCTACTCCTGGTATTTACAAAAGTAGAAAAAGGTTATATGATCTTTATCATGAAAAATCTTATAACCATCATCCAGTATTTTTAGAATATGTAAAGAACTATTCCAAAATATTTAAACGTGCCTGTTCCCGTGCAAAATCTATTTATCTGAGAAATAAAATTAAAAAATCAGGCGATATAATTAAAATGACTCGGCATGTGATAAATAGTGAAACTGGTAGGAATACTGTACGCAAGAAAGACTTTAGTTTAAAGATAGATGATAAAAATATGAAAGTAGATAAAGAAGTGGCGGCTGAATTTGAAACCCATTTCACAAATGTGCCTGTACTGATTACAAAACCATTGGTGTCATCTCCTACTATAGCTGAATCGCTCCTTAGGCAATGTATTGTAAAATGCGACAACCTTTGAATTTTCAGATGTCACTGTGAAAGATATTTTACGCTCTTTTAAATCCCTTAATATTAAAAAAAAACAGTAAATTTGTGGGGTTTATCAGTTAAGACAGCTATTTATATATAATTAATATTATTGTCCCCCACTTGACTTCTGTGTTTAATGGTTGTATTGCTCGAGGTGTGTTTCCTGAACTCATGAAAATGAGTAGAGTAATTCCTTTGTTTAAATCGGGTAGTATGTCAGATGTGATAATTTTCGACCGATATTCATACTACCAACACTTAGTAAAGTATTTGAGAAAATTATACTCGTTCAGATGTTGAGTTATCCCGCCGAGACGTCATTGCCCGTTGGGCAGTCCGGCTGGAGAGGCCTCGGTTCGGGGTGCGAACCGTGGAGGCCTTCCGGCCGGTGCTGATGCAGTGGTTGGAGAGGCGGCACGGGGTGCTCTCCTTCCGACTGGTGCAGGTTTTGACGGGGCATGGGTGCTTCGCCAAATACCTGCACAAGGTCGTTAGGAGGGAGAGTACACCGTCCTGCCACCACTGCGATTGCGACGAGGACACGGCGCGCCATACGCTCGAGGCCTGCGGGGCTTGGGAGGTGCAGCGCTGTGAACTCGTCGCAATCATCGGTACTGACCTGACGCTGGCGGCTATCGCTAGGGCGATGGTTGACAGCGTCGGGAATTGGGACGCGGTCGCAGCCTTCTGCGAGGCGGTGATCTCGCGGAAGGAGGCGGCGGATCGCCTGCGCGAGGAGCGCAGCCTTGATGAGGAGATCCGCCGCCGGCGACTGGGGCGGCGCAGGCGCAACTATCTGCGCCTCATGCCGCCCTAGCCAAGGCCGCGGGTGACGTGACCGGGGATTAGTCCGTCACCCGCTGAGAGGCCGACCGCGTGAGGAAAGACCGACGTCCTCCCCGAGGGGGGGACGTCGGTCGATGGGAGGGTACCCCAATCAGGGGGTATTCCGTCGGGCCGACCACTGACGACAAGTTAACGCTGCTCCAGTGGTCGGCACAACGACGAAGGCGACGTGGTTTTTGGGTGGGTCGCGGGAGTTGCGTGCTTAAGCCCCTCTGTCGCCCCGGACGGAGTGGTGCGGAGGCGCGCCGACCGCGGCCCACCCACAAAAAAAAAAAAAAAAAAGATGTTGAGTTATTTACAACCATGGCATTTTTCACAAAAATCAATTTAGTTTTACTAGGAATTGCTCTACTATTGATGTGGGTGTAGAATTATTAAAAAACATTTTCTCAACCTGGGAGGAATCGCACGAGGGTTTGGGTATCTTTTGCGATTTATCTAAGGCATTTGATTGCGTAAACTATGAAACTCTCATCAAGAAATTACACCACTATGGGATTAGGAAAAACGCTCTGGAACTTATAATTTCCTACCTAAGCAACAGAATTCAGAGAGTCGATGTTAACGGTACACGACGGTTCTGTTATCAAAATGGGCGTTCCACAAGGGTCAATACTGGGGCCATTTCTGTTCCTTGTATATATTAATGACTTACCCTATTATGTAGGGGACAATCAAAACATTGCGTTGTTCGCAGATGATACCTCTTTACTGTTTAAAATTAAGAGACAAATGCTCAACTATGACGATGTGAACAATGCACTGTCTAACGTTGTTCATTGATTTTATTCTAATAATTTAGTTCTAAATGAGACAAAAACTAAATGTATTAAATTTACTACACCCAATATGAGACAAGTGAGAACCAATGTTCAAATGAATGGGGTGGCTGTGGACCTTGTGGAATCAACCACATTTTTAGGCATCATTATAGATAATATACTCCAATGGAGGCCTCATATTGAGAAATTGTCAAATAGGCTCAGCTCAGCGGCTTATGCGGTAAAAAACTTCGCGCGTTAATCGACGTGGAAACAGCCAGAATAGTTTTTTTCGCATACTTTCATAGTCTCATGTCATACGGCATATTACTTTGGGGTTGCTCCGCGGAATTGAACAGAATTTTTATTCTACAAAAAAGGGCGGTCCGCGCGATATATAATTTAGGCCCAAGAGTGTCACTAAGAGAGAAATTTAAAGAGATAAATATGCTGACTGTTATATCTCAATATATATACGAAAATGTATTATATGTAAAGAAAAATATCGGTAACTTTGAAAAATATAATGACATTCATCATGTAAATACTCGGAATAAGGAAAATTAGCTGTACATAGTACTCGTTTTCAACGAGTTAACATATCCTTCATGGGGCAATGTATACGCTTCTACAACAAATTACCTATTAATATTCGAGATATGCCAGTTAATAAGTTCAAAAAAGCAATCAAGAGTAGATTTTGTAGAAAAGGTTATTATAAAATCTCGAATTATCTTGAT
This sequence comes from Lymantria dispar, assembly GCA_032191425.1. Taxonomy (NCBI): domain Eukaryota; kingdom Metazoa; phylum Arthropoda; class Insecta; order Lepidoptera; family Erebidae; genus Lymantria; species Lymantria dispar. Next base: position 23,276,626 of record CM063465.1, read on the forward strand.
TATAATACAGACTGGTTATGAGCAGCTCCTCATTCAGGCATTTTCTCATTATTTCAAAAGGTGTTACATACATGTTTATTCTGTCGTTGTTACTATAATTGTAAAGCGTAGCGTGTTTTGCCAAACGATTATTTAATTTGTGTTTTATGTTTGTGGCACATGGTATTGGTCATGCTCACTGAAGGGTCCGCTTGCGGTAGCTACGAAGAGTGGGTCACTCCCTTCCCTCCATTGTGGTTGAGGGGAGTGATGGCTGCTCTAGTGGTTAACTCGTGATCGGGTGCCGCTTGCGGGATCTGGTCCAGCCATGGTACTTTTTCCTTATATTTAATAACTGTATTGTATGATGGTTCGAAAGGCATCACACTGGAGCTATTAATAGACATGTTGTTGTATATAATTTTATTAAAAAAAAAAAATAGTAAATCAATAAAAAAGAAGACAATCCCACTGAGTTTCTTGCGGGATCTTCTCAGTGCGGTCGCGTTCCGATCCGGTAGAAATTTAAGGTAAAATGTAAAAAAATTACCATATGTAAAAATTGCCCCCGCGGGGTTTATACATAATAAAGGATTTGAATTTGTATAACATCTATACAAGTAATTGAAAACTAGAAATTAAACCTTATACCAACCCGTTAGTCCAGTGTGGTACAGTAGAATCAATTTCTTTCCCTTTACCAAGAAGGCTCGAGTCCATCAGTAGGTAATATATGCGTTGTAATGAAATATACAAACAGTTACCTCAGGAGAAGTGGTGAACACACGCCATTTAATCGTCATCTTATATAGTTCAGTGTCTTTGTACGTGATGGTAGAGGGTGACAAATGGTAGGTGTCGTCCGTTAACTATCACACGGCAGACACACATACACACACACGTCCGTTCGCAGAGCGCTCCCGCATGCAACTATATAAAAAATGGCTATCATCATCGCTTATCCGCCTGACTGAGCGATGTACCAAGCGTCACAATGGAAGGGAAATTGACCTGACTATACCATACTGGTCAGACATGTTGCTATAGGTTTTATCTCGATTTCTCCTTTTCTTTTATGGATTTTATATCCAAATTATACCTCTTAGTCGTCTTTTACGACACCCATGGGCAAGGTAGGGAGTGGTAAATTATATTCTTACTCCGTCACCATATAGTATTTCTAAGCTCAATCGAATACACATTTTTCCTCTGTAATACGTTAATGCTCCAGTTTGGTATACAAGCCTTCCTCTAGACAGTTCCAACACTTATGTAGGCGATAAAACAATTTCGTAGCCAACACAGCACTTTCGTAGATAGTATAAAACGCTTCCGTAGCTAAATTACTTCTTATTAGTTGATAGTTCACATTCATAGTCGTCACCACACTTTGATAACTACAGATTGTTTTGTTATATTATTCTGACGCAGAGTAGTAGTACTAATAGTATCACACTGAGCAGAAAATCGACATCTAAGTAATACCAATTTGTTGCTGCGCTTCGTTCGGTGAGCGAGAGAGACAGAAGCACAACTTTCTGGGGGTGTTTGCGTGTGGTAGGTTTTAGTGATGGCTTTACTATCGCCGAATTACATTGCACGCATTCATACTAGCTTCACTTCCTTCACGGTAGGCAGCGGCCTTGCAAATGTCCATGAGCGGCAGCGACACTTACCATCAGGTGTACCGTTTGCTCGTTCCCACTGTTTGCAATAAAAAAAAAATACTGCTGAAATTGTTTTAGCTATGTTTTCTTTTACATTCAAACTTATCCTAATCGACACATACAGTAGTAGCTTACTTTTTTTCAAATAATTATATCGCTTTATAGAATATTATTATAATTCGTATGGTGAAGGAGTAGGAATACAATGCACCACACCCTGTCTTGTCCGTGGGTATCATAAAATAACATTAAAAGATAATATGCATAGAACATCGATAAAGAGAAAGAAACCTCGATATGACTTTCCTACACCAACAGTTCTGTCTTGCGTGGTATAGTAGGTCAAATTGCCTCCCAGAATGGAGGAGACCTCGGAGCAACAGTGGGAGATGATGATGAATCAACAATCAAACTTTGCACAAATATTTATTTTCCCTAAAGTCTATTAATATTAATTAATAGCTGTACAAATAGCTATAAGGAAAATTAATATTTTATAAATCGATATATTAAATAGACCTCATCAAGTATATATGAAACAACATAAGAACCTACAAAATAAACCACAATGTTTTTAATTATAAGTGAACTTCCAATAACCCATCGGCCTACAGACGTCCACTGCTGGACATAGGTCTCCCCACGAGAATGCCACTCTGAACCGTCCTGCGCCACTTGCATCCAACGGTTCCCTGCGACTTTGAGAATGTCGTCAGTCCACCTAGTGGGGGGTCGTCCTACGCTGCGTGAACTTATCTAAACATAATTTTTACGTGTGAAGATTCACGTTATTAACCCCTCAGGCGCCAAACATCGCGGCGCTCTCGAGTGCCCCGCGCGCTTGGGTATATTGAAAAAAGTTCAGTGAATTTTATGATTTTACGTAAACTATTATTGTTTCTATACGACAAGGAAATATGAAATAAAATATATATTAATAGCTTTTGATTGGTTGATTTAAATAAATGTACTAAAAGTAATTGCTAATTGTAAAGTATTTTTTTGGGTCAACGTGTGTCCCAAAAGCGCTTTGAGCACCTTTTTTTTGGGGTCTAATAGTGTCCCAAAAGCGCTCCAGGGGTTAATGCACTATATATCCTGAATGTAATAAACACAGAAAGATATAATTACGGTATTCACCTTCTGATGAGACGAGATGCAAAGTAGCAAAGGAATAAGTACTGCTTTGCATCTCGTTTCTCTTTTTCTCGTAAAAGCCAGCTAATAGTGCCAGACGATATCATTCATTCATCATTTCAGCTCATATACATCCCACTGTTGGGCTCAAGCCTCCACCACAATAGGAGAGAAATTGACCTTACTATACTAGCCAGATAACTTGGTATAGGGTTTTATTTTGAAATTTTCTTCTCTTGCATAGATTGTTATATGGATATTATAATCCCTTAGTCGTCTTTTACGACATGCACGGCCAAGATAGAGAGTGGTGATTGTATTCTTACCGTCACCACACGGAACAGGTATGCTAATGAATTATTTTGACTTAAAAGGTTTACTTATTTCCATAGAAGACGGCGTTTGTGACGCCAGATAGGCAATTTGGATATCTCTGAATACGGCTTTTCCAACACTATGTTTCTATACCAACGCGTCATAAATGCCCTTTTTAAATGATTATAAAACAATATTGCCTTGATGTACGTTAACGATATGTATCTGATTCTATAGGCAGAGTTTGTTAAATATGAAATTTATTCTGAATATGTAGATTAACTCACGCAGGATTTTCTTAAATAATTTCCGGGTGGTTCTTTCTCAATACTAAACTCGAATGATAAATTGAATGTGGGTTTCATTATTGTAAATAATACTGCTTGGATAAAAATTCAGACTAACTGATTGCTTCACATTTAAAGAAGTACAATTTAATTGTTAGGTGGATATTTGCGTAAATTCATACTTCATGTCTCTAAAATAAGAGTTTTTATACAATCGAACTAAAACAAATGTTTAGTGCATGCACTAAACAACACTGATTAGCTGGACAATAAAACATTCATATACTCACATACGATGATAAAATAATCACACTTATATTACACAGGTTTTTTTTGGGGGGTGGGCTACGATCGGTGCACTCCTCGCTCCACTCCGTCCGGGGCGACAGAGGGGCGTAAGCACGCCACACTCATAACCCACCTGTATAGCACGACCACCGGTGCAGAGTTCCTTGACTTTAGTGGTCGGCCCGACGGAATACCCCCGACGAGTACTCACTCCCGTCGACGTCCCCTACCGGGACGCCGATCGCCGTGGCCAGGCTAACCTCTCCGCGGGTGCTCGGACTAAATCCCCGGTCCAGTCACTCACAGCCTCTGCTAAGGCACCGGCGGAGGACCGCGTCCGCGTGGAGTCTTTCCTCCCGCCTCCTTCCGCGAGATGACAGCCTCGCAGAAGGCGGCAACGGCGTCCCAGTTCCTGACGCTGGCGACCATCTCCCTACTTATATTACAAAGGTAAAAGTTAGTGAGTGCGTATGTATGTTTATTACATTTTCACGCTTTAACGACTATACCAATTTTGGTAAACTATTAGCAAGAAGATAGCTGACACTTTAAATTAACACGTAGGTTTTTATTCCGAAATTACCACGGGAACGGACGGACGGATACTACGAACATATGCATTGTATAAAATATTAAATATTATCTTATTATTCCTTTTTTTACTGTAGCGGTGCAAAACCAAAATTCTTTCTAGCTTGGTTACATACTATTAACAGCGTATCCATAGTAATGTCATCACAACCCGCAGTATTTGATTTCAAGCTTCTGATAATCTCAATCCGATGATCGTAATGTTAATATATTTTGAACCAAATCTAATTGTTTTAGGCAAATAAATACATTTGATATCCGCTTACAACGCCATCTGTTAAAAACTATGTAAGAACAACATTTCCTTAAAATAAATAAACGTAATTTGCGTGAAATCATTTATTTAAAATTATATGGGATACATTAAAATATTTCTCTCTAGTATTAATATATATTTCATCAATCATTTTACAACAGATTCATTTGTTTGTTATAAAAAGTAATTTAACTATTAAGACTAGATTATTTCATTGATAAATAAAAGCAGGACCGGATTTACCCTATCAGGGCCCCTAGGCAATGCAATTCTCGGGTCCATGATCCAAGGTCCATAAGCAGTATTATTTTTTGCCCCCAACGGCAATAAAAAGGAAATGATATAGAGGGAACATACAAATTTTCAAAAAAGAGCTTGCGTACAAAATAAGCATGTCAGAAGTGAAACTTCTATGATGCCACGTGTCTTTTGTCAATATAAAAAAAACGATAAAAAAAATAAATATGATAAAAAATATTGTACGCTACTCATTGCTAACGCTCGCACTGGTCTGTAACAGGTATACTACGCGCATTCGTTCGAATGCCACGCATTCCCTCTCACTCTTTCTATTCCCGTAGCGTTAAACGTTTAACGCAACCTTGTTGGAAGTCGCATTAGAAGTTTCATTTCAAAAAATCGTGTGATGAAAATAATTTTATTGGTGCATATTCGGAGTCCCTAGGCAGTTGCCTAGTCCGCCTTATGATATCCGGCCCTAGGTAGAAGGTATATTCGTTGATCATTATGACGAATGAATTATTGTATAATGGACTCTGAATTCTCTAGCGACTCTCTAGCCGACACGCACTTTCGTAGACATCACTACACTTTAGTGATTGTGATATTCATTTCCCGTAGATGTTAATACACTATCGTAGACGACAGTGTGGATACTATGTAGTTATTGTTTCGTCGTCACGTAGATGTGTTGGTGCGCTACGCCGTAGCTCGCTCGTGCGGTGCGTGTAGTTAGTGTGGCACATTGGGGTTGTACGGGGGTTGTTTAGCGATGCCCACCACTTGCTCGTACGACGGCGGACATGCTGTAACATATAACAAAATGTACACGTTATTGTTGCTGTTGCCTTCATCACGTTATAAACTAGTGTGTGATGTACCAGGTGTGGCGGTTAATAATTCTTAATTTTTTTCAGAGATGGTGCTGAATGCACGCATTAATTGGCACCCTTATTTATTATGTCATTTTGTTGCTACGTCAATGCGCGTCAAAACGACATAAATACTTGTGCGGTATTGCCTTAGTGTCATTGTTTTTTTGTGTTTTGAAAATGTCAAGTTACCAGCCAAAAAGAGCATTTGCGGCTCGTGTTGCTTTTTTTGTGCAATCAAAAGAAAAACGCGAGTGAGAGCCGACGAATTCTTGTACAAACTTACGGTGACAATTTCCTCACGCAAGACGCTTGTGTGCGGTGGTATAGACGCTTTAAAAGCGGTGATTTCGACTTAAACGACAAAGAACGTCCAGGTCAACTGAAAAAATTTGAGGATGCCGATCTACAAGGACTGTTAGACGAAGATGATACGCAAACCCAGCAGCAAATGGCAGAGAAGTTAAGCGTTTGTCGCCGAATGGTTGATGCAGACGCATGCCATGGGAAAAATCAGAAGGCAGGAAAATGGGTACCACATGAGCTCAACGACCGACAGATGGAAAAGCGAAAAATAGTGTGCGAAGTTTTGCTTTCTCGACATGAACACAAAACTTTTTTGCATCGAATCGTGACTAGGGACGAGAAATTTATCTATTTTGAGAACCCGAAACGCAAAAAATCATGGGTTGACCCAGGTCAGCAATCAACATCCACCGCAAAACCGAATCGCTCTGAAAAAAGGGTATTGCTGTGCGTCTGGTGGGATCAAAAGGGTGTCGTGTACCATGAGCTTCTAAAATCGGGTGAAACGGTTCATACTAACCGCTACCGTCAACAAATGGTCCGTTTGAAGCATGCGTTGAAAGAAAAAAGACCAGAATGGACATCAAGATACGGAAAAGTGGTTTGGCAGTACGATAAGGCTCCCTCACATACAGCGAAAGCGATCAGGGACATCATTTCTGCGTTTAACTGGGGACTTACCACACCCGCTATACTCACCGGACGTGGCCCCCATCAGATTATTATATGTTTTCCTCGATGTCACAAGCGTCTATATGTAATACTTCGAGAACTGTGAAGATTACCGAAAATGGGTTGACGAATGGATTCCCCCAAAAGGTGTACATTTTATTTTGGGAGGGCATTCACAGTTTACCAGAGATCACAAAAATGTATAGCAAGCTATAGCGCATACTTTGAATAAACGATTTTTTTAATTTTTTCCTCAATCGACAAGTGTGTTTACGAACAAATTAAGAATTATTAATCGCCACACCTAAGTATAATTAGTAGATCTTAAATTATGTGATGAAACAGATGATGAATAGCTAATGTTCTTATCAAAGTATTAATATACATTACAGTGTAATTGACTATATCATCATCATCATCATCACAGCTCATATACGTCCCACTGTTGGGCTCGAACCTCCTAAATAATAGAAGGTAAAATTGACCTCACTATACCATACTGGTCAGTGTTGTTACAGGGTTTTAAATCGAATTATCCTTCTCTTGCTTAGATGTTATATACATATTAATCCCTTAGTCGCCTTTTACGACATACACGTACACGATAGTGCGATGGTATTGTTACTCTGTCACCACGCGGAGAGTCGACTACAGGTACTCGTACCTAATAATTGTCGATAATAACTGACTGACTCACATACGGATACCTAAATCGGCGATTCTTTCCTCCAGTTACAGTTACAGAGCTTGCTACGCTCACCCTGATTAAGGCAAATTGCTTATAATGAATCATCGTATCTATTAATCATGTTTGGTCGAACTACGTATAAAATGAAATAATAATTATAATAATAAACACAAATACGCACTGTAACAATACCCTTTTTAGATTTAATTTGCGTACTGATTCCTAAATAAGCAGGGCTGGCCTATTTTAGAATCTCGTTTGCCCCCATAATAAGTTTGTCGCTGTATATGATAATAATAGTTTAATAGCATACTTGTGATATGTAATTATATTATTTATCATAATTATAAAATATATAACTGAAGAATTTGTATGTTTGAACGCGCTAATCTGAGGAACTACTGGTCCGATTTGAAAATTCTTTTAATGTTAGATAGCCCATTTATCGAGGAAGGCTATGGGCTATATATTATCACGCTAAGACCTATAGGAGCGGAGCACCAATGAAGAATGTTTCAAAATCGTTTTTTTTTTTTACTTTTAAGAGCTTCCACTGTGTAAACGGTTAAATTTTCGCAAAATTCATGTGTGACAGCATTGTATTATTTAAAAATATTTTCACCTTTTAGGTAAACCAAGTCGCTGCTTTAAGTTAGCGTTAGCCCAAAGCAACTATTGCACGTGGACGAAGTCACGAACAGAAGCTAGTGTTATTATAATAATTATCACGCAGCAAATAAAGTACTTACATTATGCATTAAATAAATACAATAAACTAGCATCAGATCGGCACGCGACCGCCACTGAGAATCAGCGGACTTGTCATTGTTTTGATGTGAAACATTTATAAGCTTTAGAGCTGATCGTTGGAGTGGCATAAAGCGACGCGTGCCGTGGCGAGGCATCACCACGGTATATGATAGTAAGTGTAGATCACAGAGACCAGGGGCCTAGCTAGGTCACCACCGTCCGTGAAGAAAGTGCAATTCTTAAACCTCGTTTCGAAGTAGTTCTTCAAAGCACTTCTCATGAAAGAGCTGATAGAGTACACAGAGTGCCCCAAAGTGTGTCCGCCGCCGTGTGGTGTTCCACAGGGGTCGGTCCTCGGACCTACCCTGTGGAACATCGGCTACGACTGGGTGTTGCGGGGGCGCCTCCCACCCGGGCTGGGCGTGATCTGTTACGCCGACGACACGCTCGTCACAGCCCCCGGTAGGACGCTACAAGAGGCGGTAAGCCTGGTGACCTCAGGTACCGAAGAGGTCGTCAGGCGGATCGAGGCGCTGGGGTTGAGGGTGACCCTGGACAAGACGGAGGCCCTCTTATTCCATGAGCCCCGTATGGACCCTCCCATCGGCGTCTCGATCACCGTCAATTCGGTTGGGATCAGCATCCTGGCCCATATGAAGTACTCGGGCCTGGTGCTCGACGGGCGATGGTGGTTTCGGTAGCATTTCCGCAGGCTCTTCCCGCGGCTCGTCGGCGTGGCGTCCGCCCTGCAATGGCTGATGCCGAATGTGGGTGGACCGAGCGCGGCATGTCGACAGCTGTACGCGGGGGTCATCCGGTCGATGGCCCTGTACCGCGCACCGGTGTGGGCGGGATCCATGACCGCCCGACTTAGGGCCCTTCTGTGGCGTCCACAGAAGGTCATGGCGGTCAGGATCATCCGCGGGTATCGCACGGTGGCGACGGAGGCGGCGTGCCTATTGGCCGGGACTCCCCCGTGGGCCCTGAAGGCGGAAATACTCGCCGACTTGTATCGGCGGGTGTCGGGGGTGCGCGGGGAGGGCGGTGTTGTTTCCTTGAGGGAGATCACCGCCTGGCGCATCGACGCCCGCCGAGACGTCATCACCCGTTGGGCAGACCAGCTGGAGAGGCCTCGATACGGTGTTTGGACCGTGGAGGGCTTCCAGCCGGTGCCGATGCAGTGGTTGGAAAGGCGGCACGGGGTGCTCTCCTTCCGACTCATACAGGTCTTGACGGGGCATTGATGCTTCGGCAAGTACCTGTACAGGGTCGTAAGGAGGGAGAGTACACCGTCCTGCCACCACTGCGATTGCGACGAGGACACGGCAACGCATACGCTCGAGGCCCGCGCCGCTTGAGCCACGCAGCGCCGTGAACTCGTCGCAATCATCGATCCCGACCTGACGCTGCCAACCATCGCTAGGGAGATGCTCGGCAGCATCAGGAATTGGGACGCGGTCGCAGCCTTCTGCGAGGCAGTTATCTCGCAGAAGGAGGCGGCGGGTCGCGAGCGCAAGGAGCACAGCCTCGATGATGCGACCCGCTGCCGGCGACTGGGGCGGCGCAGGCGAGATTACCTGCATGCAATGCCGCCCTAGCCGAGGCCGCGGGTGACGTGACTGGGGATTAGTCCGTCACCCGCCGAGAGGCCGACCGCGTGAGGAAAGACTGACGTCCTCCCCGAAGGTGGAAGACGTCGGTCGATGGGAGGGTACCCCGGGTAGGGGGTACTCCATCGGGTCGACCACTGATGACAAGTAACCCTGCTCCAGTGGTCGACCCAACGACGAAGGCGACGTGGTGTTCGGGTAGGTTGCGGGTGTTGCATGCTTAAGCCCCTCTGTCGCCCCGGACGGAGTGGTGCGGAAGCGCGCCGACCGCTGCCTACCCCAAAAGAAAAAAAGTGTGTCCGCCGCTCCAGTAACTCCAAAATATTCGTAAAATTGAGATCTCTGATGAATCAAACAGCACGCCTTTGCAGTGATTCAAATGGGTCTAACTGACATTCGGGTGCGTCTGCCCAGAGATCTGAGTAGCACTCAACACGAGGACGAACTTGTTTTTTTATAAAACAAGGCGCTGTCTCAGTGTGAAGTACCGCTTGGCTCTGTTCAGGCCACTTGGCTCAAAATTTTACTTGTCAATTTGTCTTTGTCCTTCAAACGGCTCTCAAACTGGACTGTGTTCGATATTTTAACGCCAAGGATTTCCAATACTGTCGAAAATTTAGAGTTACTCCTTGGTACTGAGGCGCCATGATAAACGGGTCCTTTTTGCAGTGCACGCGCAAACTTGTGTCTTTATAGGATTGAACTGAACTAAGTTCCTGCAACCCATTCCATGGCTCGGCCCAAAGAGCGTTCGACTTCAAACAAGTGGAATCTCTCTTTCTTGTAGCACACTCCGAGAGAGATTCTGTTGAGCGGCATATCGTTTCTCACCCGGGCTGCATTATCTATGGGGAGCATGTAGTTGATATGCAAAATAAACGACGTCGGGTAGAGTACCAAGCCCTTATGGTACACCAGCATTAAAGGTCATGGTATCAGAGTAAGAATCATCTACGATGATTCAATTGTAGAGAGAAAATATATATTACGAACATTGTTAGCTACTGCAATCTATGTATGTTGCTGGTGCTGCAGATTAAAGTAACTAGGTTAAAGAAATGCAAATGGTACACTTACCAGCAGAAGGCGGTTTTAATCTATTTTATTATGAGCCTTAAATTTACATACTGTTAACATCCAGCGCCTCGAATTCATATCCGCCATGTGCAAATGTGGCTGACGGCGCTGTTGCTGGCGTTGATAATCTCGCCGTCGTAGGAACCGGGGTTGATAATCCCTCCATCGGAGTTGCGCTCCTTGATAATCCCGCCCTCGGAGGTGCGGGCATCGGTATGGCCGCAGAAAATCCGGTCACTCTACGTGCTACAACAAACAATTAAAGGTATATACTCATATCTAACGTGGTAGTCGGAGGTGTACGCTTACATTTAATTACAAACTTTGAAAATGCTATGTTACATACGGGCACAAACCTGTTACTGCGCCGCGCTGACAGTTGAAAATATACGAGCCAATATTTGCCGTACAGCGAATTTAGTTTATGCGCACTGCACTGTACATACAATTACCTAAATAATAGGAAGCAGTCGTAATTAATATACAAATAATATTATTAATAACGTTACGAAACAAGCAATTATAACGACACTCCAACCAGGGTTACCAGTTAACGACGAAATAATCTTGTAATAGACTGTAAAGTCATAGATGGCTGATTCCAATCCGGCTCGAGGGACCAATGTTTTTGTACTTATAACGTACGTAAATCAAATTCGTTGTATGAGCAATATTAGCTAGTATATTCACATTCAATGCTGATAGATACCAAATAATATTCTAATAATTCCTCTCCTATGTATATTATATCATCATCATCATCATCGCAGCCCACATACGTCCCACTGTTGAGCTCGGGCCTCCTCCACAATGGGAAGGAATTTGACCTACTATACCACGCTGGTCAGACATGTTGGTATAGGGTTTCATTTCGAGTTTGCCTTCTCTTGCACAGGTACATGGGCAAGATAGGTGGTGTCTCAGTGTGAAGTACCGCTTGGCTCTGTTCAGGCCACTTGGCTCAAAATTTTACTTGTCAATTTGTCTTCCTCCTTCAAATGGCTCTCAAACTGGACTGTGTTCGATATTTTAACGCCATGGGTTTCCAATACTGTCGAAAATTTAGAGTAACTCCTTGAAACTGAGGCACCGAGATAAACGGGTCCTTTTAGCAGTGCACGCGCAAACTTGTGTCTTTATAGGATTGAACTGAACTAAGTTCCTGCCACCCATTCCATGGCTCACCCCAAAGAGCGTTCGACTTCAAACAAGTGGAATCTCTCTTTTTTGTAGCACAGTCCGAGAGAGATTCTGTTAATCGGCATATCGTTTCTCACCCGGGCTGCATTGTCTATGACGAGCATGTAGTTGAAATGCAAAATAAACGACGTTGGGTAGAGTACAAAGTCCTGTGGTACACCAGCATGAAAGGTCATGGTATCAGAGTAAGAATCATCTACGAGGATCCAATTGTAGAGAAAAAATATATATTACGAACATTGTTAGCTACTGCAATCTATGTATGTTGCTGGTGCTGCAGATTAAGTAACTGGGTTAAAGAAATGCAAATGGTACACTTACCAGCAGAAGGCGGTTTTAATCTATTTTATTCATCATCATTTTGCTCTTATCCCAATTACTTGGGGTCGACGCAATATGTCATCTGTTTTGACATATTGCAAAAAGTTTCGGCAATGACTTTTATGACCGGCCGCCTGCCTGACGTCAACCCTCCTTGAGAATGTAATCGTTGACCCAAATGGTACCAGATGGAGTTGGTCCGGGTCAATCTAGGGCTCTTAGTCGTCTTTTACGACACCCACAAGCAAAGCAAGGGTTGGTAGTATTCGAAGCCGCTACCACACAGCACAGTTTTAATCTATTTTATTATGAGCCTTAAATTTACATACTGTTAACATCCAGCGCCTCGAATTCACATCCGCCATGTGCAGATGTGGCTGACGGCGCTGTTGCTGGCGTTGATAATCTCGCCGTCGTAGGAACCGGGGTTGATAATCCCTCCATCGGAGTTGCGCTCCTTGATAATCCCGCCCTCGGAGGTGCGGGCATCGGTATGGCCGCAGAAAAGCCGGTCACTCTACGTGCTACAACAAACAATTAAAGGTATATACTCATATCTAACGTGGTAGTCGGAGGTGTACGCTTACATTTAATTACAAACTTTGAAAATGCTATGTTACATACGGGCACAAACCTGTTACTGCGCCGTGCTGACAGTTGAAAATATACGAGCCAATATTTGCCGTACAGCGAGTTTAGTTTATGCGCACTGCACTGTACGTACAACTACCTAAATAATAGGAAGCAGTCGTAATTAATATACAAATAATATTATTAATAACGTTACGAAACAAGCAATTATAACGACACTCCAACCAGAGTTACCAGTTAACGACGAAATAATCTTGTAATAGACTGTAAAATCATAGGTGGCTGATTCAAATCCGGCTCGAGGGACCAATGTTTTTGTACTTATATCGTGCGTAAATCAAATTCGTTGTATGAGCAATATTGACTAGTACATTCACATTCAATGCTGATAGATACCAAATAATATTCTAATAATTCCTCTCCTATGTATATTATATCATCATCGCAGCCCACATACGTCCCACTGTTGAGCTCGGGCCTCCTCCACAATGGGAGGGAATTTGACCTACTATACCACGATCGTCAGACATGTTGGTATAGGGTTTCATTTCGAGTTAGCCTTCTCTTGTACAGGTACGTGGGCAAGATAGGTAATGTTCAATTGTATTCTTACTCCGTCACACTAAATACAAGTTTAAAAAATAAAAATAAGTCGTGGTGGTTTTCAAGCTATCGGCAAAGCGAATACAAAATTAACTTGAATCAAAATTTAATTTGAGTTCGACCACTATTTCGTGCTTGATTTCTATTAGTGAGAATTGCAACCTAAATGTAACAACCTCTAAACAAGAACGATAATTGCAATAAATGTCGATACTGTTATCGCCAATCAAAAGGTGACAACCCAAAGTATGCTCTGACAACATTTGTAGCTACGTGCGAGTGGTTTAATAGCGAGAGACTGAAGTAAATAGGTATCGAATGAGTAGCGACCATTCGGTGGTCACATACTGAGTAGCTCAGAGTCAAGAGAAGCAACGACGAAGTATAATATTTGTATATGACAAATATACGTAGCTTTCGTCGTGGGCGATCGGCTGGTGATCTTCTTGTGTACCTCACTCACCGTTGGGCAGAGGCCTTGGAGGGCAAGGGTGAGGCGCTAGCGTTCAGTTTTTTTTTTTTTTTTTTTTTTTTGTGTGGGCTGCGGTCGGCGCGCCTACGCACCACTCCGTCCGGGGCGACAGAGGGGCTCAAGCCCGCAACTCCCGCAACCCACCCGAACACCACGTCGCCCTCGTCGCTGGGCCGACCACTGGAGCAGGGTTACTTGTCATCAGTGGTCAGCCCGACGAAATACCTTCTACCCGGGGTACCCTCCCATCGACCGACGTCCCCCCCTCGGGGAGGACGTCGGTCTTTCCTCACGCGGTCGGCCTCTCGGCGGGTGACGGACTAATCCCCGGTCACGTCACCCGCGGCCTCGGCTAGGGCGGCATTGCACGCAGGTACTCCCGCCTGCGCCGCCCCAGTCGCCGACGGCTGGTCGCATCATCGAGGCTGTGCTCCTCGCGCTCGCGACCCGCCGCCTCCTTCTGCGAGATAGCTGCCTCGCAGAAGGCTGCGACCGCGTCCCAATTCCTGATGCTGCCGAGCATCTCCCTAGCGATGGTCGGCAGCGTCAGGTCTGCACCGATGATTGCGACGAGTTCACGACGCGGCTCTGCCCAAGCGGCACAGACCTCGAGCGTGTGCTGCGCCGTGTCCTCGTCGCAATCGCAGTGGTGGCAGGACGGAGTTCTCTCCCTCCTAGCGACCCTGTACAGGTACTTGCCGAAGCATCCATGCCCCGTCAAGACCTGCACGAGTCGGAAGGAGAGCACCCCGTGCCGCCTTTCTAACCACTGCATCAGCACCGGCCGGAAGGCCTCCACGGTCCAAACACCGTATCGAGGCCTCTCCAGCCGGTCTGCCCAACGGGCGATGACGTCCCGGCGGGCGTCGACGCGCCAGGCGGTGAGCTCCTTCAAGGAAACAACACCACCCCCCCCCCCCGCGCACCCCCGACACCCGCCGATACAAGTCGGCGAGCATTTCCGCCTCCAGGTCCCACGGGGGAGTCCCGGCCAATAGGCACGCCGCCTCCGTCGCCACCGTGCGGTACCCGCGGATGATCCTGACCGCCATGACCTTCTGTGGACGCCACAGAAGGGCCCTAAGTCGGGCGGTCATGGATCCCGCCCACACCGGTGCGCCGTACAGGGCCATCGACCGGATGACCCCCGCGTACAGCTGTCGACATGCCGCGCTCGGTCCGCCCACATTCGGCATCAGCCATTGTAGGGTGGACGCCACGCCGACGAGCCGCGGGACGAGCCTGCGGAAATGCTCCCGAAACCACCATCGCCCGTCGAGCACCAGGCCCAAGTACTTCATATGGGCCTGGATGCTGATCCCAACCGAATTGACGGTGATCGAGACGCCGATGGGAGGGTCCATACGGGGCCCATGGAACAAGAGGGCCTCCGTCTTGTCCAGGGCCACCCTCAACCCCAGCGCCTCGATCCGCCTGACGACCTCTTCGGTGCCTGAGGTCGCCAGGCTTACCGCCTCTTGTAGCGTCTCACCGCGGGCTGTGACGAGCGTGTCGTCGGCGTAACAAATCACGCCCAGCCCGGGTGGGAGGCTCCCCCGCAACGCCCAGTCGTAGCCGATGCTCCACAGGGTGGGTCCGAGGACCGACCCCTGTGGAACACCGCACGTCATGGGCGTTCGCACAACGTCCCCTACTCGGTTGGCGTAGAGGACGCTGCGCTCCTCTAAATAGTCTGCCACCAGCCGCCTCAGGTAAGCTGGCACTCCGTGGTAACGGAGCGCCTCCCTGACGCAGCCGAATGGCAGACTATTGAATGCGTTGGCGATGTCTAGGGACACCACCAACAGCACTCCCCCGCCAGTGACGGCCTCAGTCGCCACGGCCCTCAGGCGCAACAGGGCCTCGATCGTCGAACGACCTCTCCTAAACCCAAACTGGGCGTCCGACAGATCGGGCCCCGTGCCGACAAGGTGCCGCTCGATGCGGGCAGCTACTATCCTCTCCAGTAGCTTGCCCATATCATCGAGCAGCACGATAGGCCTGTAGGCCGATGGCGACTCCGGAGGCCGTCCCGGCTTCGGCAGGAGAACCAGCCTCCCCTCCTTCCAGCACCCAGGGAACCGCCCGGACGCTAAACACGCGTCGAACAGCTCCCTGAGGCGGGGACCCAGATGGTCGAGGACCAGGGCCAACACACGGTTTGGAATACCGTCGGGCCCGGGGGCGGTGGATTTACCGCGCATGCGCGCCACCGACGCCCTCATCTCCGGTTCCGTGATGAGCGGAACACTGCCACCATCGCCCTCCCGGTCATTGTCTGGCGGCGCCATGACCGGGGGCGTGTGTTCCGCCCGTCGTGGGAACAGATCCTCGACGACCCGGGTAAGGAGGCTGGGTTGGAGAGTCTCGGTGAGGGGCGGGCCCCGTGCGCGGAGCTTACTCAGCGCCGCACCATAGGGGCGACCCCAGGGGTCACGGTCGAGACTCTCCAGCATCTCCCGCCGACTGGCGTCCTTGGCGGAACGGACGGCCAGCCTGAAGGCCGACCGCGCATTGCGGTAGCCCTCGTAAAGCTGGCCCTCCAGTTCCGCGCTGCGATTGCGCCGCCGGCTGCATTGCGCCGCCGGCTAGCGTTCAGCCTAGACATCGCAAAGGCGTTCGATAGGGTCTGGCATAGGGCACTTCTATCGAAGCTACCATCATACGGAATCCCCGAGGGACTCTGTAATTGGATCGCCAGCTTTCTGGATGGTCGGAGTATTAAAGTCGTCGTAGATGGCTCTTGCTCCGATACCATGACTACTAATGCTGGTGTACCACAAGGCTCGGTGCTCTCCCCGACGTTGTTTATCCTGCATATCAACGACATGCTCTCCATCGAGAATATGCGTTGCTATGCGGATGACAGCGCGGGTGACGAGCGGTATACTGAGCAATGGAATGTCCCTCGGAGTACACAGGAAAGAAGAGTTCAACTTGTGTCTGAAGTCGAGCGCTCTCTGGGGCGGGCCTCGGAATGGGGTGAACGGAACTTAGTCCAGTTCAACCCCACAAAGACACAAGTTTGCGCGTTCACTGCAAAGAAGGACCCGTTTGTCATGGCGTCCCAAGGAGTAACTCTCCAAATTTCCGACAGTATTGGTATCCTCGACGTCGAAATATCGAACAAAGTCCAATTTGGGAGTCATTTTGGAGGACAAAGCCAAATGGGCTAGCAAAAAGTTGGGCGTCCTGAACAGAGCCAGGCGGTATTTCACACCGAGACAGCGCCTTGTACTATACAAAGCGCAAGTTCGTCCTCATGTGGAGTACTGCTCACATCTCTGGGCAGGCGCACCTAAATATCAGTTAGACCCACTTGACTCCCTCCAAAGGCGTGCTGTTCGAATCGTCGGGGATCCCAATCTTACGGACAGATTGGAGTCACTGGAGCGGCGGAAAGACTGGGTCACTCTGTGTACTCTATCGGCTCTTTCATAGGGAGTGCTCTGAGGAACTGTTTGACTTGGTACCACCGTCACCGTTTTACCAACGTACCACTCGACACCGCAGCAGGGTTCATCCATTTCACCTGGAAACGATATGGTCTTCAACTGTACGTTTCCAGCGATCATTTCTCCCACGTACGTGCAGGCTCTGGAATGAACTACCTGCTGCTGTGTTTCCCGAGCGCTATGACATGTCCTTCTTTAAACGAGGTTTAAGAAGAGCTTTTTCTTCACGGTAGGCAACAGCCTGGCTGTGCCCCTGGTATTGCAAAGGTCCATGTGCGGCAGCGTCACTTACCATCAGGTGTGCTGCCTGCTCGTTTGCCACCATCGACAATAAAAAAAAATGCATATTAAAGTTATGTTACTGAGTATATAAGTAGTTATGAAGACGCAGAGACACGCGTGTAACAGATTGTACATGTATGATACACGTGATCGACGCACTGATACATTACAATACTCATAAGGGTGTGTAGGTACAGGGCGCGCGCGATGTGCGTTGGTCGTCCAGCATTCAACACGCGGGGCTGCACAGACATACATACAGTATTACATATATATACTGTCTCGTCAGCACAACAGGTCATCCGTCGGGCCGACCACGGACGACAAGTAACCCTGATCCGGTGGTCGGCCCAACGACGAAGGTGGTGGGCTGCGGGTGTGCGTGCTTCCGCCCCTCTGTCGCCCCGGAAGGAGTGGTGCGAGGAGCGCGCCGACCGCAACCCACCCCCAAAAAAAAAAGTGTTACATAATCAAGTTTTTAACACGCTTTTATTAATTTCACCTGTATCTATGTATCTAACGGAATCTTTGAACTTCATTTTGCCCCACTTTGAACGAACAGATTTTATTTAAACTTTGCACACTCGACAAAGGCCCATGACAATGTAATAATTCGATCAAAATAGCCAAATATTCTGATTAGATTCGAAAGGATTTAGAAATTTCTAATGATATCCTTTACATAAGAGCAAGAGAGATAGAGCTAGTGTACCAACTACGCATACGCGAAATTCAAAACTTTTGGTTCGTGCTGTCGCTCAGCACGAGGCAGCCAACACTATCTCAAGTTAGTTGCCTTCAAAACTTGTAACATGAAAGTAAACTACTAGTAACTACTTGACTTGTCACTTGTAAGCGTAGTTTTAATAAACTATAATTTTCAATCATTAGGTATTTGAAGATATTTTGGAATTTAGGTATTTTCCGTGTGGTGACGAAGTAAGAATACAATTCCCCACTCTCTATCCTGCCCGTGGATGTCGTAAAAGGCAACTAAGGGATATAATAACCATATAATATCTATGCAAGAGAAGGCAAACTCGAAACAAAACTCTATTCCTACACGTCTGACCAGCGTAGAATAGTAGGCCAATTTCTCTCCCTTTATGGAGAAGGTCTGAACCCAACAATGAGATATTTATAGGCTGAGCTGATGAGGTAGTCATTGAAAAATAGAGACTTGACTTTTTTATAGATTGACATTCGGTGCCAAGGACATCGTTGCATGTCTATTACTATTTACCTATATTCAAAATTTTGATAATGGATTCAGATAGTTTCGGATATATTTTTATTTTGTATATCCGATGGTTTCGGTTACAAATGTACATAAGAAGCCTGCTGCACGTTTAAAGATAAACAGTAGGTACTTTGGAAATAAAAACTACTTTACGGATTTGATATGGCCACGTGCGGACCCACCGTGAATGCCGTAAGTATGAATACCGTAACCATAAATGCTGTAAAGTGTTCGAAACATCGGGCAAGAAACAATCGAATAGAAACGCGATAAAATCCGTAAAGTAGTTTTTATTTACGATGTATACTTAATACTCGCGTAAACATCAGACTTCATAATATATTACAAACAGTAGATATGTAGTACATTACACGCGAATATCGCGTTCTGAATGTGTGTGTTAACTATATAACTGTACGTACGTGTCGGCGGCTCTCGACTGCGCGCACGTCTGCAGCAGCGACATATCGCTATCAGTGCGACGATGAGCGCACCCGCCGCTCCCGCCGCACGGTACGCCAACATGCCATTATCACTCCCTATACGGGGCGTGTTAGCCTTCATAATGTCATCAAAGTCAATCTTCTGTATGAGGACAAACAAATAGTAGGTAACATACCCGCACCTAGATTTCAAGTCTCTGTTATTTGTGTCAGGTAATTGTATTTGTGTCAGGTAATTGTATTTGTGTCAGGTAAATGTATGTTTGTAAAGTCATACATCGCAATACAATAAGTTATATATATCTCAGTGCAGAACACTGTTTTATTGACACTGTATTACACACCGGGCGAGAGCCTTCAGCGCTCACCCACAGTCCGGGCTGAGCTGTGACAGCCGTCTGCGCCTAACAGGTACACACACACACACACAAAAGAAGCTGTACTGCACTGCTGTAACAACATTCACTAGCATAATAACTCTTTCCTGACTCTTTCCAAAATCTCGCCGCCACTTCAACAACTAGCCTGGAAGCCTACAGGGAGCCAGGTGAGTCAAGCCGGCAATTAAATGCGCCTGCCCAGAGATGTGGACAGTTTTCCACGTGAAAACACACTTGTGCTTTGTATACCATAAGACTTTGTCTTTGCCTGACCCTGTTCGGGGTGCCCAGCTTTCTGTTTGTCAATTTGACTTTGTGGTCCAAATGGTACCCAAACTGCACCTTTGAACTCTCAGATGTTTGAAAAGTCACTCACGTTCTGTAACCACTGTCACCTGCATGGCAACTCATGTTTTCTATGCAAAACATATCGTTGATATGTAAGATAAACCATGTCGGAAGAGTGCTGAGCTCTGTGGTACATCATTAACGGTAAAGAGTTAAGTATTAATGGTTATAGTCTCGGAACAGGAGCGGTCGATGGCGACTTTTATACTCAGAAAGTTGACGATCCATTTACAGAGTCTCTCGAGTATTCTATATAATGGTGCCTTCAATGTGCCTTAGAGACCAACAATGTGCCTTAGAGACCAACAATGTTTTCGTAATCGTCCTGTAATTGGACGGGACCTGTAATACCATTGTTCCCTTTTTAGGTTTCTGGCTACTTACCTCGTGGTAAGGGCGGAACGCTATTAGTATCGTAGGCAATTCGGTTAGGAGACGCGTTAACACGCGTTATGATGACGCGGTATGCCATTCGACCTGTTTTGTTTATTTTATAGAAGCAATATAAAAAGAAAAATGAAATAATTGTTTTATTTTTTGTACAATTCAATTATTGCTTTTAGCACGTTTTAACTGTTTGTATAAAATAAGCAACGTTTAAATAAACAATAGATTTATAATATATATGGTTAAGTTTCGGTTTCGGCCGAAACGGTATAAAATTGTATTTCGGTCGGACACTAGTAACAATGAATTTTGCAATGTGAAGAGTATCGGGTCTTTAGCAAAATAATGAGAGCTATATTCGACATAAAATTGAATTATGTGTTCGTTTCGGGATTTATTCGAAAATGTTAATATTGTTATTATTATTTTCTTAAAAGACGACAAGTGCAGGTTGCACTAAGGAAATAATCCTTGTGTTGCGGGGGACTTTACAAATATATAATTAACAAAGACAAATTACATCCAGACTCGGATCAACAATTTGTGGATCGCACAGTGTTGTTCCGCGTGAGATTCGAACCCGCGACACGGTATCTTAACCACTACGCCATCTGTGCAGTTATATTAAACTATATGTATATTTCTATTATTTAGGGTGTAACCGACATAGCACGAAGAATTAGCACGCTGAAGTGGCAATGGGCAGGCCACATCGCTCGACGAACCGACAACCGCCGGGGAAGAAAGGTTCTCGAGTGACGACCACGTATCGGACGACGCAGTGTAGGACGCCCCCCCCACTAGGTGGACCGACGACCTAGTGAAAATTGCTGGGCGTCGTTGTATGCAGGCGGCACAGGACTGCACATTGTGGCGTAACATGAGGGAGACCTACGTTCAGCAGTAGACGGCGATAGGCTGAAATGATATTTCTTTTATAAATAGCTAATTGCGTATCCACCGATCGGAAGCTGATAAAACCATTCCAATAGAAGGATAACTCGAAATAAAATATTGAGTTATCCTATCTGACCTGTGCGGTACAGTCTTGATTACCCGCTCAGTACTGAGTAGATACGTTCATAAACTTAGTTTAACATGCTTTAATCAAGAGAATATTCATCATTTCGACTTATATACGTCCCACTGCTGGGCTCGAGCCTCCTCCACAATAGGAAGGAAATTGACTTATTACTACCACGCTGTTCAGACGTGTTGGCATATGATTTTATTTCCAGTTTTCCTTCTCTTGTTTAGATCTTATATGCACATCATATCCTTCAGTCGAGTGTTTCGCCACCCGCGGGGTAGAGACAAGGTGGTGAACTGTATTACATTATTTACTCTGTGACCGCACGGAACATCGTTCGCTCGTTTAATACAACAATCAAACCATTAGTTATCATTCAGTCTGTGAACAATATGACACAGCTGGTATAGAGTTTTATTTTGAGGTATCCTTCTCTTGTATAGACGTTAATATCTGGTTGACCGAGCTTCGCTCGGAATATTTTTGTAGAATTTATTTAGATATATATTAATAAAAAATAAATAATGAAAATTATATAAAAAATTACAAAAAGAGAATAATAATAACACCGAGATTCGAACCGACGCTGTTTGGATGCTACAAAACTCAAAATTAAAACCGGCCGTTCCCCCAACTGAGCTACCGTAACTCTTGACATTTACTACGAAATTTGAATTCATATTCTTTTAAAATTTAACGTCATTTATTGTTATGCTAAAAACACGGACAAAAAAACATTTTCTATAAATAAAACCTAGCTAGATCGATTTTTTGGACCCGAATCCTCTAGTATGCCAAGTTTCAACAAAATCGTTGGAGCCGTTTCCTAGATCCTGAATATATATATATATATATATATATATATATATATATATATATATATATATATATATATATATATATATAGGTATGGAGAAGAATTGCTCGTTTAAAGATATAAGATAAGATATACATATTAATCGCTGAGTCACCTTTTACGACATCTACGGGTAAGATAGATAGTGGTGAATTGTACATAAATATAATTAGCAAACACAATTGTCTCACGTTCAAGCACAACGAGCATAGCTGCGATATGTATTAAATACTAGCTTCTGTTCGCGACTTCGGGTGGTACTTTGGGCTAACGCTAACTTTAACCTAAGACTTTGTTTACGTAGAAGGTGAAAATATTTTTTAATAACACGATTCTGTCACACATGATTTTTGCGAAAATTTAGCTGTTTACGCAGCAGAAGCTCTCAAAAGGAAAACAAAACCTCGATTTTGAAACATTCTTCATTGGTGCTCCTCTTCTATTGGTCTTAGCGTGATGATATATAAGCTATAGTGATCCTCGATAGAAGGCCTATCTAATACTGAAACAATTTTTAAAATGCTCTCGCACAAAATCGACGTCTGAGTAGTAGCAATTTGTTACTGCGCTTCGTTCGGTGAGCGAGAGAGCCGGAAGCCCAACTTTCTGAGGGTGTTTGCGTGTGGAGGGTTTCGGTGGTGCCCTTGGTATCACCGAGCCTCAATGCACGCATTCACACTCCCTTCGCTTTCTTCGCGGTAGGCAGCGGCCTTGTAAAGGTCCATGAGCAGCAGCAACACTTACCATCAGGTGTACTGTTTGCTCGCTTGCCACCGTTTGCAATAAAAAAAAATCGGAGCAGCGGTGACCGAGATTAGCGCTTTAAAACAAACAAACTCTTCCGCTTTATATATTAATATAGATGTAGATACAAACGGGTGGAGGTGCTAACGTCGCCCAGGGCATGTTCTTCATCAGATGCTTCCCCATCATGTCTTCTAATTTTGTTCTACTATATTCGTCCATGTCCATGATGGCGGAGGGTGACGGATAGTAGTAGTGTCGCGCACGTGCACACACACGACCGGTACAGCCGCTCAGGGAGCGCCCGCGCAAACAACTAACCAAACTACAATTTGATTAA
Organism: Lymantria dispar; assembly: GCA_032191425.1. Classification (NCBI taxonomy): domain Eukaryota; kingdom Metazoa; phylum Arthropoda; class Insecta; order Lepidoptera; family Erebidae; genus Lymantria; species Lymantria dispar. Next base: position 23,300,053 of record CM063465.1, read on the forward strand.
CCGTTAAATTAATTCGTATTTATCAGTTAAATTACACTCGGAACTATATCCTTAATGGGATATGTTCACTGCGAGCGCGGCACTACACCGATACGTAAACCAATTGTTGTTGTCCGCGTGGTGACGGACTAACAATATAATTCACCACTCCCTATCTTGCACGTGGATGTCGTAAGAGACGGCTAAGTGATATAACCATCATCATCATCTCAGCCCATATACGTCCCACTGTTGGGCTCGGGCCTCCTCCATAATGGAAGGCTAATTGACCTACTATACCACGCAGGTCAGACGTGTTGCTATAGGGTTTTTTTTCGAGTTTTCCTTCTCTCGCATAGATGTTATATGCATTTTATATCCCTTAGTCGTCTCGTACGATCACCCACGGGTAAGAGAGGGGGTGGTGAAATGTATTCTTACTCCGTCACCACACGGAATGGGAGAAAGGGATATAATATACGCATATAACATCTATGCAAGAGAAGGAAAATTCAAAATAAAACCCTATACTAACACGTCTGACCAGCATGGTATAGTAAGGTCAATTTCCCTCCCCATTGTGGAGGAGGTTCGAGCCCAACAGTGGGACGTATATGAGCTGAGATGATGATGATTGTAGTGGTATTTGTAAGGGTCACAGAGTAGGTATGCAAGTGTGCAACTATCACACAAATATATTATACGCTTAGTCGATTATTAATTTTACTTCTACTGTAGACTTATAGCTAGAGTGCTCTAGCACTTACGTAGGCGATGAAACACTTCGTAGTCGACGCAGGACTTCCATAGATAGTAGTGCACTATCATAGACAATATAAAACACTTTCCTAGTCAAACTACTCATTGGTAGTTGATAGTATACCTACTTGTGTACTCGTCACTATACTTTAGTGATTCTAGGCTGTGTTGTTGTTGTATTAATATTTCGTAGGTGATGATACACTTCGGTAGACAACAGTGAAAGCCAAAGCTAATCAATCGATTTTTTTTTGCCTTAAATACATGAATGGGCACCTCATATTGAAAAAAAAATCGAGTAGGCTTAGCTCGGTGGCTTACGTGCTAGACAAAATTAAAGTGTTAAATTGTTATTTATTGTTCCAAAAAAATAGGTCCGATTCTATCCTATTGTGTAGGTGGTTGTCGAGCCCAGCAGTGTGGCGTATGAGTTGAAATGATGATGCAGTTATGTTGCACGCATGTTCTTATATTTAATGACAGTATTTTAAATTCTTCGCGCGGATATCAGAAACATCTCGAGTTTATATTTAAATATATTTAATTCTTATAATTAATTGTCCGTGTGGTGACGGAGTAAGAATACAATTCACCACCCCCTATCTTACCCGTGGGTGATCGTACGAGACGACTAAGGAATATAAAACGCTTATAACATCTATGCAAGAGAAGGAAAACTCGAAATGAAACCCTATACCAACACGTCTGACCAGCGTAGTATAGTAGGTCAATTACCCTTCCATTATGGAGGAGGCCCGAGCCCAACAGTGGGACGTATATGGGCTGAGATGATGAGATGATGAATTCTTATAAAAAAATTACTATTTAATGAAAAAATAAGTACCTAATTGACCCAAAAAACTTTAAGTTTAAACATTACGTAATAGTACAGGCTTTAAGGAAACTAAATATTTTTTGTAAATCGATACGTAAATAGATACCGTCGCATTCCGTACCTATCTATATATAACAACACAGGCAAATTAAACAAATAACAAGCTATATAATTTTAAGTGAAACTAGCTGACTCAACAGACGTTTTTCTGTTCAAATCTAAAAAATAACAAAAGGAATTCTCCATGACATCGATCGCAGCGCCATCTAACGGTTCTAATTATTAATCTAAAGCATTCTCATATCTGGTAGAACAACAATTACAAACATACGAACAGAAGATTTATATAGTACATTAGCTGACCCAACAGACGTTGTTCTATTCAAATTAAATAACGTCACCTACCGGGTCCAATTGTGGATCTAAATCATTCTCGAATCCCCTTGAAAACACACAGCAAATTTCGTCAACATCGGTCTAGCCGTTTAGGAAGAGTTCAGTGACATACACACGTACACAATAAATTTATATTTAAAGATTTGTATAAACACAGGCCTCACTCATAAAGATTGTCTTCTCATTTTAACGACATCTTCTTTGTGTAGGCTATGATCCGCACACAGAACGCCTGTTCCCACGGAGGTGTTGAGAAGGTGAACCCACTATGTTTCCTCTGCACCGCCATTGGGCCGACCACACATAGGTTATTGACCCGGCGGATTAAACTATGAGGTACATATTTCTATCCTTCCACCCGCGATCTTGCCTAGGGCACTAAAATATATAGATACTCGCTTCTGTGCCGAGTTTGTATTGATTGTCTTAGAGTTTAAAATACAGCAACGCATCACACATCCTAAATGTAAAATAGACAGAGATCTAAAATTAAAGTGTTCGTCCTTCATGGACTAAGATCCGGCTGCAGAATCACTACGTTCATCGCGTACATAATCAAACTCAGATTCTTACATACATTTATAATTAGGAGAATACATTGATAACAGGCTGCCAGCCAATAAGTGGCCGCAAGTAATTTTAATTAAATTAATGTTAATAAATTTTCGCAACAAAATTTCGTTCACTTGTTTTTTTAAATAAAATATCATCATCCAAATCATAGCAATGTATGTAAAGAATTCAAAAATTGATGGGTGCCGTTGCACACTTGGCCGCAACTACTTCGCAGCCAGGTCTAAACAGATAATACTTTGGTGTATTTATACGTTCATGACATACACACTTGGTTTTTATATCAAATTAAAGCTATTTTTTTTTAAAATATGATGGCATATCGCTGCCTGTAAACAAATGGCCGCAAATTAGGGTTGCCAGCTGTTAAACATTCAAGGTATTCGAGATAAAGTGAAAGAGACTTAGCGCGCAACGCCACTTGTTAAAAGAGGATGGTGTGTGCCAGCTGTGCTAGTATTTAAAGCCATTGCGATTTGACATTTACTCCAAAATTGTAATTAATATTCTGGAAAAAATTGAAATAAGAAAACATTCATTATATAATATATAATAAAAAATTGCTTATTGATCAAGTAAAAATGAAAAAAGTGTATTCATCTATACCAATAAATAAAATTGGAGTGTCTGTTTGTAATGTCAAAATAATAGGCTTTTTTCATGCTCACACGGTTATTTGGACGACACCTATCCCTAAAATAGCAATTAAAAAATTTTTGTCTGTCTGTCTGTTTGTTCCGGGTAATCTTCAAAACGGCTGGACCGATTTCAAAAATTCTTTCACCAATGGAAAGCTATAATATCAGGGCGTAAACTAGGCTATATTTTATCTCGGTATTCCTACGGGAACGGGAACTACGCGGGTAAAACGACTATAACCGAAGCGAAGCGAGGGCGGATTGCTAGTGAAGAATAAAATTATGGTTATTTATTACTTTTTTAACAGAAAAGATACTACGTATATAATATTTGAAAAAATATTAGTTAAAAAATATATCCATATTGTACTTAAAATAAACAAATGAAAGAGAACGTTAAAAAAATTCATTAAATAATGATTATGCCGCCGCGACCGTTGGTGCCGGTAAATAAACAGTATCTGCCTTATATGACGTTATAAGTCTCCTCACCACGAAAATAGTATAAAAGGCAAAGTTTGCTAGTCGAAGGGGCCTTACAGATTAAGATGTTCGGCCAACCCATCCCCTGGACAAGGGAGGTCAAATATCTGGGTGTGACCTTGGACAGACGATTGACCTTCGGACCTCACATAAGGCGAGTCCGTGGCTTAGTGTCAGGATGGTTACGCTAAGTCCAAGCTATCTCTTAGTAATAAAGTTAGATTATACACCGCATGTATACGTCCAATCATGACGTATGCCAGTGTAGTGTTTACACAAGCGAAGCCATACAGGCTACATAGTTTACAAATATTACAGAATAGGTTCATGCGCGGAGCGACGGGAGCACCGTGGTTCATGCGCAATGTGGATCTTCACATAGATCTAGGCTTGCCAATCATCAGGCAATACATGAAACAGTGCTCCCGCCGCTACTTCGGCTCTCCCGTGACACACCCGAACCCACTAGTGGTAAGGGCGGCTTCATACATCCCCTCAAACATCTCCGCGATAAAACAACCGCGGCTAATCCTCGACGAACCCGATAATAGCATTACACTCGCCCACACGGAGGCATACACAGCCCGCGAGGCCCTCACAAATAAATATCCACGCCGAAATCGTGCCGCGCTAAAGTCATAAACGTGAGAATGCCCACTTTGCCAGCGACCCCCCGAGCCGAGGTCCGTACCCCACAGAGGGTGCCCTCGGGATCGGTCGGTTAACTTTAAACGGTTTGAGAGCCCTCAGCGCTCACTCAACAGTCTGGGTAAAGTTGTCATAGCCATCTGAGGCTAACAACTAAGTCAAACAAAAAAAAAGTCGAAGGTGCATTCGTCAGTCGATCGTAGCTCGGTGCACACGTTTCCTAACGGCTGTCTTTATTATAAAGACTAATCTAATAATCGGACTATTAATAGTGATTTTCAATTACATATGAAATAAAATTAAATAAAGTGGTTATGACAAGTGATTTTGATATTATTTCAAATGATACCGGCCTTCTAATACGACAAAAACAATACATATACTGATAAGATATTTAACTTGATTTAAGAGAAATATCAGGTTGACCGAGCTTCGCGCGATATATTTTTGTTGTATTTTTGCCGAATTTATTTAGATATATATTAATAAAAAATAAACATTAAATAAAGAAAAAAATATCACAAATTACAAAAAGAGAATCATAATAACACCGAGATTCGATCCCACGCTGTTTGAATGCCGAAACAAAACAAAAAAACTGGACGACTTCCTGAGTTATCGTCACTCATGATGTCAATAGCGAAATTTGAATCCATATTCTATTGATATTTTATGTCATTGTATTGATTAGCTTAAAACACCGACAAAAACATTTTCTATAAATAAAACCTAGCTGGATCGATTTTTTGGCCCCGAAACCTTTAGTATGCCAAGTTTCATCAAAATCGTTGGTGGTGCCATTTCCGAGATCCTAAATATATATATATATATATATACCCTTTTGAATAAAGCGATATGTTAGAGTTAAGAAATTAAATTCTTGGCCCAAGAAATTATTCTGCATCTGAGTTAAATAAACATTTTTTTATTATATAATGAATATTTTCTAATTTTCATTTATTTCCAGAATATTAATTACAATTTTGAAGTAAATGTCAAATCGCAATGGCTTTAAATACTCGCACAGCTGGCACACGCCGTCCTCTTTTAACAAGTGGCGTTGCGCGTTAAATCTCTTTCACTTTATCTCGAATACCTTGAATTTTTAACAGCTGGCAGCCCTAATTTGTGGCCATTTGTTTACAGGCAGCGATATATCATCATATTAGAAAAAAAAATGCTTTGGTTTGACATAAAAACCAAGTGTGTACGTATACATGTGCATGATGTGGATATTTTATTTAAAAAACAAGTGAACGAAATTTTGTTCCGAAAATTTATTAACATTAATTTAATTAAAATTACTTGCGGCCACTTATTGACTGGCAGCCTGTTATCAATGTATTCTCCTAATCATAAATGTATGTAAGAATCTGAGTTTAATTACTTATGTACGTAGTGATTCTGCAGCCGGATCTCATACTATCATCTGCCAAATCGAGCAAAATCGCAACACTGCCGTAATAACATCCTTTTCTCGAACCAATTCAGGCTATTTCTGACCCCCTATAACTTCGTTGTGAATAAAGCTAGAAACCTGAATTTTTAGTAACCAAGTAAGTATTGTTTGTATACACACAGCATATTTTAAATTTCATTCAATTTGAACCCATAGTTTGACTGACCGATCATCAATATTATTGAGGCACTTCTAGCAGACATAGGAACTTCAAATTTAGAACACTGTCAGTGTTTAAGTGTATAAAAGAAGGAAAAATTCTAAAACACAAGATGACCCAACAGACGTTGTTCTGTTCAAATAAAATAAAAGGATTCCCCTTAAAATCGACAGAAGCGCCACCTACCAGATTCAATTGTAAATCTAAGCCATTCTGGAATCCCCATGAACATACACAAAAAATTTCATCAACATCGGCCCAGCCGTTTAGGAGGAGTTCAATGACATACACACGTACACAAGAAATTTATATATAAAGATTGTAATTTATATATAAAGATTGTAATTTATATATAAAGATTGTAATTTATATATAAAGATTGTAATTTCGGTTCAGTTTCCTAGATATAGTAACTGCATCAATAATTTAGTAATCCTATGTCAATATATAGGGTTCATCATCATCATCTCAGTCTATATATATATACCACTGTTGGGCTCAGACCTCCTTCACAATGGGAGGGTTATTGACCTACTACTCCACCACCAATTTATAGGATTACGAAGATATATTTGCAGTAAATGAATCAGTGTACCTGTATATGTATATATAACATAACGGGATAAGAATACAATTGTCGCCAACCCTTGCTTGCCCGTGGCAGTCGTAAGAACCAGGAGAGGGGCAGCAGTTCTTTCCGACGAAATGTGGCAATTACGATGATGATTATCGAGCTGGAGGAATTGAGATCCTTTAGGAAGTAGCCACAAAGAAATTGGACCTGGATTAACCCTAATGGCTCAATAAAAAACGAGATAAACTTCATATTGTCGGACAAACGACAAATATTTAATTATCTTTCAATGTTAAGCAGGCTTAAAAGTAGAAGCGATCACTGCATAGTATGAGGCACATTGAATATCCACATAAAAGTCGGACGGTCACGCTTAACGAAGTCTACTCTCCGCCTAACACCTGTCCAATAACAGAACCTCGAAAGCTCTCAACTTGAGCTACACAATCGCTTTCAATGTCTAGATGAATGCAAATCTCCGAGGGATGTGAACAACGGGTTCGTGGAAACGCTCTCGACGAATCATTCATTTTCATTCATCTCGTCTCATTTTTCAGAGAGTGGGCTTTAAGAAAATCCGTTGCTGGTATTCAAGAAGTAGAAGGTACCTTAAGAGAAAATAAGTGGGACAATCTACAAAAAGAAATGAGATGGCATCAAAAACATAACTTGACAAAACCAAGTCTCGTAACTCAGTTCTTCTACTATAAAAAATTGTAAGATCCATGTAATATCAAGTCGGTTGATTTATTGAGTCCTTACGTAAAGGACCTTCTGTCATAAGTTGTTGCATAATTAGCTAACCTAACAACTTCTTATAGTGACCATATAAATATTAAAGATGTTTTATGTTTTAAATAAATAGATTGACTTGGCAATCGCACTATTAAACACTCTAATTTAATATAATATGTATTACTTGTGAGATACATTATGATTATATGCGATTGTATTGTTGCCCCGTCAACACACAGACAACACAAATAACTAAATAATAATCATAGGTAATATGTTTAATTACATATCAGAATATATGAAATACAATAATGCACTGTTTAAATATTGACTATTGATGACTCAGCACTGAGACATTACTATTAAATAATAATCAGATGTCTACGCAACGAATTATAATTGTATTGAAATATTTTAAGGATTACGAATATTTCCGCCATTAATTGTCACGGCAAGATTAAGGTATTTGAAGTTTACCCACCCATTATATTATTAATTAATAATAATTTTGATCGATAATCTCCTTATACAATATTGTCAGTAGAAAAATTTAAATATCATCTAATTAATTCCACATATCGTTAATAACAATATATATATATATAAACTCATTTGCAAAAAAAAACGGGCGGTTTTGATTTTCATTCATATTTAAAAAGATACAATACCAAAAAGGTTTCAATCGTTTGTACACGTTACTGGCCGGTTTTAAAAATGCTGTGGTATTTAAAAAAGTACGTTCTAAATTCAATTTTTCATTTGATGTTCATTTTTACAGAAAACCCCTTTTTATCCTACATTTTTGGCGCGAAGTTCCAGAAGTTAACATCGACTTTCATAACTTTTATTCAATTTTTATCGATTAATTTCATATCCTTGACTGTCAAAGCTTTATTTAATGCTGTTTGGCTGTATCAAAAATGGTAGATAAAGTGGTAAAAGCTACCAAAATTATCGCGCTGCTTGAAGAGGGTTGCAGCCAATGTTTCGTGGCTAGGAGGCTAAATGTTAGTCGCTCGACAGTCCAAAGGACCTGGCAGCGATATCAGGAGACTGGTTCCGTCGAGAGAAGGCCTGGTTCTGGAAGAAAACCATGTACCCAACCACGGGATGATCGTTTTCTTGTGAGTCGCGCATTGAGAAATCGCAAATCTTCGTATGTGGATCTTAAGAACAACCTCCAAGAAGTAAGAAATGTGCATATTAGTCTATGGACGGTCAGGAGGAGGCTTCTCGCTGCCAATATACGCAGTCACCACCCGGCCCGCGGCCCCAAATTACTCCGTGAGCACAGAGTTCACAGGCTTAGGTTCGCTAGAAATTGTGAATCATGGACTCAAGACGATTGGAATAGGGTTTTGTTCTCTGATGAAGCCAGGATATCTCTGTTCGGTGAAGATCGACGTCGGCGAGTGCTAAGAAGACAAGGAGAACGCTTTGCAGAGGCATGTTTCGAAGAAATCACACCTTATGGTGGGGGCTCTGTTATGTTTTGGGCAGGAATAAATTCAATGGATCGTACAGAGTTAGTCTTCATTGAAAACGGCTCACTGACTGGGCATCGATACATAACGGAAGTTCTAATTTCTCATGCACAACCCGCATTGGCCGCTCTAGGTGAAGACTCGATTTTTATGGACGACAATGCTCGCGCCCACCGATCCCGCGATGTTAATACGTATGTGCAAGAGGTCGGCATTCGTCGTTTGGATTGGCCAGCTCGAAGTCCCGACCTCAATCCCATAGAGCATGTCTGGGACGTTCTGAAACGGCGTGTGAGATCAGTACACCCGGCTCCGCAGACCATCAGAGAGCTGAAGAATGTGATTACTGCGGAGTGGGAACGTATTCCGCAAGCAAGTATCCGGGATATACTCGCTAGCATGCCCAGACGAATTCAAGCTGTGATTTTAGCTAGAGGGGGTCACACTCGATACTAAACATTTATCTGCTTTTACTTTATTAAAGAAAAACAAACAAAAAAACTTTTTTATTTTTACTTCATGAGCATATGCACTACTAGCGAATATACACTACTAGCGAGGTTTAGCATTATTTCCCATAAATTGTATCTAAATTTTATGAAATACTGATGAAAACGATTATTTTCTTATTAATTTAGCAAATTGTGTGGATAAAACTACCTATAATTATCAAACAAAGAAATATTAACATTTGAAATGGTTCATTGCTTAGGTGCCCGTTTTTTTTTGCAAATGAGTGTATATATATATGTAATAATGAGCAGTTGAACGGCAAATACTTTAGTCCTTCAATGACTCTACACGTTTAATATCATAGAAAATATTAGGACAAACAAAATTAAAACACAATAGAATCCGTAATAATAATTTTACTTTCATAAATTTAATATAAATTTTGTTGCAAAGAAAATCACTTTCAATTATAATTAACATTAGGTCATAGTTGTCAAGCGATACCACGTCACAGTGTCTGTACGAGGTGAGACTTGTACACACTAACTAGATAACCTAACACTAACACTCGCCCATCGCTCACTATCGTAGACGAATGTAGTTATACTGACACTAACACGCACTGAGGTGTTGATATCATACTGCGATTGAGATCTAGTCGATTGACAATGAACGCCTCAGATGTTAAGTTGGATAGTGATCAAAAAACACTCAGCGCTTTGCAATAAAACTACACGTTCGAGTACATTACTACATTAAGAAACATATAAGGCAACCCACAGGGACTAGTTCAAATGTAAATGTTGCTGCTTAAAATAAAACCTTTTATTAGTGTTTTATTTCCATGACTGTATTTCTAGAATCTTCTTCACTACGAATTAATCACCATATCAACTTTAAGAAATGAATAAGTGAACTGAATCTGCCCTGGGCACAATGTTTACAAGCCAAATTTAGAAATAATCACCTTCTATATATCTGTTCATATAACATTTTAAACTTACTAGAAATGCAATTAATAATTCCTTTTCTACTCATTAATGTTCGCATAAACATAGAGAATATTGATATCATTGTTAACTAAACAGATATCTAACATATTACGAACACTCGTTTGCATCTCGATACATACTTGAACGGTTGTTGCCTTGCAAATTGTGTGCGCGAATCGCGTACATATATAAATACATTTGCGATATTCTAACGTACATATCTTTATATATATTCAGTAAACAATCACATATTATACAATGAAACACCTTATAAAATACAAAATTTCTAAATTACCCTCACTGCGTAAAATTTCCATATATTTACAATATATAATTTGTTTACAGTTATTAAAAAAATCACAGAATATAAAAATAATCATATAAAATTTATTATGAAAATAGACAATTAGAATTATTTGATGAAAATAAATCGAAAACAAAAAAAAGCCCTGTAATAATTTGAAATAATCAATATCAACTAAAATAATCTCCATGAGGTTGGTTACATTATAATAAAATGCATAAATCAGTACAAACAAATAAAACAAATGTATTGTCCACTATCTATAGACATATCAACTAACACGTGTTTACTTAAAATTGAGCCCATAACTTACTAGATATAATAAAATAAAGACGACACTTAATCGGGCCCTGTAGTGTGCGCACCGCGCCGACCGCTGAGCTTACCGTTACCAATGAACTTGAATATGAACTCGCATAAGCATCCAGCTACAAATCGGACAACACTATGTCGCTTTTATAGATAAAATAAATACAACGGTGTCTAATGGTTTCTGGTATTTACGCAAAAAAAAAACTATTTTTACAGATTTTATCCCGTTTGCATTTAATTTTTGAGTGTCCGACATTTCGAGTACTTTACAGCGTTCATATTCACGGGCAGACTAAGATGTCTCACGTACAACAACTCATCGTTATTACGCATACTTATATCCATCCGCTACGGTAGTAGTAGACTAGCAATAAATTTCTATCAAAATGTGTGTCAAATTTAATAACGAATTTTGTAGCGGGTAGATATAAATCTCTGTAATATCTATGGCTTGTTGGACGTGAAACTTATTAATGCACCCGTGACCACGAAGGCTGTAAAGTATTCGAAACTTCGGGCTATTAAAAATAAAATACAAACTAGATAAAATCCGTAAACTGGTCTTATTTACAATGTACAATAGTACAATTACAAACATACATGTATACACAATTATATTTAAATAAAAATACCATTAGACTTTCCATATGTAATTAGTCAGATAATTACGAAGCTCGTACGCTTAAACAATATATAATGGCACCGCGGTATTGTAACTACTGTTATCACTTACACACACATGACTATTCCGTCGACACGTAACATTAGATATACAATAGTTGATAATGTATATCCGTTTGTTTCGAATATAATATTCAATGCCACTGCGTAATGTGTGTGTGTGTGCGAGGGCACCGTGTCCTTATTTTTGTATATATATCAAAGCTCTACATATAATGATTAGAGATGTGGCAACTAGTCGGCAAAGAGCGCCGACTATCCAGCTTCTTACTTTGTGTGTATTTCTTAATAAAATGTATATAGGAGGAATTAGATTTAATATGGTACCTCATAAATGTAGCATTTGCAGTTTTTTTTCCTGGTCAGAACTAGAAATTATCATATGACATCGGCTTCTCTTAGCTTTCACCATTGTCCAAGGGCCAAAAGAAAATCCATACCCAAGACTTAATTTCTGACATGATTAAATTTTGATGAAGCTCTATTAATTTAATGAGCAATAACAATATTACAGCCCCATAACCTATCGTATTCCTCACCATTGTCATTGGGTCAAACACTAATATCAAATCCTGGATACCTCCAGGGCTGCTAAGGCTATGCGCCTTGGGCGTTAATAATAATCACGGAAATTTTCGAACATTCCCGAAACCGTGATCGGCTAGACCGACTAATCGGTTAATCGGCCATAGACATAGTCAGCACATCTCTAATAATAATTAATTTATGAATAATATATCGCTTAGACGGCAACACTGTACAATGCTTCCCTTACACTACGCGTGGTCCTGCACATTACATATACATACATACATACATACATATATATAAACAATATCAATATCACACATCGACTAATCACCAGCAACCAATAGACTAGCAGACCATAACTAGAACTCAGTTAAAAAATTTAGATACTCGTGATATCGTAGACAATAGTTACAACACTTTCGTAGACGATATTGTAGTCGATACAGCACTTACGTATATACTTATATATTAATGTAGACAATACAGCACGTTGTGTATTAAATATAAAAATTTCGTAGTTCAAATAACACTTTCGTAGATGTTAATACACTATCGTAGACGACATTCTGTATGTTACTTAGTTATTGTTAATATTCGTCGTCACGTAGATGTGTTGGTGCGCTACGCCGTAGCTCGCTCGTGCGGTGCGCGTGTAGTTAGTGCGGCACATTGGGGTTGTACGGGGGTTGTTTAGCGATGCCCATCACTTGCTCGTAAGACGGCGGACATGCTGTAACATATAACAGTGAAAGTATTAATACACATTCAAATTATATCATATATACCAAGGGTTGGCAAATAATTACAGGTGGGTAAAAATTTTAACGAGATCCAGAAAAAATGTTCAATTAACTGCCTATCTATTTATTTATTCATCGGGAGATCAACAACTTAAGGTAATAAAAATCAAAGTAAACATATTTAAGATAAATAAAGCTAACAAAAGGTCTTCACTATTATGCTTCACGTAAAACAATAAAATGGAGAATATTGTATTTGCCTATTGATGTGTTGTGAAAAAATCGAGACCGAGTGTCCGTTTTTCGTATCTGTTATTGTACGGTTTCAAATAAAATCCTGAATTATAAAACACGAGACCTAAAATTAATGTAAGAACCAGCACCGACGGTCTTGAGTCAGTTTTTTCTAGTTTGGTTCTCGAGAAGAACAGCAAATTCGAAGAATTTATACTTGATATACATACAATACATTAGAATATTTAGCGGCACGAGTATCGACCTTTCGTAGTCCGCCTGTTGCTCATCTATACTATTATTTACAGCACAGAATATGTTTGATTGCACGCCTGATTAGGCTTTGGCTCTTGAGCTAGTTCAAATCAAAACAAACGTTTCAAAAACGTGTTTGATAGCTCATTTATCAAAAAAGAACATCATATAACAAGTAATAACCAACAATCTATGTGATATCACGCCAAGATCAATAAAGGAGCAGAGCTTTAATGAGACATGTTACAAAACGCGTAGAATGTATACCTTTTGAGAGCTTCAGTTACATATGTACGTGTGACAGGCGCAGGGTGACAAGCACACACTCTGTCTCTCATTCAGCTAATCGCTAATATAATTAATACAATAGCAAATACAAGCTCGTTTATACTAGTTGTACCGTACACATCTATACCAATAAATATAATTGGAGTGTCTGTTTGTAATGTCACAATAATAGGCTTTTGTCATGCTCACACGGTTATTTGCACGACACCTATGCTTAAAATACAGATTAAAAATTTTTGTCTGTGTGTTTGTTCCGGGTAATCTTCAAAACGGCTGGACTGATTTCAAAATTTCTTTCACCAATGGAAAGCTATGATATCAGGGAGTAAACTAGGCTATATTTTATCCCGGTACTCCCACGGGAACGGGAACTACGCGGGTAAAACGACTAAAACCGAAGCGAAGCGAGGGCGGGTTGTTAGTCTAACATATATACAGTCATATTACGTCTATATGATTGAACATGACATTTAGAACTCGTACAATTATCGAAACACTTTTTCATTACTTCACAGTCTATTGAGTTCAATAATAATATCGTCACGTTAGTAGAACAAGGCTTGATACTGCGACATACAAACCATAAATAATGAGGACATTTGATTTTTTTTTTATAAGGTAAGCGGTTCACGGATCTCGCAATACTCGAGGCAGTGCCTTTCTTATTGCCGTTAATGGCAAATGAGCACACTCCGTGAAGTGTGAATGCGTGCAACGAGGCTCGTTGATACTAGGGCATCACCAAAGCCCATCACACGCAACACACACAGAAACACGTGGTTCCGTCTCTCTCGCTCATCGAAAGAACTTCACCAACAAATAACTAACTCGGATAGTATATTTTAAAACAATTACTTGAATTAAATATTATATGTGGTAGGTATACCCTCAGAGATTCAAGTTAAACACGTATCTGCGGTGTGGTGACGCAGTAACAATACAAGTTATCACTCCCTATGTTACACGTGACTACTAACGTATATATGCATGTAACATCTGTGCAAGAGAAGGAAACCTCGAAATAAAACCTTATATGGTATGACTAGCATCGTATAACGAGCCCAGCGGTGGGATAATTGTGACGTATACGAACTGTAATGATGACTGACTGTCAGTGGTATATCACTGCAAGAAGTTGTGTGTTTGCTAGAAATAGTGTTGGCCATGTGTTGCGTGATAGAAAGCATTTTGTAGCGAAACGTATTTTGATATCTCCATTTAAACACTTCAACGATAAAAGCCTATATTATAAAAAAAATATTTTTGTGTTACGATACCGACCGACGACATTAACAGTATGAACGAAGTTTACCGGTGATGATGACGGGTGATGATGTGACGTCACGTGTACACACATGACTCAACATTATCAACAGTAGAATAGAATAGAATAGAATAATTTATTTGTTAAACATAGGTACATAAGTCGTCTTATATTAATAGTTGTTTCACTATGAAATAAATATAATTAAAATTGGAGAAAGGATTAAATAAATAAAATTGGAGTGTCTGTTTGTAATGTCAAAATAATAGGCTTTTTTCATGCTCACACGGTTATTTGCACGACACCTATGCCTAAAACAGCGATTAAAAATTTTTTGTCTGTCTGTTTGTTCCGGGTAATCTTCAAAACGGCTGGACCGATTTCAAAAATTCTTTCACCAATGGAAAGCTATAATATCAGGGCGTAAACTAGGCTATATTTTATCCCGGTACTCCCACGGGAACGGGAACAACGCAGGTAAGACGATTATAACCGAAGCGAAGCGAGGGCGGGTTGCTAGTATACATATATGAATGAGACAATATCTATTAGTTTTGATAAAGATATTTAACATCCTTTATGGAAGGAGTATTGACACTCTCTCCACTAGGGCTTGGAGAAGTGTGCGTTACACGTTTGTTTAAAACTTCATTAGCTTTGAAGTTACATCTGTGAAATTTTGTATTTGGGATTTTATTAATTCAAAAAAAAAAACATATATTTCAGCATTTTTTTGCAAATCAATCCTTAAAGGAGTAAAAGGGAGTTATTTTACTTTGTTAACATTTTGAAAATCTGTAATTAATTGTCAATTAATAAAAAAATAAAATTGTATAAAAATAAAGCAACCATACAAGTTGTGAAAGTAGTTTCCTTTAACAACTGTACAAAAACATAAAAAAACCTGTTACTCTGGTTCAGAAGTAATTTCAACAAAAATAACAACAAACATAGTCTACAAACATATATTTTTATATAATTAAAACTACATTTTGACAAACATCTATAGGCGAGGGTAAGCCTGATCGTCGCGTGGTGTTAAAAGCTCGTGGCGTTAACGCCACGCTTCGCGGTAACGTCCTAGCTTGTCTATTAATTAAACACCCGGATACATATATCTACATTTGTGTAACGAAGCCCTTGCGTGTTTTAGATTTTGGTGTAACGCCTTCTAGTGAGCTCAAAATAAATTATTAGCAAAAACATACCTATAGTGTATACTAATGAAAATAAATGTTTATTGAATAAAAAGCATCATTTTCTGTAATCATAATCTGTTCTGTTATGCATATATACTTGTACAAAATAATGTCGATGTTTCACATCTGCCAGGCGTCCTGAGCGATGCCTCATTTTTTTTATTGTTTTAGTTAACTTGAGTGAACATGATCTTGTGTTGTTAATATTGACTCAATTCAACTAAAATGATTAATAATTATAATAATAACATTTTAGGCAGTTTTTGGCTACTCAAACAGCGAGTGTTACATTAACAACTAGCAACCCGCCCTCGCTTCGCTTCGGTTATAGTAATTTTACCCGCGTAGTTCCCGTTCCCGTGGGAATACCGGGATAAAATATAGCCTAGTTTACGCCCTGATATTATAGCTTTCCATTGGTGAAAGAATTCTTGAAATCGGTCCAGCCGTTTTGAAGATTACCCGTAACAAACAGACAGACAGACAAAAATTTTTGAATTTGTATTTTAGGCATAGGTGTCGTGCAAATAATCATGTGAGCATGAAAAAAGTCTATTATTTTGACATTACAAACAGACACTCCGATTTTATTTATTAGTATAGATATAGATAGCTGGCGCAGTGTCGATGTGTGTTGGTACCCCAAACTGTAAATGTCAAAAGTCGATCGTGCCTCTCTATCGGTTGTTTCGTGCTATCGCCCGCACGCTCGGTCTGGCGGCACGTGACAATGACTCATGATTTTTTGTGCGTGCAGCTGGCGTTTATCGATTTACAAGATCTTATCACGTCAAAAAAGCCTGTCATTCACCTATCTACATATAATCTATGAAATGAATCTATACAAATACTTTTAAATATTGATTATCACTTACAGATAAAAAAGTAATTAATAAAATAAATCAGTCATCAAAGTAAACAACAAAATATTAGTTATGTCTTGCTCTCTCTCTCTCTCTCTCTCTCTCTCTGTGTTAATTTATTCATCGTCATCATCTCAACTCATAGACGTAACACTGTCGGGCCTGAAGGCGTCTACACGACAGGTGATATATTGAGGTAGTATACTACATTGGTGTAGAGTGTCGTATAAGACGACTAACAGTTTAACACATATCCGACACAAGTACTTCTGATCTCGTATGTTCATCGACTACATTCACATGGAGTATGTCATGTAAGTGATCCGTGTGGTGACAGAGTAACAATACTATTCACCACTCCCTATCTTGCCCGTGGATGTCGTAAAAGACGACTATGGGATATAATATGCACATAACATCTGTGAAAGAGAAGGAAAACTCGAAATAAAACCCTATATCAACATGTCTGACCAGCATGGTATAGTAGGTCAAATTCCCTCCCATTGTGGAGGAGGCTCGAGCCCAACAGTGGGACGTATGTGGGCTGCGATGATGATGATGATGATGTCATGTAAGACATATCACCCACATATTACAACTATTTATAATCATTTTAGCAATCATCATCATCATCATTTCAGCATATTGCCGTCCACTGCTAGACGTAGGCCTCCCTCATGTTACGGCACAAAGTGTGGCTCTGTGCCGCCTGCATCCAACAACGCCCAGCAACTTTCACCAGGTCGTCGGACCACCTAGTGTTGGGTTTTGCAATATGTAATAAAATCAAGAGTACATATTAAGTCGACCACGAGTCAAAGTGAGATATCCTCTCTACTAGATGGCTTACTGTTCGTGTGACGTAAATTCTGTACAAACCTATCTGACCAGCATGGTATAGTAAGATCAATTTCCCTCTTATTGTGGAGGAGGCTCGAACCCAACAATGTGTTGTTTCTGTGATATGTTTGACAGGGAGGTGGTAATGTTACCACACTCCATAACGTTGACACTTGTTGATGATCATTTTTAACATGGAAACTTTGTCCTATTCACGGACGCAGGAATACCTATTTATATGGCAATATACGTATATACACATAGGGCGATCCTGCGTCCCGATATTAACATGACTATCACGTTTTTGGGGCTGCACTTGTATTGCAGAACATAAATATATCTCGCATTCGCGTGATAGCGTGTACACTGATAACAGTTATCACGCGACTGGTGACGCACCACTCGCTGATAGGGTAATAGTATCAGCTGTAATCACTGGGTATTACCAAACAAACAAACATGTGTCGTCATTTCTGCTCATATACGTACGTGTCCCATTGCTGGGCTGGTGCTTCCTCCACTATAGGAAGAAAAGAAACCTACTACGTGTGGAATTATTATTCCGCTCACATATATATTGTTTTATAAATAACTAGCAACAGCCCTCGCTTCGCTTCGGTTTCAGTCGCCTTACCCGCGTAGTCTTCGTTCCCGTGGGAATATGGAGATAAAATATAGGGTATGTTACTCCCTGATATTATAGCTTTCGATTGGTGAACGAATTTTTGAAATCGGTGCGGTGGTTTAAGCGTGAAAGCGTAACAAACAAACTTACTTTCGCATTTATAATATTAGTAAGGATATCATCATTATATCAGCTGTCCAACTGTTTGTCTCTGGCTTCTACAATGAAAGGGAAACTGTACATAAAACACTATACAACGCTAGTCAGACGGGTTGGTTTAGTGTTTTATGTACAGTTTTCCTTCTCTTGCATAGATAATATGTACTTGTACATCATATCCGTTAGTCGTCTTATACGACCCTCAGGGGTAAGAGAAGGGACGGTGTACTGTATTCTTACGTCACCACACGGAAATACAAATAGCAATTATTTCCAAATCCTAGATGTCAGTAATATAAAAAAATATATAATTTAGTTTGAAATTAAATAGTGTGACTTTTAAATGTATGTATAATATAATCAATGTGCGTGTGTGTGTGCGTGCGGTGACGTCACCCACCTTGGTGTTGCCAGCCGGGCGGCGCAATTCCATAGAAAGCTTGTAAATAAAAATATATAGTTATATAAGTACATATACATACATATATACACACACGGTACATATATTGTACATAATTAATGTATTTAAAAAACATTACATTAATTATGTACGTAGCCATTATTACATGCAATATATTAGATATAATAGCTGACTCGCACAATTATGAGTCACATGAGAGAGAATGAGGAATATATATACAGAGTGTATCAGGTTATGTGCCACTGGTCAAACAGGAGCTAGACAATAGTGGTAGGTTATAGTGATTGCAAAAAATGCGGTAGCGTAGGTATAAAGGCGACTCGTCAACAGTCATCGGCCGATCAGCTGATTTAAAGCGAAATTTGTCTTGCTTATGCGAACGTAATCATTGATTTAGTAAATTTCTAATAAACATTTAACGAAGTACGAATATGTTGCAGTAAGTATCACTGACTTTATACATTTCAATCAGATTTACACGAAAAAGCGATGACAAAAATGAAAATTTTAGTCTCTAATACATTAACGAATGGATATCTTTATTTCAATTTTTTTTATGGGTTCCTACCACCAATGGTTAGCTCGCGTTTGACCAATTGCCCCATAACGTAATACATCCTTTTTTTTTTGTGGGTGGGTCGCGGTCGGTTCGCCCCCGCACCACTCCGTGCGGAGCGACAGAGGGGCACAAGCACGCAATTCTCGCGACCCACCCAAAAACCACGTCGCCTTCGTCGTTGGGCCGACCACTGGAGCAGCGTTAACTTGTCGTCAGTGGTCGGCCCGACGAAATACCCCTAATTGGGGTACCCTCCCATCGACCCACGTCCCCCCCCTCGGGGAGGACGTCGGTCTTTCCTCACGCGGTCGGCCTCTCAGCGGGTGCCGGACTAATCCCCGGTCACGTCACGCGCGGCCTCGGCTAGGGCGGCATGAGGCGCAGATAGTTGCGCCTGCGCCGCCCCAGTCGCCGGCGGCGGATCTCCTCATCGAGGCTGCGCTCCTCGCGCAGGCGATCCGCCGCCTCCTTCCGCGAGATCACCGTCTCGCAGAAGGCTGCGACCGCGTCCCAATTCCCGACGCTGTCGACCATCACCTTAGCGATAGCCGGCAGCGTCAGGTCCGTACCGATGATTGCGACGAGTTCACAGCGCTGCACTGCCCAAGCCCCGCAGGCCTCGAGCGTATGGCGCGCCGCGTCCTCGTCGCAATCGCAGTGGTGGCAGGACGGTGTACTCTCCCTCCTAACGACCTTGTGCAGGTATTTGGCGAAGCACCCATGCCCCGTCAAAACCTGCACTAGTCTGAAGGAGAGCACCCCGTGCCGCCTTTTCAACCACTGCAACGTAATACATCCTGTATATATTTACGTTCATACTTATACATACATATGTATGTATGTATGTATAAGTATATACGTATGCGTACGATATTTTGAAAGTATTTTCCTTGTATCGAGTAGTATTTCCTTAAACATATTTAATAATGAATATAAAATATATCGTTAAATAGTATATAAAAGACAATATACATTTTGATATATCATCATTATCACAGCACATATACGTCCCACTGTTGGGCTCGTACCTACTACACAATACAAGAGACAGTCACTTTCTCTTGTATAGATGTTATGTGCATATTATATCATTTAGTCCTACTTGACGACATCCAAGTGCGAGACAGAGAGTGGTGAAGTGTACTTGTGTCGACGTCACTACACGGGTCACAATATAGACTAATGGTCGCCGTGTGATCCAAATTTGGCTATAATTCATTTAAATTAATGTTTTTGCCACACAATTTTCTTTTAATTTTATTTATGTATATTGAGCAAGCTGTTTTCACTAATAACTAATACATAAAGTACAAATATTTATTAGATATTATCATCATAATTATTCGTTCAGAGATTTAAACTGTACACAAAAGTGTATAAGGGTGTGTGTGTGTGTGTGTGTGTGTGTGTGTGTGTGTGTGTGTGTGTGTGTGTGTGTGTGCGCGCGCGTGTGTGTGTGCGCGCGTGTGTGTGTGTGTGCGCGCGTGTGTGTGTGAGCGCGTGTGTGTGTGCGCGCGCGCGTGTGTGTGTGTGTGTAGCGATTGCATGGTAGTGTGCGTAATGCCTTTTTTAATTAATTTAATGCATTTCTAATCCATTATGAAATACCAGTTTCATGCACTTCTCCTCATTATAGACATCAACTGTACCAAATGCCATACTTGTTCCATCCAAGTAATTTTCGTAAAAAGTGGTACAAAGTGTTGGCGTCACGTATTAATATATAGATTATCATTACATAATGTGTGTTTATATTATTTTATTTGTAACTAATGACTCATTTATTAATAAATAAAAAATTTCTATGAAAAAACAATAATGTGATATTTCCATTGCGAATTGTATTCTTACTCCATCACCACACGCAACTTACAAATTACTTTATTTATACACAGGTACCTAATAGTAAAATATTATCAAATTCGATCTACACTTTTTGATGATTATCCTGAACAAACAGACAGACGAACAGACAAAACAATTTTAAATTGGCTTTTGGGCATAAATATACGATTAATCGTGTGAGCATCAATGAATCTACTAGTTTGACATTACAAACGGACATTCCATTTTTATTTGTATGCACAGTTATACAAGGAAAATATCCAACAAAAATATGTTCGCAAACCAGTTTTAATAATTATTAATACGCTTATATTAACTTGTTTCGTATATAACTGATTATTTGATGATATTCCAAGAAAAGGTAAACTCAGAATAAAACGCTTGACGAAAATTCGTCTTACCAGCGTAGTATAATGGAACATTTTCCCTCCCACTGTGTAAGAGATTTGCGGCCAGCAGTGACACGTATCTGAGGTTTGATGATTGAATTAAATGAATGAATATGTGATGGACAGCTTCACACACACAACACACTTCGTCATCATTATAGCAGCCCACATACGTCCCACTGTTGGGCTCGCCCCTTCTCCTTAATGGGAGGGAATTTAACCTAATATATCATGCTGGTCAGACATGTTGGTATAGGGTTTCATTTCGAGTTTTCCTTCTCTTGCACAGATGTTATGTGCATATTATATCCCGTAGTAGTATTTCACAACATCCACGTGCGAGATAGGGAGTGTTGAATTGTATTGTTATTGTTACACGGCTCTTACTAATACTTATAACAATAACAACGAATATTGTGATCATATTACATTTGTATTCAACAACAACACGCAGATATTTTATAACAAAAAAAAACTGCTCATCGTAACTGCATTATAATGTTAATTCAATCATCTTCATATATATCCTCCCCACAGTCCCCGACGAACAAAATCGTATCCATCCGACGTCCTCGTCACGTCCTCGACGAAGAGGACGACAATATCACACTCGCTCAACAAAGAGCCTACACGGCCCGCGAGGCCTTAACAAATAAATATCCGCGGTTCCGCCCTCGCCGGCGAGGTGCGAAACCGCGCCGCGCAAAAGTCACGACTAAAAACGTGGGCACGCCCACTTTGCCTCCAGCAACGCCTCAAGCCGAGGTCCGTTCCCCACAGGGGGAGCCCTTGGGCGATGTCGCTTAGCATACTTTTCTCCGGGTTGAGAGCCCTCAACGCTCACCCATAGTCCGCGTCAAGCTGTCAAGGCTATCTGCGGCCAACAGCTATATACCCAAAAAAAAAAACGTAATAGGAAAACGACAATTTTACAGGAGCAAATAGAAACTGAATATCTTAAAAACTATCAACACTAAAAAAAAGATTCTTTTATCAAAAATAGGGAATATTTTTTTGCACTAGACTTTTATTAAATTTTTATTATACATTTTCTTTATCAGTAAGAGAATTGTGAAAATGTTCATTACTGAAATAAGCTATGGAAAAAATGAAGGCAAACTAACTTTATGATAGTGTTCGACTGTAATCACAAATCGTTGTTGCTATAGTAACCGTTCATTGTGATATTGTTCCGTGGTAAATATGAATAGGTATACTTTCTATTCGTAAAATGACATTGCGGTCGTATCCGATGATATAACTGACTTTAATATTACGGTAAACATAAATTACAAGCTTATTCGATGATCATTTTTTAGATGCTATGAAAGGTAAGCAGCAAAATCACCCAAACGATATTGTGTTGCCGCTTACCGGGAACGGCGCTGTCATCTCCCTCGAACAATATGGTAATAGCCGCTTACTCTAAAATGTTGACTTTTGAGATTTGGTAATAGATTTTTGCGTTATTGATCGTGTAAATTTTCACTTATGTTATCCGTTGAACAAGAACATAATGATCATTATTGAATGGATAAACCCAAAAGTATTCATCGCCCGATCATAAAATAATCTCAATGAGTGTGTAGATAACGAATGTTTAATAAACCCGATTCTATAGTAACAGCGATTACCATAGTGTTCGTCTGGGACGGCGATATGCCTACATATCGCCGTCCCCGACGAACGACGTTTTACCCGCGTAGTTCCCGTTCCCGAGGGAATACCGGGATAAAATATAGCCTAGTTTACGCCCTGATATTATAGCTTTCCGTTGGTGAAAGAATTTTTGAAATTGGTTCAGCCGTTTTGAAGATTACCCGGAACAAACAGACAGACAGACAGACAAAAATGTTTTAATCTGTATTTTAGGCATAGGTGTCGTGCAAATAACCGTGTGAGCATGAAAAAAGCCTATTATTTTGGCATTACAAACAGACACTCCAATTTTATTTATTGGTATATATTATTACGGGAGCCACCTTCTCATATAACATATATATTTACTTACATATATATGTATATAATTCGCGTACATTATATGTTGCTAATGTTACAAGCTCATATTGTGTCTATAACTAGTTTTTAAATATACATATATAAAAACAAGTAAAACGTATGCTTTGACATCATATAAAGCGGCAACATTGCACAATATTAAACGAGTTGTTATCAAACTGCAAACAAACATACAATTGATTATATATTCTGTGTGGCGACACAGTATCAATACAATTCACCACTCCCTATCTTATACGGTGACGTCGTAAGAGACAACCGAGCCCAACAGTGGGATGTATTTGAGCTGAAATGATGATGATCATGACACAATAAAATTAAACAAAAAAAGTATTACGTTCTCTTCAACAGGAATTATCAATTAATTGTCATTTAACGATTGTACTGGCACGAGTGAAACACTTAATCGTGTAATCATACGACATTAGAATATTTTGGAGTTGATACTCTTATACTGCTGGACCAATATTAACCAAACATAGCTGAGAACCACCGCAAGGAAACTGGCTTTCAAATGAAAAAAAAAAACTGCATCGAAATCGGTCTATCCGTTTGAGAGCTACGATACCACAGACACACAGACATCGGCGCCAAACTTATTAAAGCCCTCTTTTTGCATCGGAGATTAAAAAATTAATGTAAAATACATAAACAAAATTATTTCTGATATTTACGCGAGTATTACACATTGTAAATAAAACTATTTTTTAGTGTTCATGATTCGAAACGTCGGACAATCAAAAACAAATACAAATGTGATAAAATATATGAAAACAGTTTTTTTTATACTAGCAACCCGCCTTCGCTTTGTTTTGGTTTCAGTCTTTCCTGCGTAATTCCCGTTCCCGTGGGAATACCGAGATAAAATATAGCCTAGTTTACGCCCTGGTATTATGGCTTTCCATTGGTGAAAGAATTTTTGAAATCGGTCCAGCCGTTTTGAAGATTACCCGGAACAAACAGACAGACAGACAGACAAAAAAATATAAAGTGTATTTTAGGCATATTCATAGCGCAAATAACCGCGTGAGTATGAAAAAGCCTATTATTTTGACATTACAAACAGACACTCCAATTTTATTTATTGGTATAGACATACACAAAATTAAAAAAAAAAACTAAATAACACTCTGATACGAAGGAAAAAACGTTCTATAAAATAAGCATCACGTTTTAATTAACAGGAAAAATTTACAAAAACAAGTTAACGTTGCCTCATAGCGAGAACTGATTACGTAAAATAATGCAGTGTTTCGTTTGGTGCCCTCTAGCGCCGCCATCAGTGAAGCTCAATGTGACAATAGGGAGTATGAATACTACAAATACTACATCACATATATAACAATAACTATTTATACATCTAAGATCTCCCTGTGGTGACACACCAATGATACAATTCACCACTCCCTATCTTATACGATGATGTCGTAAGAGACGAATAAGGGATATAATATCTATATATCTATGCAAGATATGGAAAACTCGAAACAAGACCTTATATTAACACGTCTAACCAGCGTGGAGGAGTTCGTTCAGCAGCGTTCTGTCCCACAGTGTAGGAGGCTCGAGCCCAATAGTGGGACATATGAGCTGTGATGATGATGATTCAAGAACCCTGCGACAACTAACTAAATGAATGAATGACTTAACTGAAATGACACAATACCTATATACAATTAATCAACAGATTATGGGATCAGGAACGTGACCTCTTAATGTAGACCTTATAACTAAACTCAAAATCACTATGTGCTATGCTTAAAATTTCTCTGCGAGAAAGAATCCCAAATACGGCAATTCGCAAAAGAAAGGGTATAACCGACATAGCATGATGATTAGCTGAACTGGCAACGGACAGGACACATTGCTCGACGAATTAACAACTGCTGAGGAAGAAAGATTCTCGAGTTACGATCACGTATCGGATGATGCAGTGTTAAACACTAATCAGGTGGACTGGTCACTTCAAAGTGGCTGAGTTTCTTTAGATATAGGTGAAACAGGACAGGACTTTATGTGCGAAACATGAAGATGATAGAAAGTAAAAGACTAAATGATGATGATGATGGAACTTCATCATCGTCATCATTTACATCACCTTTTCAATCACCCCAAACCGTATGAGCCGAGTGTGACGTAAACATAAGTAGTCAAAACAAAAAAAATTAAAAGTATAGAGACACACGTGTGTCCGATAACGTACGCTATCAATAATATTGTTTAGATAACATATCATCATCATCAATCAGCCTATCACCGTCCACTACTGAACGTAGCCCTCCCTCATACACGTTTCACTACAAAATGCGGCTCTGTGCCCACGTTTCCGTATCATAAGTCATCACTGGTAACACACCCTGGTCGTAGACCTGTGTTTTCAGACACTGAGGTATGTTGGACAAGAAGATCCTCTTAAGTTTCCCGAACGCTGCCCAACCGAGTTGGACTTGTCGGCTGATCTCTTTCTCGAAATTGGATCTACCTAACTGGACTGTTTGTCCTAGGTAAACATAATGATCGACAACTTCGAGAAACGCATTGCCAACTAGGACCGGTACAGGAATGACATGAGCATTTGACATGACTTTTGTCTTGTCCATGTTCATTCGTAAACCCACTAGTTAGGATACCCTGCCGAGATCGTTAAGCGTGGAGCCAGAGTCCTGATTCTGCCATAACGATATCGTCAGTAAATCGAAGGTGAGTGATGTATTGATATTGATGCCGAGTCCGGTCCAGTCTATGAGCTTGAAAACATCCTCCAGTGCAGTGGTAAACAGTTTCGGTAAGAAGGTCTCCCAGTTTCACACCTTTCTGCAACTGAATCGGTTTTGTATTTTTATCCCGGATACGGACTGACATTGTGTCGTTCCTATACAAACACTTTAGCACTTCGATATAACGATGGTTG
Source organism: Lymantria dispar (assembly GCA_032191425.1). Classification (NCBI taxonomy): domain Eukaryota; kingdom Metazoa; phylum Arthropoda; class Insecta; order Lepidoptera; family Erebidae; genus Lymantria; species Lymantria dispar. Next base: position 23,326,660 of record CM063465.1, read on the forward strand.
ATTTGGACGGCTGCATGGCCCAAGTTTCGACTGAATAATCTGCCGAATCAATGAGCATGTGGTCTATGGTGCTAAAGCTTTTTTGAAAGCCGGCTTGTTCGGGGGGCTGGAATTCACTAAATTTGCGGTTGAGTCGTTTTGTAACGATCCTCGAAAACAACTTGTAGACGTGGCTCAAGAGTGAAATGGGTCTATAGTTATTTAGTAGTTTTGTCGCCCTTCTAGAAGAACAGCATCGCGCATACCATAATGTATGTATGGATACTTATGATAAGTTAAATGTACCTAACTAAATATCAGAGTTGACAATATCTCACACAAGGAGAACAACAATTCGTTGTGTCAACTGTGTGTCTGTCGCGCGTCACTGCTGACGTCACTATACACTACACACGCCTATTACTTTTTTGTTCCGATCACATCCCGTACAAACCAGCCGAAGTGACGAAAGGAAAGTCATGTTACAATTTGCAACCTTCAAATATTTAACAAGCGCAATGCATGTACCTATTAATTCGTAACAAATATGTATTTGATGATATAATTACACATCACGTGCGGGTTCCTAAACGTCCCACTTGTATCACGTACTAGAAATGGCGCTATAGTACTTCATACCCTCAATTCCTGTCCGTAATAATAACAATATACACTGCAATCTCGATATAATAAATCCAACAGAAACTCATAAATATTCGTTATATCAAATAATTCGTTATAAACTGAGGTTTGTTATATTGAGGTAAGGGTTGGTCTAAAATGTATTATAAAGAAGTAAAGAAATAGTTTTAATCACCTCAACATTTTTGCATTCAGCAACTAGAATCTTTAACAATAGTGACGAGCAGCACTGTTTACATTATTTTCCATCGATCCAGGACTTCAATTCCTTTACGAAAAAAACATGTCGCAAACTGTAGCGACTGAATCACATACTCTGGGATTAAGAGTCAATAGAGATATTTACACTTTTTTGATTGTTGAAAATTTGTTATAAAAAGGATGTTCGTAAAAAAATTCGTAATGTAAAGGTATTATTTACACTGACTCTTATAGACAATTAGAGGGGATTACGAAAAATTTGTTAAATCGAGGCAGTCGTTAAATTGAAGTTCGTTATATTAAGGTTGCACTGTAATTATTCATCATTTTAGTTCACACGCGTACATAGGTCCCACTGATGGACTCCGAGCCTCCTGCACAATAGGCTAGGCAACACATTGACCTACTACAACACGCTCAGAAGTACTTCTATAGGGTTTCATTTCGAGCGTTTCATCATTTACATAAATGTTATATGCATATTTAATCACTTAGTCGTCTTTTACGTCACCCACGGCAGAGAGAGGGTGATCAATTGTATTGTTACTCTGTCACCACACTCGTCATATAATAATGTTGTGTTCATTAAACACATCACGTTATTATCTAGTTAGTATATGTTAATACATATGTAAACATAACGCGCTGATATCAGTTAACTAAACGAGTCGTAATCGCACACGCAACACTTAATATTAATAATGATATCTATTATATATTATACTAGCAACCCGCCCTCGCTTCGCTTCGGTTATAGGTTATACTCGTTTTACCCGTGTAGTTCCCGTTCCCGTGGGAATACCGGAATAAAATATAGCCTAGTTTACGCCCTGATATTATAGCTTTCCATTGGTGAAAGAATTTTTGAAATCGGTCCAGCCGTTTTGAAGATTAACCGGAACAAACAGACAGACAAAAATTTTTTAATTGCTATTTTAGGCATAGGTGTCGTGCAAATAACCGTGTGAGCATGAAAAAAGCCATTTATTTTGACATTACAAACAGACACTCCAATTTTATTTATTGGTATAGATGTTATCACTACATCACATACATATATACTTTATACTACTTATTTTCTGCCCCCTCCCTTGTACGTGGATGTCGTTAAAGACAACTAAGGGATATAACATGCATATACTCGAAACAAAACACTATATCAACACGTCTGATTAGCGTGGTATAGTAGGTCAATTGCCCTCCCATTGTGGAGGAGGCTCAAGTCCAGTAGTGGAACATATGAGCTGTGTTACGCAATTTTAAATCTACATTCAATATGCATGATTTGTTGACGATATAATTGATCATTATGAAAAATAATAAGGGACTTAACAGTGTTCCCTGAGGTACACCTATGTAAGTGTAAAATAATTTGTACTCATTGCAACCGTGTCTGATGTATTACATGTGATTGCGAAGATAATTAGAGAAAAAATTGTTAAAACAGGTGAGAAACTTATATCTACCAACTACCATAAGAAAATCTCTTTATCGATCACGTCGTATGCCTTGGAAAAATCTAAATATAAAACATCAAGTCCAATATTTACTCTCATTGGAGTAGGTTTTGAGGAATAAAAGCAATATGGGAGCATATAATAGTCGGTGCTGTCAGCTCATACATTCCATATCGGTCGTCAGAAAATACAATGTGGAGGAGGCCCGAGCCCAACAGTGGGACGTATGTGAGCTGCGATGATGATGATAATGATAATGATGATGTATTAGAAAAATGACAGAAACCGTTAGATGCAAGTGGCACAGAACTGCTCTGTGTGACATTTTTGTGCGGAGATCCTTGTGCTACAGTTAAAATCTACGAGCTAATGGATGAATGGATGAAATGTAACTAAACTTTTTATTGTCAAAAACATTCATTAGGTTTTACATTATTTAAGATTATTATGATTCTCTTTCAATGACCTCAAAAAACCAATTCGAGTAATAATCATTGAATGGCGTGTACTCGATTTATATAGATTACGTAGACAAATCCATTCAGGTTAGCGGCACTTAGCAAAGTTTAATTATCGTCACCAAATTCCGTCTTCATATCAAAATTAAACCTAATTAAAGCTATGTCAAGTAGAGTAGCTATACACAGTTTCTCCGTTCCTACATAATACAGATAACCTATAACATATTCCGTAAAAGTGAATAGAGAACGAGAAATTGATTATTATTGTAGTTACCATTGTGACTTAATTGTTAAGGCGCTTCAAATGGATTCGTTATAAGCGTTAGTGACGCTACGGTCTTTCCTTCAGTTAACTAATTCACATTACCAAAGACAATGTTTGCTTGCACAGATTGTAAGAGTCTTCCCGACAGTCAACGCTCACTGGATAATTATTGAATGGTACGTACCGTCAGGATCTGGTGCATTGGGCGCTGCTGCGTGCGGCATGGGGTGCGGGTAGGGCGTCACCGTGTGATGCGGGGCACCCGTGGGGTACGGCGCCCCTGTGGGGTACGGCGCGGCTGTAGGGTAGGGCGCGCCCGTAGGGTACGGCGCTGCCGTGGGGTACGGCGCCGGCGTAGGGTATGGTGCGTGTGTAGCTGTCGGGTATACTGTCACCGTGGGCGCTGTCAAATAGAAACACATTTTTAGATTTGTCAATAGTCAACTTTTTTTATTGCAAACGGTGGCAAACGAGCAAATAGGACCTTTGCAAGGTCGCTGCCTACCGCGAAGCAAATGAAGGGAGTGTGAATGCGTGCAATGAGGTTCGGTAATACTAAAGGAATCACCAAAACCCACCACACGCAAACACCCTCAGAAAGTTGTGATTCCAGCTCTCTCGCTCACCGAACGAAGCGCAGTAACTAATTACTACTACTCTGTTGTATATTTTCTGCTCAGTGTGGTACTACCTCGGATGGATCGGCAACAGTGTAGTACTACCACTAACATCAACTAAATTACGTCAATGGGATCTCTGATACATTCTATTGAATTTTTTTCTGTTGTCTAATTTTTTGCTAATATGGTGTATAAGATATTCAAGGCGGCGAGATTATTGCCGCACCTAGTTAGAGTCAGTTCAAATGTATTATCTTATTAATGATAATTTTCTGTAGATGTCTATTAATACCGCTATTTCTCCGTGTAATGACGAAGTAACAATTCAATATCCCCTTTCTTGTATATGAGTATCATAAAAGACGATTAAGGTATATAATATGCATACAATATCTATGCAAGAGATGGAACACTCGTAACAGAACCCTATACCAATATGTTTTAACCAGCATGGTACAGCAGGACAGTTTCCCTTCTCTTATGGAGGAGGCTCCAGCAAAGCAGTGGTACACGTATGAGCTGAGACGACGATGTATCAAACGAAAGGTGTTTGTTGCCCCGTCATAGTTTCTATAGAGCACAGCGCTGTGTATATCCATGTTGTCAACTTGTAAATATATAAAGTGATTGTAATATAATTGTTGTTATCCTTACTAATATTATAAATGCGAAAGTAAGTTTGTTTGTTTGTTACGCTTTCACGCTTAAACCACCGCACCGATTTCAAAAATTCTTTCACCAATAGAAAGCTATAATATCAGGGAGTAATATAGGCTATATTTTATCCCGGTATTCCCACGACAACGGGTACTATGCGGGTAAAGCGACTGAAACCGAAACGAAGCGAGGGCGGGTTGCTAGTGTGACAATAAATGTATTTGTGATTACAGTACAATGATGAATGTTGAAATGTACGTGATCTATCACTAGACACATAGATACACGATTAATGCACTTCCGTCTACAGATATCGAACTACACATTTGACTTAGTGTTTTAGTGACTATGTGCAGGTAACAATAGTCCTACAACTTACCAACAAGTCAGTTGTTCACTACATACACGCCTCTTTCCCATAGAGGTAGGCAGAGATCACTTCCCTCCACTTACTACGATCTTGACATACCACTTTCAACTCCTCTACATTCATTAATCTCCTCATACATGTTTTTCGGTTCAGGATATTTATAACCTGATCTTTCTTAAGAAACGATTTTTAATCGTGAAACATCCGCCTTGGTCTTCCCTTCCAACACTGCCCTATAAATTCTTCTTATTAATCTCCTTTCATTCATTCTCTCCACATGACCAAACAATTTCAACATCACTACATCTACATTCATACCACAACATTCCGCTATCACTCTGTTCTTAATTCTATCACTCAATTTCACACTAATCATGTTACTCAGCGCTCATATTTCCACAGCATTAATTTTACTTTCGTGTTTCTTCTGTCATACCCAGCTCTCACTTGAGAGATTTATTTATTTATTTGGACAACCAAGAATTGCTACAACTAAAAATACAAACTTAATAAATATTATTATGAAAAATTAAACCAAGTTGCACAAATTTAAAGGTGCCACATCATGCACAATAAAAAGGTATGTACATTATTTCATTACTTATAGCTAATTAATATAATGAGGAAAAAAAAACAAGGGTAACATGGTAAGAGAAAAAAAAATTAAAGTGGAAATATGGGGAGAAAAGAAATATCTAACTAAATTGAAAAAATATTTAACACTACGTCGCACATATACACGCACATAATACTTTCTTCTATACGTTAGGGTTGGTACAAGGGCTCCCCTATGCACAGCCAGGTGAGCCTCCTTGGACAGGCTCTGGCTGCCCACAAAGGTGCGCAAAGCACCGTTCACCGTATTTGCCTCGCACACTCTTCTTTCAATATCATTTTCACATTTACCAATGGCAATGTAGATCCCAGATATACAAACTCTTGCACTTGTTCTAATATTTTTCCTTCTACACGTATCTTAAACTCCGTTAAACATTCTTCCCTTTCAAATACCATAACTTACGACTTTCGTTTTCTTTAAATTAATTTTCATTCCTTTTCTTTCAAAAGCGTCATGCACTGCTGTTACCATCATCCTCTGACGGAGCAAGTAGTACTTGATCGTCAGCATAGAGAAGACATTTGATAAGTAACCCATTCATTCTCAGTCCGTAAATTCACTCTTTTTTAAATCAGTCAAGCAATTATCCATAAATAGGTTAAACAGGCATGGAAACGCTACACATCCTTGTCTAACACCCTTTTGAATGCTAAACCATTCAGTGTATGCTCCTTCTATTCTGACACAGGCACAGTAGTTCTCATAGAGGGACTGCAATGCCCGTATCAGGGCAACCTTCACCCCATGCAACCGTAACTACACATTAGTATGTATGACAGATGTCACCTGTCACCGATGTGATCACTGACACACGACACATCGCAATGTGTCGCGCCACACGCGGTAGATGCTCAATGATATACAAAGGAGCATGTGTTTCAATTATCTAAACAAATAAATATAATTGAAAAGTCTGTTTATAACGGTAAAATAGTAATTTTTGAAGTGAACCTTCTATATCGGCGTTGGAAAAAAATTTACCGTCACATTTTTCGGTTACGCGTCACATTTTTTCGTTACGCGCCATCTTTTCCTCGTCCCCACCACGGTCGATTCGAATAAAGAGTACTTTGTCCAGTGGAGTAGGGATAGCATGTCGTTTAAGCGGACATAAAGGGATAAAGGGTTAAAGGGATAAAGGTATTAAGGGACAAAGGGACAACGGGACAACGGGACAACGGGACAACGGGACAAAGGGACAAAGGATAAAGAAGTTTCACTTCTACTAAGCGTACTTTGTAAACACGTTCATTTTGTTTTTATGTTCACACGGTTATTTGCACGATATTTATGCTTAAAAATATGTTTAAATTTTTTCTGTTTGTTGGTCTGTCTGGTGACGAAATAAGAATACAATTCACCATTCCCTATATCACACGTAAATCACACCACTAGGGGCGGCGCAGGCGCGATTACCTACGCCTCATGCCGCCCTAGCGACTACTATCCGCGGTGACTCGACTGGGAAGTTAGTCCGTCACCCTCCGAAAGGCCGACCGTGCGACGAAGACCAACGTCGGTCGAGGTAAGGATACTCCTCAAGGGGGATTCCGTCGGGCCGACCACTGACAACAAGTCACCCTACTCCGGTGGTCGGTCCAACGACGAAGGCGACGTGCCACGAGTGGGTTACGGGGCCGCGTGCCGCCCCACTGTCGCCCCGGACGAAGCCGGGCGGCAGGTGCGCTGAGCGTAGCCCACCACCAAAAAAAGGGGGTGTTATAAGTATATAACGTCCATGCAAGAGATAGAAAACTCTAAATAAAACCCTATACCAACCTGTCTGACCAGCGTGGGTACAGTAAGGTCAATTTCCCTCGTATTGTGTAAGAGGCACGAGCCCAACAGTGGGGCGTGTATGAGCAGAGATGATGAAATGATAATGTCTATTAGTTTATTCTGAGTTATCTTTAAAACGTCTGCACCGTTATTGATAATATTTGACTACTATAACTGTCTATATAAGGTATAAGTTTATGGTATACTTGTGCCCGATACCGCAGACATATTGTTAGTTAGCAATATGTTTCGACGCCACTACACGTTTAGTATTCAACAAACGTAGAGACAGTTACGTTACGTGACGTACGAGTTATGGCGTACTCTTGTAACAATATTGCAACTACAATATACTAACAGCGCATAGTTCCCCTTCCCGTGGGAATATCGGGATAAATCATAGCCTATGTGTTATTGTGATATGTAAGCTATATTACTGTGAAATTTCATCAAAATCCATTCAGTAGTTTTTGCGTGAAAGAGCAACAAACATCCTCACATACTATAATATCTAAAACGGCAAGAACACTCACGTGCTGAGATCGATTACGTCGACCCGGGTTTCGAGCATGTCCGATGCTCATCATCAGGGCGAGTGCGCAGCGGCGTCTGCGAAATGCTCGAAACCCGGGTCGACGTAATCGATCTCAGCACGTGAGTGTTCTTGCCGTTTTAGATATTATAATATGGATCAGCCTCACGATAATTTCAATACTAAAATCCTCACATCCTCACAAACTTTCGCGTTTATGATATTAGTAGAATAAACAATATGGTTTTTATACGACAATCATAGTAAGATGTTAAGTTGTGGTTAACATACACTATTAACGGTTACACATTCGTCATCATCGACATGGTCGAGCGCGAGGCTGGCGGTCTACTCACCGTGTGCGTACTGCTGCTGCGGGTAGGGCACCGGACCAGCGGGGAGCGGCGGCGGAGCTGTACAAACAAACAAACATATACAAACACTTGTATACACGCGGGTAGTGACCGCTCACGTTGTTGTTACATCACTCAAATAATATCTGGTTGACCGAGCTACGCTCGGAATATTTTTCTTGTATTTTTGTCGAATTTATTTAGATATACATACCTATTAATAAAAAAATAAAAATTAAATAATGAAAATTATATAAAAAAAATACAAAAAGAGAATAATAATAACACTGAGATTCGATCCGACGCTGTTTTAATGCCAAATCATAGCAAAAACAGAACTGAACAACTTCCCAACTGAGCTATCGTAACTCATGAGGTTGACAACGAAATTTGAATTCATATTCTTTTAAAATCTAATGTCATCGTATTGTTTTGCTAAAAACACGGGGGAGGCGGAGGGATGGGGAATTTCATTATCATTTCGTGATCACACTGCACGGTAAGGGTTGATTACTAACAATAGACATTAGTATAATTACAAATAGATCATTGAACAATAGGCCAATATGTTTATTATTACCTTGTATAGCGGTTGTGTGGGGACTGACACCTCATGGGGAATTAACGGTATAAGGTGTTGTAGTGATGACGTCACCTCGTATAGTACGTCTACGAGTAGTCCCGCGGGAACGGGAACTGTGTTAAAGTGTCGCAAGTTCACATCCCGCACAATATAATGAACTATTGTAAGTTATTAGCGGGTCATAGTTTCTACATTGTGTCAACACATTTATTTCAAACTAGCTTCTGCTCGCGACTTCGTCCGCGTGGAATACTTACTTTGGGCTAACGCTAACTTTAAGAAGCGACTTGGTCTACCTAAGGTGAAAACATTTTTAAATAATACAATGCTGTCACACATGCTTTTTGTGAAAACTTAACCGTTTACGCAGCGGAAACTTTCAATAGGAAAAAAAGAAAACTATTTTGAAATATTCTTCTTTGGTATTGCGCTCCTATTGGTCTTGGCTTGATGATATATAGCCTTCCTCGATAAATGGGCTATTTAACATTAAAAGAATTTTTCAGATCGGACTATTAGTTCCTGAGATTAGCGCGTTCAAATAAACTCTTCACCTTTATATATTAGTATAGATACAATTAATCTCAATAGCATACATTTTAAAGTGATAAAATATTTATACTTTTTTCTTCCATATTTTTTTAAAGACACCCCTGCACTAAGGCAATAATCTCGTATGCCGAGGTGACTTCACAAACAGATAATTAACGGACACAAATTACATACAGACACAGAACAACAATTTGTGGATCGCACAAAGTGTTGTACTGCGTGGGATTCGAACCCGTCCCCCTGGTGCTTTGCGTTGGTATCTTAATCATTACGCTATTGGTGCAGGCAGTACAAAGTACAAGAATGTTGTTCTATTGTAATCATAATTTATTGTATTTTTTTTTAATTATATATGTTACTAGCAACCCGCCCTCGCTTCGTTTCGGTTATAGGTTATAGTCGTTTTACCCGCGTAGTTCCCGTTCCCGTGGGAATACCGGGATAAAATATAGCCTAGTTTACGCCCTGATATTATAGCTTTCCATTGGTGAAAGAATTTTTGAAATCGGTCCAGCCATTTTGAAGATTACCCGGAACAAACAGACAGACAGACAGACAAAAATTTTTTAATCTGTATTTGAGGCATAGGTGTCGTGCAAATAACCGTGTGAGCATGAAAAAAGCCTATTATCTTGACATTACAAACAGACACTCCAATTTTATTTATTGGTATAGATATAGATTTAAGTACGTTATTTATACAAAAAATAATGACGTGAACCGCCCAAGTGTTAGTCGAGTGTTAGTTGAGTGTTAGTCGAGTGTTACTTACGTGCGAGTACACGTCCGCGCGCTCTCTTACAGCAGCAGTGACATATCACCACGAGCACCGCGAACACCACGAAGATAGTTATCATAGGACCCACCACCTCCATCACGGGGAACTTGTGGCGCTCCCAATTGTGAGAACGATCCAGATTCTGCGAACGGACATACAAACATATTTAGAACAAAATAATCTGTACTGTGGACACTTGGCTGCTACACAATAACTATACCTATACCTAATGTGACCATACTCTTTAAGTCTAAACAGGACATTCCAGTCATTTTCACGTGTGTTTTTTTGCACAAACATAAAATATGATCGACAAAAAAAACACGTAAATAAAGCAATTTTATGTATTTTATCGCGTTTGTAATTGATTTTTGATGGCCCGACGTTACGAACATTTAACGTTCATGATCACGCGCTAACTTCTTCTTGTACTGGCAATAAATTTGTACCAAAATGTGAGTCAAGATTTAATAACTAATATCTATAGCTGGTAGATATAAATCTCTGTAATAACGATGACGGATTGGACGTGAGACATTAGTCCGCCCTCACAGTCACTGTGGACGCTGTAAAGTGTTTGAAATGTCAAGCAATCAAAAATTAAAGACCAACACGATAAAATCCATAAACATAAGATTTATTTACAAAAACTCGTAATTTTGTATGAATATACAGGGTGTATCAGGTTATGGGGCAACTGGTTAAAAGGAAGCTAGGCAATGGTGGTAGGAACCCATAAAAAAAATTTGAAGGAAAAATTTCGATTCGTTAAGGAATTAGAGACATGTAAAGTTTTCAATTTTGTCATCGCTTTTTCGTATAAATCTGATTGAAATGTATAAAGTCAATGATACTTAATACGCAACATATTCATACTTTGTTAAATGTTCATTAGAAATTGAATAAATCAATGATTACATTCACATAAGCACGACAAACTTCGCTTTAAAACAGCTGATCGGCCTATGACCGTTGACCGCTCGCCGTTGTTACCTACGTTCATTGAAGCGTTTGCGCAATTCTAGGTATGAATGAATGAAATTATACTGTCGAAGCTTTACATGCCTACATGTATTCTGTCTGTACATGCCTACATAATACGTAACATTTAAGGCGTAGACTCTTAGACACATTTTTTTGAAATCACTATAACTTTTATGTAATATTATTTTTTGTATAATGTACATTCTAATTACAATCTATGGCCGTTAAACTACAACATACTCGAACAGTTGCTCCATAACCTGATACATCCTGTATATAATCTGTCAACTAAAAGCCTAAAAACAGAAACACGTCCCTATTAACGCTCTGTTTACAGAAAGGGCTCATCTTTGTACGGTCGGTGAAGGCTGTGGTCACGTTAGATATAAGGTCTGAAAGTTTCGCCTATAGACAAATTCTTAAATATTCCATACCATATGAGTGTATTCGAGAGCATTATACAACATTATAATATATTTTAGAAAGTTCAGGATATTCAGGAGTACTTTGCAATGTGCTGCAACATCTTAAATAATTGTGGAACATTCCGCAATAATCTCCAATAAGTATGTGAAATGTTAAAAAATTCTAATTCTATTGTAACTAGCGAAATCAGTTCCTCTAGTTGTTGTAACATAACACGACAAATATCTCAAGTAAACGAGACCACTCGACTTATCTCGCTGTAAAGCGCGACATTAAGTCTATACGTAGTCCCACTTAAGACCCTACGCAGCCTAATTGTATTAAAATTAAATTTAGCACGTAAGGTGCTATGTAGGTATACGCGAGAGAAACAACAGAAAGAGATATGTCGCTGTAATGTGATGCGCCAGATCTGCTGATGATAATTACTGCGGTAGTGAGATGAACTAGTTAAGTGTAAGCAACCACGTTGTAACGTACTATGTAACGGAAAACCTGAATGCAGAATTATAAAAAAAAACGAAGACTGCGTAGATTTTATTTTCAAGTCAATTATATTGATGCAACGCTCATCAACTCTTTAATATGCAGACATGTACAACAGATGGTACTAATAAATCCATACATAATGTGATTAGTTTCTTGCTTGCATTACGTGAACATTGATGTTTGTGTCAAAACGGAACACTTGTGGTAAGTTTTTAGTAGTAGAGTCATACTATTGACAGTCTTCTATCTACATCCGCATGGCGATCCATTCGGGGTAGAACGACATCCACGCAGAAAATGAACGTCAGAGTAGTAACTTATTTTTACAGTTTGTTCGGTGAGCGAGACAGTTTAAAGCACAACTTTCTGAGGGTGTAGGCGTGTGATAGGTTTTAATGGTGCGTTTAATATTACTAAACCTCATTGCACGCATTCACACTCCCTCCACGTTCTTCACGGTGACTTGTTTTGCTCGTTTGCCACCAATAGCAATGACAAAAAAAAAGCTTGAATAAAACGGGAGTGTCCCGTTGAAAACGGAACATATGGTCGCATTACCCTGTGAATACTACAATATATTAAGTAATAGCGTTTCTCAATTAAATTATTTTTCTTAGTACAATTAACAGATTACGAAAAAAAAAAAATAATCAATTTCATATTTTGAACAGGTTCACCCTCGCCTATAGATGTTTCACATCAATATACACATAGCATCTGTGCAAGAGAGGGAAAACTCGAAATGACACCCTATACCAACATGTCTGACCAGCAGGTATAAGTAAGGTCAAATTCCCTCCTATCGTGGAGGAGGCCCGAGCCCAACAGTGGGAAGTATGTGGGCTGCGATGATGAATATTTTGATACAATAACGTATCTTATTTAGGAAGTTTTCTGTTATAACGTTCAAATTTATATAACGTATTATTTGAACAGTCAGTTTCCTCATTGTCTTCATCCAATAATGTTATGACGACACTATCAAGTCGACACACAACACAGCGGGTAAACCCAGCGCGTGGTACTTACACATAAATCGAAACTTGTTAGAAATTCCAACTTTTTCCTCAAAACGTATTATTTTAATTATGATTCATTCGAATAAATTGTTGCTATTTAACTTTTTGCAACTAATGTTATATAAAGTCCATAGATCGTCTTAAAGACTGGCAAAAATTTGGAAAAGAAACATTCCGGTGTTTTTGTTATGACTACTCACAAACTGCTGTCTACATATAATTATATTGAAATTCATATAATAAACTTGACACTACAATTGCCTTTTTTTTAATTGCTGTAAGATCATTTCCCTCCGAATTACAGTCTGTTGAAAATCAACCCAAAATTTACATTTTTTTCCATCCCTTAATTGTTGCGACTATATTTTCAAGGTGATACAATTTTGTTGATCAGAGTTCGAGGATCCCCTGAGCTTGTGGGGCTCCCGTGCACAATACCATGCCGTTAAGCCTCTTGATAACTACGTCATTGACTCGGTCTTTGGTCATCATACCTTTAATTTTTTTAAATGTAATCAAAATTAGACATACTGTTTTTATTTAAAAAAGCACATCACAGCTGACAGACGTTCCACTGCTGCACTCGAGCCTTCTACACAATGGGAGGGAAAATGGCCTACTATACTACGCTGGTTAGACGTATTGGTATAGGATGTTATTTCAAGTGTTCCTTCTCTTGTATAAATATTATGTGCATATTATATCACTTAGTCGTCTTTTACGACACCCACGTACAAGAGAGGGAGTGGTGAAATGTATTCTTACTCTGTCACCACGCGGACAATGATGAATGTATACATACACAAAATATATTAAAAACTATACCTATTTATTAAAACAGCATGAGTTTCATTATCATAGTAATCGAGCTAATTACAAGCATATCAATTTTCATAATTAGATAGAGAAAGATATACAAGTAGATGACGTCATACTTCATTCCGCATCACATAAATCTCACTGTTAGACTCTAGCTTCTCTCGCAATTGGAGGGGAAATTCGACTACTATACCGCACCTGTCAGGCGGCGTAGGATGTCATGAGGAGTTTTCCTTCTTTTACGTAAATGTTATGCGCATATTTAATCCCTGAGTAGGCTTTTACGACACCCACTTGCAAGATAAAAGTGTGGCGACTTGTATAGTTACTTCGCCACCAGTCACCGCACGGATAAATGACGTCAATTTCTATATTAATTTACGTCAACAGTAACCGTATCATAATATTCGCGTGAAAGGCATACACATATACGTCGTCTAATAACAAGTGTGTGTGCGCGTGTGCGCGTGTGCGCGCCTACCGGGTTCAATTGTGAATCTAAACCATTCTCGAATCCCCTTGAACACACGCAAAAAATTTCATCAACATCGGTGCAGTCGTTTAGGGGTTCAGTGACATACATACTTACATAAGAAATTTATATATAAAGATAAATAGTCTTTGTCCGTCACTTCGCGTAAAAGTCGAAAATAGTCCTAATGGGATTTTGAATTAGTTTTTTAAGTTAATCATTTTATTATAACATAGTTGTATTTAAATGTTTGAATATTTACAAAATATATAACAATATTTATTATAGTGTGGAGATTTATAAGTTAAATAAACATGATAATGAAGTAAAAAGTGTTTCGGTGTGTGCCACATCGAGAAGTACTTATTACATGTTCTAAGCTCACATGTTAAAGTCACCGTACTATACTAGTACGACATTTTAAACTTTAAAAACTTCAATATAAATAATAAAATATTTCAATATTGAAGGGTATTTGCATTGCAACAAGCTTTAATGTGTTTGAATTACTTAAATGACATTTTTTTCAATCATATGTCATAATAAAATGTAATTAAAATCGAAAGCACTTGTATTATATCAATTTCTAAGCAAATCACCCCCCAAAAAAATTTCCTACCCCTTTTTAACTCCATTAGGGCGAAAGTTTTAATAAACTACGAACCTTCTTTAAACGAGGTTTAAGAAGAGCATGTGCGGCAGTATCACTTACCATCAGGTGTGCTGCTTGCTCGTTTGCCACCGTTGATAATAAAAAAAAACACGTCTTTAATTACTTCTGTTAAAGAAATGTATATGCAAAATTAGAAGTAAATTAGACTAAGGAATCGTGTTGTCCCGTACAAACGTCCCCCTTTCACGCCCCTTAGAGATAAAATTTCAGAAAATCCATTCTTATCAGTAGTGTATGTCATACAAAGAACACATCCTCCAAGTTTCAGATCTCTATGATTAGCGGTTTAGATTGTGATTGTGCGTTGATCCATTAATTAGTGATTCAGAACAAAGAATTTTATATGTATAGATAAAATAATATAAATATATTTTGATAAAAGTGAAAAACTGCTGACTCATTCTTCTGTTATCACACATATCATTACAACAAAAGATGTATTATTATAGATATCAGGGGCCGGCTCCGTCCATGGCGGCAGAGGGGTGACACGCGGCTCCGTAACTCACCCTATAGCACGTCGCCTTCGTCGTTGAGCCGACCCCCGGTGCAGAGTAACTTGTCTTCAGTGAACGGCCCGACGAACGTCCCTTCGAGGGACGTCGGTCGCCGTCACGAAGTCAGCTTCTCCGCGGGTGACGGACTAAAATTCCCGGTGTAATCACCCGCAGCCGCAGATATCAGGGTCCAAGCGGCGTATCAGCCGTGTATCAATGATACGGGGCCCCCGAGTTACAGGGGCCTCTAATGTTTGTTTATCATAGGTGCCTATAAAAGTCGAGTCCCCGAGTTAAGAAAATTGCGGGATCCCGGTAATGAGCTTATTAGCAAAATTCCTACAAGGAAGTGATAACTTCTAATAAATTTAACGCGTTTTTGTTTCTTTTGTGATAAATCTTTACCCTTCATTTGGGTTCCCAACTAATTTTGATACAGGGCCCCTCAAAAGCACGCCACACCACTAATAAGTGAGTAAAGACCGCCGTCCTTCTCTAGGCGTGTATATATGTGCAGTTATCGTACTCGAGTGTAATAATGTTTTGTTATCAGATACATTTTTATACATTATATTGCTTTTGTATATGTTTACTTTTCATATATATACTAGCAGACCCCGCCACGCGTTGCTGTGGCTAATGTTTTTGTTATATTACATTTTATTAAACTATTTAAGTGGAACTGTAGGAGAACATCTGTCATGGAGGTCGTCATATTTTTTTACAAATGGTATCTATGTAAAAAAGCAAGTTAAAATCGTATATGACACGATTGTAGGTTTGACATAGCAGCGCCATCTATTAATTAATTACTCAATCCAGTCAACAGATATCGCCATCTGTTAAAATCGTTTGGAGTTAACAGATAATTGTGAATGTCAAATAATAGGTATATATAGGTAATACAAATAATTTGCAATAAAATAATATTGCGACTATAAATTAAGATGTAAACTATCCTATCTTTCAAGTTGGATCGAACTGCACACGGTGTGCAAATTTGATTAAAATCGATTAAGTAGTTTAGGAGCCCATCGCGGACAAACAACGTGACACGTAATTTATATATATTAAGATATACAGCTGACATTGCAGGTAATAGGAGGTGGTAACATCCTAAATGATACTGAATACTATTTGATATACCACAGATACTAATAACGTAACAGAGCATAATTCTTTTGGCTACACAATAAAAACATTTTTCCTAAGGCTACCATGCTTCACCATGTGTGACCAACTGAATATTCTATCAAGTTTAACTACCAATTTAGTTCAAGAGAAAATTCTTATGTTTAAAAAAGACTTGTTAAAAAACCTTGTTATATGTAAGTAAACAAACTACAGTGGCTTTCATTAATAACGACCTCGGTTGTAACGACTTTTCGGTTATAGCGACATCGAACTTGCGTGCCTAGAATTTAAAGCATACTTTCGTAGGAAATTCATTCGGTAATAGCGACTTCGGATATAACGCCTAATTCGGGTATACCAACTTGTTTTTATGAACTATTTGGGACAGATTCCTAGAAATTCCTTGCGGATGTTGCGACTGAGTCGGCAAAGGTACAAAGTCTCATTCATAAGCTTCAACTATTAAGCATTCTTATCCTTTGTTTATATTCGCAGATGGTCAAAATGGTCAAATGCTTTGTTTGTATGTAGGGATATCTTTTGTTTACATTCGCAGATGGTCAAATGCTTTATTTGTGTGTAGCATTACTTAGCATGTGTGCGAAGTTAAAATTATGAATCAGTTACTTAGCTATATCCAGTGAGTGAACAGTGTTTCCTAAACTTGTGAAAATGGCTCCTAGACGTACATTTACTGTTAAAAACTGATTTCGGATATAGAGACCTCTGTATATAGCGACGACATTAAAGTGGTCCCTCCGCCGTTGTTATAACAGAAATACAGTGCGTATACAAACAATATAAGTATGTGCAGTGTTGATAATAGACATAGATACAAGTACTATATCAGTGAAGAATTGTCTTCAATATAATTATAACATTGAACTTGACTCACATTATAACATTTATCTTTGAGTGATATAGGTACATCATACAAAGTATGGTCAATTGTTAAGTGATTTAACTTAAAATTAAATAAAATTGTCCAGGTACAATATATATTATGAATTAAAAATACAATTAACCACACCCTCTGTACCGTGGGGGTCATAAAAGACAATGAAAGGTTATATAGAGGTAACATTGATGCAAGGGAAGAGAAACTCGATATAAGGCACACATTTGACCAGTAACTTAATTCCCCTCCCATTGTGAAGGAGGCATGAACCTATCAGTATTTACAGTACCTTATATAGTCTGAGATAAATATATATGTGTATAAGTTTGAAAACAATCAGTTGAGTATAGGGAAAAACGATACATTGATGTTTCTGAAACATCAATGTTTCAGTAAAAGTGTTCGCAATAATGAACATCGATGTATCGATGATATTTTCTATGATGTTTTAACATTGATATTTTGCCTAACATCTGTTCGAAATATATGGTTATTTAAGTAAAACTTGCGTGACAGTTTATTTATCAGAGTAAATGACTTACCTGTATACTTATCGTAAAAACAGTTATTTTTAAACTCTGTTTTTAAATAGGTTACTTGCTGCAGTTAAGCTTGTAATTACTTTACTGAATAAAGAAATATATGTTAAACATAACTTGATTTCCTCAACTCTACATCTTCCCTGTTCTAAAGACTCACCTATTCAATGATAATATTTTTATAGATAATAAACATAGCTTGCATTTTAAAATTAACATTGTTTACACAAATTTTAAGAAAACATTGATGTTTTGATATATCAATGTTTGTTGAACATGAATATCTCAATACATCAATGTTTTTAGTTTCGATATTTGCATCCCTAGTTCAGTAGTGTACCAATACATTCAGAGAGACAAGAGTACCAATTATATGTAGATATAAAAAATTGTGTGGTGTAGTTATATGAAACCAAGATGCAAGTGAAACTTTTTTGGATTTTAGGCATTCAGCTATAATTTTCAAAAAATTATATGATTAAGAATATTGAAATAGCTTTTATTAAACTTAATCTAATAATTAACAAATGGGAATAATAATGGAAAATTATTAGTAGGCAAGACATCCAACTGTACATTTTAATTTCAATCTGCATATTACGAGTACACAATCACTATGTAATATAAAATAAACTCTTTGCCATTATCTTATAAACTACGCAATGGATTTTATTATAGTTTTCGTCAATATAGAGAGTGATTCACAGGGAAGGTTTATGTATAATACATTCATATTATTTTAAATACTAGATTTGTAATGTGGGGTTGACAAAAATATAATTTTGTACGTTTACATTGCAAACACTGACTAAAGCTGATGAAATAGATTAAAATAATAAATTATGGAGCTTGCGACGCCATATTGGCCTTGACTCCTCTGCCGAGCGAATTGTAATGTGACATGATACAGATAGATCAAATAATTTGTGGTGATATAAAAAAGGTTCACTTTAAAACAAATAAAATATTTCATGCCAGAGAGGAAAGACCCAAATCAAAATTAGCAAATAAATACAAAGTACAAATACAATACTAATACAAAATGCAATTATAAACAAATTAACTGAATTATCAGTGCGATAATAGCATGATATTAATTACAGACTGACAAACATACCTACACCTCACAATAACACATGCGAGCCAATGTAATTTGTCAATCAAATAAAAACAGTTTCTTGTAGATTTTATTCTGTCTGATAATCATTTTATAAACTTACTTGGCATGCATAGATCTACACAGTATATGAACTTAAAGAACATATTAACTACAAAAGTGCCCACTAAGTGTTGTCTAATAACAAATTTGCTGATATATAAAACTTTTGTGATTGATAAGCTGTTTTGAGTATCATTGGACACCTCTTTATTGTGAAATTATTCTTAAAAAATTATATAAACATCAAAACAGTAAAGCTAAAGTATATGCCGAGTCTTTCCTCAAAATAATCAAACTATTGAATATTATGCACATAATTGAGCTAACCTTGTGGTTGCAATCCCAGCCAGAATGTTATTAGTGCTTTCTAATAAGTTATATTCAGTATCCGCATGGTGCCTCTGTGTGATGTGTTCCATAAGTAGCTATATAGCCGCAACACCTACATATTATGTATCTAGTTAGTGCAACCACTTAGCACTATAAACTAAACAACATTCTATCCATTATATCTTTCAGATTATCAATATTTTAGTGGCAAATTATAATATTCACATTGATAACTATTTATTTAGTCAATATTTATAGTTTAAGACTGTAAAAATATAGGACTTATTGTGCACAGACTCTTTGTCTCCTAACCTAACCAGCACTGGGTGACATCACTGCTACCCTACTCTTCCAAGAATTTATCTATGACAATATTTCCATGAGAGCTATCAACCAGGAAGAGCGTCTTTCTAGAGGCAGTTCAGGCTACTTGAGGAGATCCCATCATGTCGGGACTATACGAACCCTAAAAGTCGAGAAAATACGTATTGACATTGAGTATGTCGTCATTAGCGCACGGTAAGTTACTCGTGTGTGCGACGGGCGCACCCTGTCCGCCATCGGCGGCGGCATCGAGTAACACCAGCCAAACGGGCTCTTTAGTTGTTCAATGTGATAATTAACTACGCTTAATCGAGTTTATTAATGTCTGAAGAAGTCAGTGCATTTGAGTATGCTTAGCAAAAACAATTATATTATCCTAGTATTATCAATGTCAAACAAATAATTTAATGAATCATAAAAAAGTAATAAAACTGACGACATTACATTATCGTTCAAGTTGAGCTTCGGCCAATTCTCAAACTGTTTATGAAAATCTTCTCCAAAAGGGTCTGAATTCGAATCAATCATGACTAGGAATCATAATCAAGTACAGAAAATCACGGTAATTGTTCTCAATATTCCACTTCACTATGTACACTGAACACAATAACTAAACGCGAACAGCACTCACTCTCGCTTGGACTGAATTGACACTGACAATCACAAGCAAGTAGCGCGTGGCCATGTCTTATTATAGGATTCTACTGTAGGTTTTTTTTACTACCAACTATAACTACTACTTTTTCAAAAATAATCTATTAAAACTCACTCTCCTCCTCCAAATTAGATAGAAACAAAATCATCGTTCATTATGAATGATGTGACTATCAAAACTTACATTTGTCAAGATATATACAAAGTCGCAAGAAACAGTTAATTAAATATAAATAGCTTAGCAGGATCGTTAAATGCAAAATTCTCATGAACGTCTTTGTGTAATAGTGAACGTTGATAGAGATGAATGGACGAATGTATTATCCTAACATATTAATAAGTGTAATAATAATATCAAGTGTTTTCTTTATTTATAATTAAATTAAATCGTCTTAAGTTCTTGCCCCAGCAAATTTAAACTCAATAATCCACTCAGCGGTTGTTTGAGATAATAGTCGGCAAGAGATCTCATAAGTCAGGATTTTTTATGAGTGACCATAGTGTGACGGGTTTATCATCAAAATGTGGTTAGTATTTTATATAATGTTACGCGCAAATAGTACTAAATTATGACAAATATAATTTAACATAGTATTACGAGTATTAAATGTTGTGCGAAGAGTTTGTAATTGATTAGTATATAAGTAACAATTAGTTATAGAGAGTGATATTGATCAAGTTTTGATTAGTGGTAGGACCACACTGTCGACAGCTATCTGTCTGCAGCTGCGGGCTGGTCCGTCCGGGGTAGTACCACGCTCTCGCAGAAAATCGACGTCTGAGTAGTAGCAATTTGTTACTGCGCTTCGTTCGGTGAGCGAGAGAGCTGGAAGCCCAACTTTCTGAGGGTGTTTGCGTGTGGAGGGTTTAGGTGGTGCCTTTGGTATCACCGAGCCTCAATGCACGCATTCACACTCCCTTCACTTTCTTCGCGGTAGGCAGCGGCCTTGTAAAGGTCCATGAGCGGCAGCAACACTTATCATCAGGTGTACTGTTTGCTCGTTTGCCACTGCTTGCAATAAAAAAAAAAAAAAAGCAATGCAGTATGAAAATACAAAATAACTGTTGCACATTTTGGTACAAAATGGTAAATCTTGGCTGATTACACTTTATTCCCTTTACTTGGTCGAATAGATAAAAGTTAAATGAATCAAAAATAAAGTCTATGGCATAGGTTTTTGGCGCGGATGTGGAAATGTAATGTTAAGCTCTTGTATTATATTCATTCTTTTAGTGTTTTATAGTGTTATATTGAATAATTTTGCTGATATTTTATGTAATATAATACAGTTAAGATGTTGAAGTGTAGTTAATGTGATATAAGAGTGGTTTACGTGTATTTTCGTATTCTACCGAAATTCCCAAAGGAATCATATAATTGTATGTTTATTAACTAAATAGTCCTAAATTTTAATGATTGGTGTTTTGGCTGTTTTATTTGATAATTAAGCATTGGGGCAAATTATAGTAATTCGAACAAGGTTTTAAAAAGAAAAATAATAATAATTGACATACAAATTTCATAGTTCCAATACCCATTAAATAATTAGATAAATTTATATGCTGGTTTATTGAGATATAAGTATAAGTTTAATAATAATGTCTTGGGCTTTAAAAATAAGAAGACCGTCCTTAGCCATGTTAAGACAGTCGCACGTTATGTTCATAATAATAAATGCAATTGAAACATACCTACATATGAACACTTACTATATTCAATCTACTGATTAATTATTTTGAATGTCGGTTTAGGTCTTAACCCAGGTTCAGGTTATTATAGTATATAAAATTTAATTGAATAGTTTACTAATTTTATAAGGCAATGTATTTTATTAGTTCTTTTCTGCTATGATATTGTAATAATAAATAAATAAATAAATCATTTAACTAGGTTTTTAGCGTCTAATTAATGGTGTACGGTTCTAGTTGATCCCGTACACCGATGTTGAGCACAAAAACTACACAGCTTTAAGTATAGTTATATTTAAGTTAAGTAAGTATTGCGCAACGTGTGTTGCGGTTGCCGTATAGCTTTGCACTGGTCAGTTACATATCAATTACAAGTAAACTACATGGTAAGCAAAACATGTACGTGGAACCGTACATATTACTAACCCTAAAAAAGATATAAAAATAAGAATATAAAACACAAAAATTAGTAACTTAGTAAATAATACAAAGTTCAATATACGATAATAAAAGGTAAAATTAACATAATAGCATAAAAATAGCATAATAACATAAAAATTATAACATAATAACTATTATTATTGTTATTAAATTTGGTCAAATGTAAATGTAACGTCATTGAGCTGCGCAGGTTGGGACTGGCTCCGCTGTCGAAATGTTGACCTCGGTGCAGATACTCGTCCGTCCTCCTCAGCGTACAATTTGGTTAATAGACTTTGCCAGCGTTGGTCTTTTTGCCAAATATAAATTAAGTTGAGAGTAATTGTGGTAGAGATTAGGTATGTGCATTTATACCAAGATCTTTAGTTTGTATGACGCAACCTTGCTTCACTACTCAGTCTTGTTACTACAAGACTGGAAGTGTTTATCTTATAGGATGCGAGTTTTCCGGCGCATACAGTGCGAAATATGCACGAATCATCACAACATATCGTCAACCACGTGTTTGTAGCATGTAACTCGATCCACGTGTCCTTGCATCGTTTATTATCTGTAGTGCATAGTGTGTTCGTTCCATGACCGAGTAATTTAGCTTCACAGGGCGCGTCATCACTTTCTAAGTTTCTCACAGGAAGATTTAAAATGCATACGTAGTGGTTAGTGTTTCTTTGTACGCACTTTTTCAATTCATTTTCATCTATGTTTATGTACGTATTTTTCCTAAAGTGTATTGCTATGTATTCGTATGACGTAGATATATATTTGGTTATGTTTCGGTTTATTATTAATGGCAAGGGTATGGCTCGATATAGCGAAAAGTCTTCGTCACTCGTCAGTGGAATGTGTATCTCGAACATGAAGTAATTATTGGTAACTCGAGTTTTCTGTTTTGTCAAGGAAAATCCTGCTTTCTTCGTCATGTGGCAATAGTTTGGACAGTTTCGTGATTGGCCTCTTCATCACACCGGCCTGAGTTTTAATAGTGGTAACCCTCACATGTCCGTCTTCACCAGGCTGTACATTAATCACCTTCCCCATGGCCCACTTTCCCGGTGGTAGGTTGTTGTCTTTCACTAAAACAATGTCACCCTTTTCTAAATTTTTTGTTGGTTTGTGCCATTTGCTTCTGACTTGGAGCTGAACTAAGTAGTCGCTCGACCATAATTTCCAAAATCTCTTCAGCATATGTTCTGTTAGCTGCCATCTTTGGCGTAAGTTTACATTCCCTTCATCATCAGATCTTGACAGTGGAAGCGTCATTATGGGAGTGCCTGTTAGGAAATTTCCTGGAGTTAAGTAGTTGTAGAAGTCTTCTGGGTCTTCTGTTAATGGGCAAAGTGGCCTCGAGTTCATGCATGCTTCTATTTTAGTAAGCAGCGTGGTGAACTCTTCATAGGTGAGTTTTTGGTCACCCAATATGCGACGCAGATGGTATTTCATGGACTTAACGGCCGCCTCCCAGAGACCGCCTGCAGTGCCAGGCAGGAGCATTGAAATGCCATTCAACCTCCATTTTTCCAATCTCATTAAAGAAATCAGGTGAAAGTTCAGTTTTCCAAACTTCAAATTCGTTTTTCAGCATTTTTGATGCACCAATAAAATTTGTACCGCAGTCTGAATACATGTGTTTCGGTGTGCCCCTCCTGGCACACATTCTCTGAAATGCAGCGATGAACATCTCGGTGCTCAGATCAGATACAAGCTCAATATGCACTGACTTTGTAGCCAGGCACACAAATATGGCTATGTACAATGTGTATCCCTTTGAAGTTTTTACCCCTCGGCCTTTGTTTAGTAAAATCAACCCCAGTATGGGTGAACGGGCGCGAGGGTGTAGCTCGTTGTGATGGCAAGTCAGCCATAATCTGGTTGTTGTCCATAGGCTTATATCGCCTGCAGCGTACGCATCGACGTAGCTGGTCTTTTACTGACCGATTACCACCAATTATCCAATAGCGCTGACGTATGTAAGCAAGCGTCAGCCGTGGACCACCATGTAGGGTATTCCTGTGCGCGTCTTCAATAACGAGTTGAGTTAATTTTCCATTCCGTGATAGGATTACAGGATTTTTCATGCCCAAGGGTAAGTTTGTCTTATTAAGCCGACCCCCAACACGCATGATTCCATCTTCAAGATAAGGAAATAATTTGTAGATTGAGCTCTTTTTAGTTAGTGGCTGTTTTTTAGTCAGTAAATTATAATCTATTTCAAAGTCATTTCTTTGCATAATTTATACAATCAATTCATTTGACGCAATTAATTCTTTTGTTGTCAAGTAGGCAGGCAAGACAGAGGAGTTTCGCTGACACTGTTACTGGAGATAGCCAGCCCATAGGATCGTAGAGTTTTGAAATCTCAGATAAAAGACTTCTTTTTGTAAATGGTTTGTTAATTATTTCTTCTAGATCCCAGTTAAATATGAATGTGTCCAATTTTGGATTCCACGCTAGTCCTAAAGTTTTGGTATTTTCATCTTCGAAGTCAAAAATGCGTTTAGTCGAAATTTGTTTAATTTTTTTTTTCTCAGTAAGCTCTTCGAGTAGTTCTGGGCAGTTTGATGACCATTTTCGTAGGTTCATGCCGCCCTCTGTTAGTAAATCTATCAAAGCACGTTGTAGTTCTTTAGCACTTTTCAGTGAGTTGTGCCCACTGATCAAATCGTCGAAATAAAATTGAGTCTGTAGGATTTTAGCGGCAGCAGGGTACTTGTGCTGGTAATCCAATGCCAGCTGTTTAAGTGTTCGCATAGCCAGCCATGATGCACATTTTGTACCGTATGTTAAAGTAAAGTGTATTCTTGTAGTGGCTCATGTAGTGAACGTCGCCATATAATTTTTTGCAGTGCTTGTTGTTCAATCGCTAGCCAAATACATCGATACATTTTTTCTATGTCGGCAGTATAGGCATATTTATAAGTCTTCCACTTCAAAATGAGAGCCTGAATGTCCTTTTGTAGATTAGGCCCTTTTTCCATTAGAGAGTTTAAACTTTTGCCACTAGATGTTTTACTAGAGGCGTTGAAGACTACTCGTAATTTTGTAGTAGTTGCATTTTCCCGCAGGACTCCATGATGAGGTAAGTAGTTACATTTTTGTTGCTGTTTGACTTCATTGGGCGATTTTTTTTGTGAACGAGCCATGAGGCCGTTTTCAGAATATTCATTTATGAACTCCCTATACATTGTTTGTAGTTTTTCGTTTTTAGTTAGTCTTTTTTCCTGTTGTAAGAATTGGGAGATAGCGATTGCCTTTGATTCACCAAGTTCCAATTCAAAGTCTTTTTTCATTGGCATTTTGACGATGTATTTGCCATCATTTGCCCTCGTAGTGGTTTGTTTATAGTAAATTTCAAACAGATCATCTTGGTTTATGTCCTCAGTTTGCGTTATGTCCTCACTCTCCCAATATTTTGATATATCGGAGAGATCGATGCTGGTGGCGTGGCAGTTAAAAGTTTTCAGTTTTCCACATAGAATCCACCCCAGATGAGTTTGTTGAGCCACTGGCGAGTGTAGTTCTCCTCTCAGGATGCCGTCCATTATGATCGCGGCATAAACATCAGCTGAAAGAAGTAAGTCGATAGATCCGCTCACATTGTAATCTGGATCTGCTAGTTTTAAATTTCGTAGATGTGGCCAGTCAGCCTTTTCAAATGTACAGTTCGGCAAGTCGTTTGTGAGCCTTTTCAATACCAGCGCTTGTATGTTAAAAGTATAATCACTGTGTATAGATTTACAGGTAAGTTGTACCTTTCCTTTGCAGTCGCCTGATACGGATCCTACTCCAGATATGGTCGCATTCAGTTTTTGTCTCGGTAGACGTAAGATCTGGGCAGCGTTTTCAGATATCAGGTTTATCTGGCTTCCCTGATCAAGGAGTCCTTTAAGTGTGATGTAGGTACCATCATTTGATTCGACTCTTATTTTAACGGTTGTCAACAGTACTTCCTTATTATTTCCTGCTGAGTGATAGGACAACTGTGGCCCTGATGTGGAAGGTTTCTCGAGGCTATTATTTATTTAAGTTTTTGGTGGTTCATATGACCTTTTTGTAAAGTGTAGTAATGTATGATGTTTTAAATTGCATTCTTTACAAGTTTTTGACGAAGCACATTCCGAGTTGCCGTGGCCGTACAAACAATTTTTGCAAACTTTCAATTTTGCGACTGTAGTGTTGCGCAATGGAATATTCATTTCCATGAATTTTGCGCATTGCATTAGAACATGATTTCCTTCACATAACGGACATTTTTCATAAGTAGTATAGTACGATCGCGTATAGTCCTTATTGTCTTTAAATAAGGTTGTTTTCTTCATATAATTAGGTTTTTCATTGTAGTACGCTTTGTTGTTGTATTTGTTTGTCGGCTTATTATTGTAGTTCGTATTACCGGTTGCTTTCTGATAGTTATATGAGTCCCTTTGTCGGTTTTTTGTTGTTTCAAATGCCATGAATTGATGTTCTAGAAATGTTAGAAATTCTGTTATGTCGGGTAAGTCTCTAGTGTTCTGAATCTCTTTTGAATATTCATTGAAAGTGCCTCTAATTTCTGCGACATGTAGTGCACAAGAATTGGACCCCAGCTTTTTAAATCCACCCCTGTGTTAGTAGGTCCATTCATACATTCGATGATGACGTCGTGTAGTTTCGTAATGTTATAAACGTTTGGAGTTTGTATAACAGGAAGCTGCTGCATCACATTCATGAACGAAGTGAACTGAAGTTGGCGATTGTCGTAGTGATGTGTCAGTATCTCCCAACACGAGTCATAGTTTTCAGCACCGACTGTAAGATGTTGTACCATTCGTTCAGCTTCACCTTTTAATTTAGTTTTCAGGTGTTGCATTTTTTGTGATTTGGAAATAGAAGGATTTTTATGGATAGTCTCCAGAAAGAGGTCCTTGAATGAGATCCAACGAATGTAATCACCGTGAAAGTCTTGTATTACGATTTTTGGAGCTGATTGTTCGTAGTGTTTGTTGGACCATATTTTGTTGTTGAGTTACCTCCTGAGTTCATCATATTTTTGCTCAATATCTTCAAATTTTGCTGAGTAGGTTTCACTCATATCCGTACCCTGAAGGACATGCTCTAATTGCCAGTGTTGTTTATCAATCGCTTCCCATTTCACTTTTAGAGTTGATAAATGTTCTTCAAGTTCCCATTTTTCGTTTATAAGTTCAAGGTCAATTTTCGACATGGCTCGCGTTATGGCCTTGAAGTTACATTCTTGCCGTTGTAGAAAATTTTTCTTTAAATCCCTAGTTTCCATACCAGTCAGCACTTCTCCCGTGATGTCGGATAAGTCAAAATCAACACTAGAGTCATGTGTCTCATTTTTTTCTTGCTGTTGATGAGCTATAAGTAACGTCATCATGTCAGCTTTGATATTTTCATAAAGTTCCTTGGTTCTCCCGTAAACGTTGCCTGTGAAATAATTGTGTTGAGATTTATCCTCAATTTTAGTGACAATTATTTCATTTCGCTCGTGGAATGATATCCACAGCTCTTCCAATCTCTGAAGTCGGTTATTTAGGTACTCAACAGTTTTTCGAGAACTGCTATCCTTTTTGTAATTTGAGCACAGGTTTTTAATATTGTTAAAGCAACTTACTTGTTGTGCAAGTTCTTCCATTTTCAATTAAGTAGTTAAAGTAGTGGTTGTAAGTAGTGTTTTTCTAAGTCGTGGTTCTGGATGTGAAGACAGGGCAGTGCCTTAGTAATCTTCTTCAAGCATTGTCCGAGTATTCCCGTAGTTTACGATGAATTTCGTCAACCCTCGAATATCCTTAATACTCGGTGCAATAGTGACTCGTAATTACGAAATTATGCGCCTTCTCAACAAGCCCGGTGAGACCCGCTTCTGGGAAGCCGAACTGCCGATTCGCTTTCGTAACTTAAAGCCACAAATTCACCAAGAATGGTTCGAAGGACCAAAAAGGATGTACGGTTCTAGTTGATCCCGTACACCGATGTTGAGCACAAAAACTACACAGCTTTAAATATAGTTATATTTGAGTTAAATAAAGTAAGTATTACGCAACGTGTGTTGCGGTTGCCGTATAGCTTTGCACTGGTCAGTTACATATCAATTACAAGTAAACTACATAGTAAGCAAAACATGTACGTGGAACCGTACAAATGGTAACGACTTGACTTACTGACGGAAGAGGACTATAAATAAGCTATTCTATATAAAGAAATGTTAAATAATATAAAGAAAATTTTTGGCATGCTTGGTTGTATGCGCTTTGATCTCTTTGCCTGTCCGAATGAACAAACGGAACCGGAAAAAAAACTCTATGGCATAAGGAGTTTCGGCGCGAATATGGAGATGTCATGTTAAGCTCTTGTATTATATTCATTTTTTTAGTGTTTTATAGTATTATATTGAATAATTTTGCTGATATTTTATGTAATATAATATAATTAAGGTGCTGAAGTGTGGTGAATGTGATATAAGAGTGGTTTATGTGTATTTTCATATTCAACCGGAATTCCCAGAGAAAGCATCTAATTAGGTTTTCAGCGCCTAATTAATGATAACGACTTGACTTACTGACGGACAATGACTATAAATAAGGTATACAATATGAAGAAGTAAATAATATGTAAAGAAAATTGTATCAGACTTGGCTGTATGGGCTTTGATCCCTTTGCCTGTCCGTATGGACAAACAGAACCCAAAAAAAAAACTCTATGGCATAACCTCAACAACTGTACTCAACAAGTTAATCGGTCAACAATAAGTCATTTTAAAATTGCTTTTCTATTCGTATTTTATTCCTAAATTTATTATACAATGCTTATGGGTGTATTAAGCCGACATGTGGCACTGCTACGACAACCTTTAGTATTACAATCCTGTCATTTTCACGCCACTGTTCCGAGTTATGCTGCAGTAAAAAAAACTACTTCAGCTGCAGGAGGTGAATATATACTTAGGTATTCGCTAAATGTTTACTTAGAAACTGATCTTCATTACTAATGACCAGTCAATCGTTTAATAATTCGACTGTTGAATGTGAGCTTGTAATGAGTTTCGCCGGGTATGTTTAAGATCTAGTTATTGTTTAGCTTTTAACTATTCCTACGTGTTTATTCTGTAATCATCCTTGCTATATTATATAGTCAGTCCTATTTGTGGAACATTTCTACCTTTTCTATAACCTATTCTTGCTCAAATAATATCCTTTGTACAGTGTTTACATCTCTCTTTTAACATAATTATATAGAATATGAGGAACTTCACATAGTTCCTAGGAAATATCGTCTTCAATGTATAATAAAATATGTGTAAAAATGTAAATAATAAAATTGCCTCCAGGTGTAATGGGACTCGGCAAAGGCAAGAAGAAGGGTGGTAAACTGACTGCAATAGAAAAGAAAGAGATGCCAGTAGAGACAGACCCTGAGAAGCTGGTGCATTATGTGTGTGGGTCAAACATTAACACCACAGGGGAGGATGTTAAGGTAACACTTACAATAGAATGTGACAATGTCTTTGTCACCACGATCTGTTAACAATTGTAAAATACAAATAATGTTAATTACATGTACATATAACACTGTGTGATGGAAAAGTAAAACAGAAAAGTGAACTACATCATCACTAATATTTTGATAATTATATAGGTTCCCGTGACAGTACTGGGATCAAATATAGCA
The DNA here is from genome assembly GCA_032191425.1 of Lymantria dispar. Lineage (NCBI taxonomy): Eukaryota > Metazoa > Arthropoda > Insecta > Lepidoptera > Erebidae > Lymantria > Lymantria dispar. The sequence continues at coordinate 23,356,723 of CM063465.1, forward strand.
TAAGTTATTCCTTATACAGAGTGTATCAAATTATGGAACAACTGGTCAAATGGGAGTTAAGCAACGGTGGTATGAACACATGAAAAATATGTGAAGTAAAAATATTAATTCATTAATGAATTAGAGACATGTAAAATTTTCAATGTTGTCATTGTTTTTTGCTGATTGAAATCTATAAAGTCAGTGATACTTAATCTGCAACATATTTGTACTTTGTTAGATGTTCATTAGAAATTGAATAAATCAATGATTACATTCACATAAACAAGACTTGCCTTAATATCAGCTGATAGATCATCAACCGTTAGTTGCCCCCGTTCAGTACTTACTTATATAGTTGATACGATTTACATGCCTGTATGTATCATGTTCATAACATGTTATAATTAAGGCGTACACTTTGAGACACACATTTTTTAAATCACTATAATTGTTGTTATATTATTTTTTGTGTAATATACATTTTAATTACTATCCATGACTGTTAAACTACAACATAGTCAAACAGTTGTGCCATAACCAGAGACATTTTCTATATGGATTTTATACTTGGCAGTCAATGCTTATGCCACTGAGGCAACTGGCATATGACTGAAGATATCAAATATTCATCATCATTCAGCCTATCTCCATTCACTCCTGGATGGAGCCCTTCCTCATGTATTGTCACAAAGTGCAGCTCTGTGCGTCCTGCATTCAATGATGCCCAACAACTTTCAGCAGGTTGTCGGTGTACCTAGTGGCCATTCTACACTACATCATCTGGTATGTGGTCGCCTCTCGAGAACTTAAATGCCGAGCATAGCTTGCTTCATAGCGCGCTGTGTGACTTTAAGCTTATATTAAATGTCGTCGATCCATCTAGTAGAGGACGTCCTACACTATGTCATCCGATACGTGGTCGCCCATCGAGAACTTATCTTCCCCAGCGGTTGTCAATTTGTCGAGCAATGTATCCTGTTTACTGCTACTTCAGCATGCTAATTTTTCATACTATGTCGGTTACACCAATTTTTCTACGAATTACCATATTTCAGATGCTATCTCATAGAGAAATCCTGAGCATAGTCTGCTCCATACCACGCCAAGTGATTTTGAGCGTATATAAAATATTAAAAGATATATTCTACTGACACAATGTTTCAGATAAAAGAAGACAGCGAGTATCCCGAGTGGCTGTGGAGCCTGAACACGGGTCGTGCGCCCCCCATCGAGTCGTTAGACCCCAACACTAAGCAGTACTGGGTGCGAGTGCGCGCCGCCGGCATGAGACGCAACAACAAGCTGCGCTCACTGCGCAAGTTCTAACTCAGCAGCTGCATCAGTGAGTACTGCACACATTGGCCTTCTTCAAATTCATTTTTCTTTCACCATTTCAATGTGACCTGAGATTTTACTGTGTTTAGTGACAGTTAGCAATACCAGTTGCATACTCCAGTAGCTCTACCTACCATATCTCTCATATGCAGTCTTTGAGACTGCTGCATGTAGACCACTATTGCAAACTTTTTGTAGTAACGTTATTTGTTATCTATACCAATAAATAAAATTGGAGTGTCTGTTTGTAATGTCAAAATAATAGGCGTTTTTCATGCTCACACGGTTATTTGCACGACACCTATGCCTAAAATAGCATTTAAAAAATTTTTGTCTGTCTGTCTGTTTGTTCTGGGTAATCTTCAAAACGGCTGGACCGATTTCAAAAATTCTTTCACCAATGGAAAGCTATAATATCAGGGCGTAAACTAGGCTATATTTTATCCCGGTATTCCCACGGGAACGGGAACTACGCGGGTAAAACGACTATAACTTATAACCGAAGCGAAGCGAGGGCGGGTTGCTAGTTTGCTTATATAATACTAGCTGACCCCACAGACATTGTTCTGTGCACACGTTTTAATCTAAATTTAAATTAACCATTACTATATTTCCAGGGTGGTAGAGTCAGGAAGAATGCTACAGAAGACCGCCTCACAACTGGGAGTATTCCACCTCAGGGCCGCGTCCTTGTGCTCACAGAGGGCACACCCCACTGTTACCAACACTTCCCATATTGATTATTTTTGTTTGTGCTGTGAATTCGCTCAGTGACATATCCCTTGAATTGTTCTATCAAAAAAGTTATTATAAAAGTAAATGTCACTTCCTTCATCACAAGCAGTGTGAGCTAAGACAATGTAATTTATGTTATATATATAGTTAGTTATAATTTTCTATACTAAGTATATAATATAGTGCCTATACTTTGTTAAGTAAAAGAATAAACTAGTTGCAAATAAAACAGTTTTATTTAACAAAATATATAGTCAGTCTCAATACAGTGTATAGTGTACCCACAGTGGGGACACGTCCCCACATACTGCGATATACATACTGACCGACATTATCGCAACATGCAATTAGTTTGGCCAACTTTTCAAATGTTTATAATTACATTCTATACATTTTTATCAACTGAATTTGACAAAGTTTATTGAGTGAGAACTTCATATTAAGACTATTTTAAAGAATTTGTTACATTTCAATATAATTGGTACAATTAGCGATTCACTACCTAAATATCTATATAGCATAGGATTTAGTTCATCATATTGTCGCAGTACATTAAACAGAGCGAGTGGTGAGGTGGCTGGTAGAGGGCGCGTCTCCCGGCTACAGGCAGTCCATGGTGTCCTCGGCGACGATCATGGGCGGCACGTACTCGCCATGCCGCGTACCGAACGAGTACGCGTACGGGTTCTGCGAACGTAATTATAGCGGGGCCTCATTTGGGTGTCCACGGGGGATACTTAACAGTACACACAACAACATTAATATTAGTCTGCGATACCACACTGACGAAATATTTTTGGTTCAACACTATTGTTAAGTAAAACTAGTTCAAGTGACCCAGGGCCTCGCCACTTGCTCTCCTGAGAGAGTCGTATAAAGGAACAATGACATAGCCAAAGATCAAGAGCAACTTGGCAAATGCAATCACCAACTCGCTTATCGAGTGTAGCAGTCACAGTATTATGAACCCCGCGGAGGAGGAAGTCTATTACATTTACTGTGGCAGTACAGTAGATGTCGATAAAGTGATGAATACATGGAATTAGTTCATCATATTCATATCTCGTCTTTTATGTGGGTGAAGTTACCTTCTTAGTGTTGTATAGATCGGGCGGATAGCAGGCGGGTCCGGGCGAGCGCGTCGCCTTACCGGCACCCTCCAGCCGCGCGCCCAGCGAGTACACCGGCTGTCTGTGGACATACGTACAGAAACACATCATTGACTGGCCTTCACCGGCGCATTCAATACTGTTGCTGTTCAGCTGAATCTGTCAGACGCGTTGTGACTGCGCTATGTCCGTCTCCCTGATGTGTCTGATGACGCGCCTGCTTATAGCTCACAACGTGTTCCCTGTGGGGCGAGAGCGTGACACTGTACGCGCCATATAGTACGGACTGCCACAAGGGTCCACACTGGCACCGAACCTAGTGGTGCATCAGCGAACAATATAAATACAACATATAATACACTAAACTTGAGTGATTTTATAAAAGTAAAAACGTAAAAACCTTAACCGTAACCTCGGTGTGCGCGCGATAAGTAAAAACGTAGTCTCATCATTTGTGTCGGTGTGCGCGCGATAAGTAAAAACGTAGTCTCATCATTTGTGTCGGTGTGCGCGCGATAAGTAAAAACGTAGTCTCATCATTTGTGTCGGTGTGCGCGCGATAAGTAAAAACGTAGTCTCATCATTTGTGTCGGTGTGCGCGCGATAAGTAAAAACGTAGTCTCATCATTTGTGTCGGTGTGCGCGCGATAAGTAAAAATGTAGTCTCATCATTTGTGTCGGTGTGCGCGCGATAAGTAAAAACGTAGTCTCATCATTTGTGTCGGTGTGCGCGCGATAAGTAAAAACGTAGTCTCATCATTTGTGTCGGTGTGCGCGCGATAAGTAAAAACGTAGTCTCATCATTTGTGTCGGTGTGCGCGCGATAAGTAAAAACGTAGTCTCATCATTTGTGTCGGTGTGCGCGCGATAAGTAAAAACGTAGTCTCATCATTTGTGTCGGTGTGCGCGCGATAAGTAAAACGTAGTCTCATCATTTGTGTCGGTGTGCGCGCGATAAGTAAAAACGTAGTCTCATCATTTGTGTCGGTGTGCGCGCGATAAGTAAAAACGTAGTCTCATCATTTGTGTCGGTGTGCGCGCGATAAGTAAAAACGTAGTCTCATCATTTGTGTCGGTGTGCGCGCGATAAGTAAAAACGTAGTCTCATCATTTGTGTCGGTGTGCGCGCGATAAGTAAAAACGTAGTCTCATCATTTGTGTCGGTGTGCGCGCGATAAGTAAAAACGTAGTCTCATCATTTGTGTCGGTGTGCGCGCGATAAGTAAAAACGTAGTCTCATCATTTGTGTCGGTGTGCGCGCGATAAGTAAAAACGTAGTCTCATCATTTGTGTCGGTGTGCGCGCGATAAGTAAAAACGTAGTCTCATCATTTGTGTCGGTGTGCGCGCGATAAGTAAAAACGTAGTCTCATCATTTGTGTCGGTGTGCGCGCGATAAGTAAAAACGTAGTCTCATCATTTGTGTCGGTGTGCGCGCGATAAGTAAAAACGTAGTCTCATCATTTGTGTCGGTGTGCGCGCGATAAGTAAAAACGTAGTCTCATCATTTGTGTCGGTGTGCGCGCGATAAGTAAAAACGTAGTCTCATCATTTGTGTCGGTGTTCGCGCGATAAGTAAAAACGTAGTCTCATCATTTGTGTCGGTGTGCGCGTGATAAGTAAAAACGTAGTCTCATCATTTGTGTCGGTGTGCGCGCGATAAGTAAAAACGTAGTCTCATCATTTGTGTCGGTGTGCGCGCGATAAGTAAAAACGTAGTCTCATCATTTGTGTCGGTGTGCGCGCGATAAGTAAAAACGTAGTCTCATCATTTGTGTCGGTGTGCGCGCGATAAGTAAAAACGTAGTCTCATCATTTGTGTCGGTGTGCGCGCGATAAGTAAAAACGTAGTCTCATCATTTGTGTCGGTGTGCGCGCGATAAGTAAAAACGTAGTCTCATCATTTGTGTCGGTGTGCGCGCGATAAGTAAAAACGTAGTCTCATCATTTGTGTCGGTGTGCGCGCGATAAGTAAAAACGTAGTCTCATCATTTGTGTCGGTGTGCGCGCGATAAGTAAAAACGTAGTCTCATCATTTGTGTCGGTGTGCGCGCGATAAGTAAAAACGTAGTCTCATCATTTGTGTCGGTGTGCGCGCGATAAGTAAAAACGTAGTTTCATCATTTGTGTCGGTGTGCGCGCGATAAGTAAAAACGTAGTCTCATCATTTGTGTCGGTGTGCGCGCGATAAGTAAAAACGTAGTCTCATCATTTGTGTCGGTGTGCGCGCGATAAGTAAAAACGTAGTCTCATCATTTGTGTCGGTGTGCGCGCGATAAGTAAAAACGTAGTCTCATCATTTGTGTCGGTGTGCGCGCGATAAGTATAAACGTAGTCTCATCATTTGTGTCGGTGTGCGCGCGATAAGTAAAAACGTAGTCTCATCATTTGTGTCGGTGTGCGCGCGATAAGTAAAAATGTAGTCTCATCATTTGTGTCGGTGTGCGCGCGATAAGTAAAAACGTAGTCTCATCATTTGTGTCGGTGTGCGCGCGATAAGTAAAAACGTAGTCTCATCATTTGTGTCGGTGTGCGCGCGATAAGTATAAACGTAGTCTCATCATTTGTGTCGGTGTGCGCGCGATAAGTAAAAATGTAGTCTCATCATTTGTGTCGGTGTGCGCGCGATAAGTAAAAACGTAGTCTCATCATTTGTGTCGGTGTGCGCGCGATAAGTAAAAACGTAGTCTCATCATTTGTGTCGGTGTGCGCGCGATAAGTAAAAATGTAGTCTCATCATTTGTGTCGGTGTGCGCGCGATAAGTAAAAACGTAGTCTCATCATTTGTGTCGGTGTGCGCGCGATAAGTAAAAATGTAGTCTCATCATTTGTGTCGGTGTGCGCGCGATAAGTAAAAACGTAGTCTCATCATTTGTGTCGGTGTGCGCGCGATAAGTAAAAACGTAGTCTCATCATTTGTGTCGGTGTGCGCGCGATAAGTAAAAACGTAGTCTCATCATTTGTGTCGGTGTGCGCGCGATAAGTAAAAACGTAGTCTCATCATTTGTGTCGGTGTGCGCGCGATAAGTATAAACGTAGTCTCATCATTTGTGTCGGTGTGCGCGCGATAAGTAAAAATGTAGTCTCATCATTTGTGTCGGTGTGCGCGCGATAAGTAAAAACGTAGTCTCATCATTTGTGTCGGTGTGCGCGCGATAAGTAAAAACGTAGTCTCATCATTTGTGTCGGTGTGCGCGCGATAAGTAAAAATGTAGTCTCATCATTTGTGTCGGTGTGCGCGCGATAAGTAAAAACGTAGTCTCATCATTTGTGTCGGTGTGCGCGCGATAAGTAAAAATGTAGTCTCATCATTTGTGTCGGTGTGCGCGCGATAAGTAAAAACGTAGTCTCATCATTTGTGTCGGTGTGCGCGCGATAAGTAAAAACGTAGTCTCATCATTTGTGTCGGTGTGCGCGCGATAAGTAAAAACGTAGTCTCATCATTTGTGTCGGTGTGCGCGCGATAAGTAAAAACGTAGTCTCATCATTTGTGTCGGTGTGCGCGCGATAAGTAAAAACGTAGTCTCATCATTTGCGTCGGTGTGCGCGCGATAAGTAAAAACGTAGTCTCATCATTTGTGTCGGTGTGCGTGCGATAAGTAAAAACGTAGTCTCATCATTTGTGTCGGTGTGCGCGCGATAAGTAAAAACGTAGTCTCATCATTTGTGTCGGTGTACGCGCGATAAGTAAAAACGTAGTCTCATCATTTGTGTCGGTGTGCGCGCGATAAGTAAAAACGTAGTCTCATCATTTGTGTCGGTGTGCGCGCGATAAGTAAAAACGTAGTCTCATCATTTGTGTCGGTGTGCGCGCGATAAGTAAAAACGTAGTCTCATCATTTGTGTCGGTGTGCGCGCGATAAGTAAAAACGTAGTCTCATCATTTGTGTCGGTGTGCGCGCGATAAGTAAAAACGTAGTCTCATCATTTGTGTCGGTGTGCGCGCGATAAGTAAAAACGTAGTCTCATCATTTGTGTCGGTGTGCGCGCGATAAGTAAAAACGTAGTCTCATCATTTGTGTCGGTGTGCGCGCGATAAGTAAAAACGTAGTCTCATCATTTGTGTCGGTGTGCGCGCGATAAGTAAAAACGTAGTCTCATCATTTGTGTCGGTGTGCGCGCGATAAGTAAAAACGTAGTCTCATCATTTGTGTCGGTGTGCGCGCGATAAGTAAAAACGTAGTCTCATCATTTGTGTCGGTGTGCGCGCGATAAGTAAAAACGTAGTCTCATCATTTGTGTCGGTGTGCGCGCGATAAGTAAAAACGTAGTCTCATCATTTGTGTCGGTGTGCGCGCGATAAGTAAAAACGTAGTCTCATCATTTGTGTCGGTGTGCGCGCGATAAGTAAAAACGTAGTCTCATCATTTGTGTCGGTGTGCGCGCGATAAGTAAAAACGTAGTCTCATCATTTGTGTCGGTGTGCGCGCGATAAGTAAAAACGTAGTCTCATCATTTGTGTCGGTGTGCGCGCGATAAGTAAAAACGTAGTCTCATCATTTGTGTCGGTGTGCGCGCGATAAGTAAAAACGTAGTCTCATCATTTGTGTCGGTGTGCGCGCGATAAGTAAAAACGTAGTCTCATCATTTGTGTCGGTGTGCGCGCGATAAGTAAAAACGTAGTCTCATCATTTGTGTCGGTGTGCGCGCGATAAGTAAAAACGTAGTCTCATCATTTGTGTCGGTGTGCGCGCGATAAGTAAAAACGTAGTCTCATCATTTGTGTCGGTGTGCGCGCGATAAGTAAAAACGTAGTCTCATCATTTGTGTCGGTGTGCGCGCGATAAGTAAAAACGTAGTCTCATCATTTGTGTCGGTGTGCGCGCGATAAGTAAAAACGTAGTCTCATCATTTGTGTCGGTGTGCGCGCGATAAGTAAAAACGTAGTCTCATCATTTGTGTCGGTGTGCGCGCGATAAGTAAAAATGTAGTCTCATCATTTGTGTCGGTGTGCGCGCGATAAGTAAAAATGTAGTCTCATCATTTGTGTCGGTGTGCGCGCGATAAGTAAAAACGTAGTCTCATCATTTGTGTCGGTGTGCGCGCGATAAGTAAAAACGTAGTCTCATCATTTGTGTCGGTGTGCGCGCGATAAGTAAAAACGTAGTCTCATCATTTGTGTCGGTGTGCGCGCGATAAGTAAAAACGTAGTCTCATCATTTGTGTCGGTGTGCGCGCGATAAGTAAAAACGTAGTCTCATCATTTGTGTCGGTGTGCGCGCGATAAGTAAAAACGTAGTCTCATCATTTGTGTCGGTGTGCGCGCGATAAGTAAAAACGTAGTCTCATCATTTGTGTCGGTGTGCGCGCGATAAGTAAAAACGTAGTCTCATCATTTGTGTCGGTGTGCGCGCGATAAGTAAAAACGTAGTCTCATCATTTGTGTCGGTGTGCGCGCGATAAGTAAAAACGTAGTCTCATCATTTGCGTCGGTGTGCGCGCGATAAGTAAAAACGTAGTCTCATCATTTGCGTCGGTGTGCGCGCGATAAGTAAAAACGTAGTCTCATCATTTGCGTCGGTGTGCGCGCGATAAGTAAAAACGTAGTCTCATCATTTGCGTCGGTGTGCGCGCGATAAGTAAAAACGTAGTCTCATCATTTGCGTCGGTGTGCGCGCGATAAGTAAAAACGTAGTCTCATCATTTGTGTCGGTGTGCGCGCGATAAGTGAAAACGTAGTCTCATCATTGGTGTCGGTGTGCGCGCGATAAGTAAAAACGTAGTCTCATCATTTGTGTCGGTGTGCGCGCGATAAGTAAAAACGTAGTCTCATCATTTGTGTCGGTGTGCGCGCGATAAGTAAAAACGTAGTCTCATCATTTGTGTCGGTGTGCGCGCGATAAGTAAAAACGTAGTCTCATCATTTGTGTCGGTGTGCGCGCGATAAGTAAAAACGTAGTCTCATCATTTGTGTCGGTGTGCGCGCGATAAGTAAAAACGTAGTCTCATCATTTGTGTCGGTGTGCGCGCGATAAGTAAAAACGTAGTCTCATCATTTGTGTCGGTGTGCGCGCGATAAGTAAAAACGTAGTCTCATCATTTGTGTCGGTGTGCGCGCGATAAGTAAAAACGTAGTCTCATCATTTGTGTCGGTGTGCGCGCGATAAGTAAAAACGTAGTCTCATCATTTGTGTCGGTGTGCGCGCGATAAGTAAAAACGTAGTCTCATCATTTGTGTCGGTGTGCGCGCGATAAGTAAAAACGTAGTCTCATCATTTGTGTCGGTGTGCGCGCGATAAGTAAAAACGTAGTCTCATCATTTGTGTCGGTGTGCGCGCGATAAGTAAAAACGTAGTCTCATCATTTGTGTCGGTGTACGCGCGATAAGTCAGTTGTGAATATTTGTAGCGACAACACGCATTGCTATTACTACCTTCGCTTTATTGAAATCATATACTGTCAACCTTTTTTCGCCTTAATTTTACTTCGCCGTATTATAGTTTTGTATCAAGACATGGATTGTGCTATTTGCGGTAATTTATTCAACGATGGTGTCCAATGCACATCCTGCAAGAAACAGATGGATTTTCGATGTGCCCAGATAGCTGAAACAGGATGGAGAAAATTGGGAGTAGAGAGACGTGCAACTTGGAAATGCACCTATTGTAAAATCTTGTCACCCAAACCGTTACCTGCCGTTTGTGAAACCAATCCTGCGTCGCTAGAAACAGTGTTGAAGGAAATTCGAGACATCAAACTACAACTTGCAGGATTGCCGATGTTGCTTGAGGATCTAAAACTAATAAAGAATGATCTTAAAGACTTAAAAGCTACAACAGAGTTTATAGACAATAAAACTATTGATCTTAGCACTAATATTGCCGCTCTCCAAACTAGGCTCTCAAACGCCGAACAGTGTCAGGTGAAGCTAAATTCGCTTCAATCAGAAGTGGAAGCACTAAAATCACAATTGCAAGCCAATGACCAAAGAATCCGTCTAAATAATGTGGAGATAAAGGGTATACCAACGAGAATGAACGAAAATCTCTTCACTTTGGTTAAAGCTGTAAGTGATAAAGTGAATTACTCATTTCCTAAATCACAAATCAACTATATCTACAGAGTGCCAACGTATAACACTAAAGAAAAATCCATTATTGTAAATTTCGTGAATCGCTACGTCAAAGAAGAATTTGTAGCTGCTGCGAGAGAATACAAATCATTGTCGGCGGCAGAGATTGGATTTAAGGGCACGAATCTACGTATTTTTGTCAACGACCATCTTACTCCAGAGTCCAAGCAATTACTAACTAAAGTGAAATTACTAGCCAAAGAAAAGAATTTCAAATATGTATGGATTAAATTTGGAAAAATTCACATCCGGAAAAATGATTCATCGCAGGTTTTAATTATAAGCAAAGTCAGCGATTTAAACAAAATTTTCTAAAATGGTTTTATTTATTATCGTTTATTATTTTATTTCTAAGTGTCTTAATATTATTTAAATTTAAAATAACAATTTGCACGATACCATTTGATGTTTTTGAACTTTTACGTAAAATACTATACCAAATGTTTGAAACCACTGCTTCACTTGCTGTCCGGCCTACCCGCTATTATACTCAACAGGTAACAATTTTTTGTATTGCTAATGAGTTTGTTTACATGTTAGCAAACAGTATAAGCGCTATCTCTTTTGCACTGCTACTAAATTGCATTAATAACATATGCTTGTGCTCGCTTCAATATGCCTTCGGCAATAAATATGTATTAGCAGCGTTTATTTTGTGGGTAAAATATCATAATATATCAATTGAGGTTTATACTTGTTATTATAATAGATTGATACTTTCTAGTAATTATTTCCAATCTTTAAACAATGCATGATCACGTAAATAATAAATTAGATATTTACTATCAAAATGTTAGAGGATTGCGATCTAAAACATCAACATTTTTCAGAAATATACTTTTGAACTCGTACGACGTAATAGTTTTGACCGAGAAATGGCTCGTCGACGGTGTGAGGAATCAGGAGTTATTCGATAATCGATATAACGTATGGAGACGGGACCGGGATCTAATAAAAACTAGTCAAACAAGAGGCGGAGGAGTACTTATTGCTACTCGAAGGGATCTACCCACATCTTCGGAATTAAATTATCAATCTTCTGCCGAAGATCTATGGCTTACTATTTCGCTAAAATCCAATAATAGTAAAATTGTCAAGTTGCATATTTGCGTTATTTATTTATGTAGTCAGAACCTAGGACTTTCCTTCTCGCAACAGCTACGTAATTTTTTAAGTAAATTGAGTGACATAATCTTGAGCAACCCTAATAATTATTACTTAATAATTGGAGATTTTAATATGAGTTCAATATTATGGACGCCCGACATCACCTCACTACATGTTGCCCTCAAATATAATCAGTTTTGATGAACAATGTTTTATAGACGATCTTTATTTATATGGTTTGCGACAATTTAATGGAATTTTGAATAACTATGGCAGAATATTGGACTTAGTCTTATCCAATGAGGATGTATGTGTATCCTGTTGTGATGATCCCTTAGTCCCAATAGACCCGCATCATAAAGCCTTAACAATTACTGTGAAATGGTCTAGTATTCACTATTTAAAACCGCAATCGTTTATACGATACTTATATCACAAGGGCGACTATCTCTCAATAAATAGGACTATTTCTGAAATTAACTGGCGGGATGAATTCATTGGACTTGAGATTGACGAAGCTATTGATAGATTTTACTCAATTGTTAATGATTTAAAAAATAATTTTATACCTTCAAAAAAAGTTCAAAAGGGAGTCTACCCAAAGTGGTATTCGCCTGCTCTAAAGAAAATTCTTCGAGAAAAACATAAATATTTTATGAAATATAAAATCTACAAAAATAGCTGTAATCAGCATATCTATTATCTTCTTAGAGATAGGGCTAAAGTATTAGAATCAAAATGTTATGCTGACTACATGAACAATGTTGAAAATTCAATTTTAAGAAATTCCAAATATTTTTGGTCTTATATTAAGTCCAAATCTAAATCCAATTGCATGCCCAATGTTCTTAAATATAATAATAGCACGGTGTCAACGGGTGAAGAAATCTGTAATACATTTTCGTCCTACTTCTCATCAATGTTTATCTCTGATGACTGCAGTAACACCTCTCACTTGTCTCCGACTAAAGATGTACATGCAGTGAACTCACACATAGCAGATATATCACGAATCTATGTAAATACACACCTCGTTGCTAAACACTTGGCTAGTTTGGATGCTTCAAAATCAGCGGGTCCCGATCACGTCAGTCCTGTATTTTTGATCAATTCTGCCAAAAGGATTGCTTTACCAATCTCACTACTCTTTGAAAAATCCTTAGCGGAGTGTATATTTCCTGCAGTTTGGAAATCTGCATATATCACACCCATTCACAAAAAGGGATCTAAAACTGATATTACCAACTATAGACCTATTTCCAAGCTTTGCGTTATAGCGAAAACCTTTGAAAGAATTGTGCATGAGCAGGTGAGTGCTATTCTAAAGAACCAATTCCACAGTTCTCAGCATGGGTTTCGTCGTGGAAGATCCACTGTCTCTAATTTAATGCTACTAAATGAACATATTACTGCAGCCATGGATACAGGTAGTCAAGTAGACGTGATTTACACGGACTACACGAAAGCATTTGACCGGATAGATCACAGCACTCTTTTATTTAAACTTGCACGCATGGGCATCCGAGGAAATTTATATAGATGGTTCTCCTCATATATCGATAGAAGAACTCAAGCAGTAGTGGTTAATAATTACATTTCCAGCTGGGTTACTATCCCCAGTGGCGTCCCCCAAGGATCTTTATTGGGCCCATTACTGTTTACCATCTTCATTGACGATATTTCAACATGCTTTCAAAATTCGCAGTACCTTTGCTTTGCTGACGATATGAAAATATTTAAGGAAATTAAGTGTCCCGATGATGTCACCAAACTCCAGTCGGATTTAATTAGATTAGAGAATTACTGTGCACTGAATAAACTGTATTTAAATACAAGCAAATGCAGTGTGATAAGCTATTCTCGTAAAAAAAATGATATCAAATTTGATTACATTTTAAAGAATGAAATTTTAACAAGAGACGATGTCATTCGTGATCTTGGCGTAATCTATGATTCAAAATTTATATTTAATTACCATATTGATAATATATGTATGAAAGCATCCAAATCACTGGGCTTTCTGATGAGAAGTTCTATGTCCTTTACCAAAGCCAAAACTATAAAAATTATTTATTGTATGCTTGTTCGTAGTATTCTTGAATACGCATCTCAAATTTGGAATCCATGCTATGATAAATATGTGTTACGCATCGAACAAATACAAAATAAATTTATTAAATTTCTTTGTTTTACACAAAAAATAAAATATAAATCTAGCGCTTACCTAATTTTATGTAAAAAATTTCATTTACTTCCTTTGTCGTTCAGACGTGAAATTGCTGATATAACCAGTTTGCTTAGTATCGCAAATAACACAATAAACTGCCCGGAATTATTAGTTAACCTCAAATTCAACGTTCCAAACAGATTTGTACGTTTTAATCCTCCTATACATATCCCATTGGTTAATACTAATTATAGACAAAATTCGTTCTTCTGGAGAGCATCTAACGCATTCAATAAACTTAGTAAAGAAACTGATTTAGAATTAGACATATTTTGTACCAGTGTTACCTCTGCCAGACAGCAATTGAGTAAGCGTTTTTTCAATCAAACTAATTGATGTATGTATTTAATTAATTTAGCACACTTAATGTTGTAATATTCACATATTTGTTTTACTAGTGTATCTCTACTCGTGAGAACCTGTAATTGGCTTTATGTTACTAGAATTTAGTTACTAAGATGTTTTTGATAGCTGTTGGTTTTCCTATAAATAAATAAATAAATAAAAATAAATAAATAAGTAAAAACGTAGTCTTATCATTTGTGTCGGTGTGCGCGCGATAAGTAAAAACGTAGTCTCATCATTTGTGTCGGTGTGCGCGCGATAAGTAAAAACGTAGTCTCATCATTTGTGTCGGTGTGCGCGCGATAAGTAAAAACGTAGTCTCATCATTTGTGTCGGTGTGCGCGCGATAAGTAAAAACGTAGTCTCATCATTTGTGTCGGTGTGCGCGCGATAAGTAAAAACGTAGTCTCATCATTTGTGTCGGTGTGCGCGCGATAAGTAAAAACGTAGTCTCATCATTTGTGTCGGTGTGCGCGCGATAAGTAAAAACGTAGTCTCATCATTTGTGTCGGTGTGCGCTCGATAAGTAAAAACGTAGTCTCATCATTTGTGTCGGTGTGCGCGCGATAAGTAAAAACGTAGTCTCATCATTTGTGTCGGTGTGCGCGCGATAAGTAAAAACGTAGTCTCATCATTTGTGTCGGTGTGCGCGCGATAAGTAAAAACGTAGTCTCATCATTTGTGTCGGTGTGCGCGCGATAAGTAAAAACGTAGTCTCATCATTTGTGTCGGTGTGCGCGCGATAAGTAAAAACGTAGTCTCATCATTTGTGTCGGTGTGCGCGCGATAAGTAAAAACGTAGTCTCATCATTTGTGTCGGTGTGCGCGCGATAAGTAAAAACGTAGTCTCATCATTTGTGTCGGTGTGCGCTCGATAAGTAAAAACGTAGTCTCATCATTTGTGTCGGTGTGCGCGCGATAAGTAAAAACGTAGTCTCATCATTTGTGTCGGTGTGCGCGCGATAAGTAAAAACGTAGTCTCATCATTTGTGTCGGTGTGCGCGCGATAAGTAAAAACGTAGTCTCATCATTTGTGTCGGTGTGCGCGCGATAAGTAAAAACGTAGTCTCATCATTTGTGTCGGTGTGCGCGCGATAAGTAAAAACGTAGTCTCATCATTTGTGTCGGTGTGCGCGCGATAAGTATAAACGTAGTCTCATCATTTGTGTCGGTGTGCGCGCGATAAGTAAAAATGTAGTCTCATCATTCTTCCCGAACGCACCAATATATATAACTTGAAAAGCTGTAGGTACAAAATGTAGTTAGATGTGTGAGCACTGACTTGGTCTTGTAGATGTTGGTGTCGCGCTGGAAGTAGACCGCTGGCCCCGGCGACTTCGCCTTCAGTTGGTAGCCGACGCGCGCACCCATCGTGTAGGCGGGCGTGCCGGGCCCCAGCCGCAGCGCGTACGCATTGGGAGCGGGCCCCACTCGCCGCAAGGCGTAGCCCAGCCGTGCGCCAATGGAGTAGGCGGGAGCGCGAGGACTGCGCCCCGGCGGACAGCGCTCAGGCGCGTGCGCGCCGGGACCTGGCGTGCGCAGTATCGAGCGCTGCGGGAAGCGCGCCCCCAGGGACCAGGCGGGCGCGCTCGTGGGGCCCTCGCGCGTGACGCGCTCCACTCTGTAGACGGGGCCGGGGCCGAGCGCTCGCGCGCGATACCCCGCCCTGGTGCCGAACGAGTACATGGGCCCGCGGTAGCGGGACGGGTCGTGCCGCGGATACCCCACCGTCGTGGGCAGAGCGTAAGCGCCCGGCCCGGGCCCTGCGTCATCACAATATAAGTTGAATGCAACGGTATTACAGAGGCACTCCTCAGACAGGCTCACCTACACACCGGAGCAGTCCGCTACTGACTCGGAGTGGGACAACGGTATTACAGAGGAGCTCCTCAGACAGGCTCACCTACACACCGGAGCAGTCCGCTACTGACACGGAGTGGGACAACGGTATTACAGAGGAGCTCCTCAGACAGGCTCACCTACACACCGGAGCAGTCCGCTACTGACTCGGAGTGGGACAACGGTATTACAGAGGAGCTCCTCAGACAGGCTCACCTACACACCGGAGCAGTCCGCTACTGACACGGAGTGGGACAACGGTATTACAGAGGAGCTCCTCAGACAGGCTCACCTACACACCGGAGCAGTCCGCTACTGACACGGAGTGGGACAACGGTATTACAGAGGAGCTCCTCAGACAGGCTCACCTACACACCGGAGCAGTCCGCTACTGACACGGAGTGGGACAACGGTATTACAGAGGAGCTCCTCAGACAGGCTCACCTACACACCGGAGCAGTCCGCTACTGACACGGAGTGGGACAACGGTATTACAGAGGAGCTCCTCAGACAGGCTCACCTACACACCGGAGCAGTCCGCTACTGACTCGGAGTGGGACAACGTGGCATAACTAAGTGTGATCATAAGTTTATATGGCAGTATGGCGTCCTACTAAGTGAACTGACCACATCTTGAAAGTCGCAGTAGGTAAACCATTTGATGCTAATGGGACAGAACCGTTCCGAGTGGCATACCCGTGGGTGAGACCTATGTCTAACAATGGACGTCTACAGGCAGTCCATGGTGTCCTAACTAATGGAGCTTCAGATATAATTTCTGATTTCCAGGTATATGAATATTAAATATTTTTGGGAAATAAAAGTTATTAAGAAAAATGTCACAGGGTTTTGAAGTACATCGGAGTGACACCGAGAGAATCTCAATGGTGAGCTGAAGATATAGGTCGCACTATTTGGAAATCAAGATTCCAACACGTTTTGAACCGTCACCAAAGCTCGGGTGGGGTGTGGAATCCTACCGAGAAAAAAGTACTTAATAGAGAATGTCACGAGATGTTCGCTCACATCATCTGCCGTATAGGCAGTACCAAACAAACTTGTACAAATATTCTGAGTGTCAATTGCACAGAACTCGTTCTGCATAACGAGTTGAAGGCTGTCAGCTATAGGTACACTTGAGGCGGGGTGTATTCCCTGTGTGGTGACGGAGTAACAATACAAGTCATCATTGCTTGTCCGTGGGTGTCGTAAAAGACGACCAAGAGATATAATATCTATGCAAGAGGAAGGAACTCTAAATAAAACCCTATAGGTACCCACATGTGTGATCAACGTGGTGTTGTACGTCAATCGCCCTCCTATAGCAGAGCAGACTCGAGCCCAGCAGTGGGACGTTTATGAGCTGAGAGGACGAGGCGGTGTGGTGCCGACTAGTGGGTACTCACCCAATGGTTTCTTAGACATGTCGTGTGCGAACTGTTCGCGTACTCTCACTGACACTACAATTTATTCATTAATACATGTGTGTGCACTTTACACTTAAATAATTTAGATGTGTCGCGCGTCAGACGTCACACTAACAAATGAGTGTCGCCGCGTCACTCGACTATAGTCGCGGCGACAAGGAGGCCGCGCGCGGCACTACGAGTACCTACTCGTACGACATCAAACCTTGCGTTATGTGCTGAGCTTGTATTATATTTAATATCTTAATGCTTTAAAATGTTATATTTAATAATTTAAAGGGTAATTTATGATAAACTGTTAGGGTGTAGTGTCGGGAGGAGAGGTATCCCGCGGGGGTATTCTGTAGGACCAACCACTGACGACAAGAAAGTCGGCCCAACGACGAAGGCGACGTGCTACGGATGGGTCATGGGGCCGCGCGCCGCCCCTCTGTCGCCCCGAACGGAGCCGGGCGGCGGGTGCGCTGACCATGGCCCACCACAAAAAAAGGTGTGTGGTATCATCAGTAGAATAGATGGTATTCTGATATAAACATTATTGAAAAAAATACAATAAGAACACCACAGAAACGTGGTCGCTAAATGTGGGCCTCGTAACTAAGCTCAAAGTTATTTAACTGTTCACGATTTCTCTGCGGAATATAGTGGTTGAGGGGAGTGATGGCTGCTCTAGTAGTTAACTCGTGATCGGGTGCCGCTTGTAGGATCTGGTCCAGCCATAATCATTTGAATTATATTAAGTATCTTGCAGTTCGAAGGGCATCACACTGGAGTTAGGTCTTACAAAACTTGTACACAAATTTATATCTAGTAAAAAGAAAAAAAATTAAAATAATAGACAAGCCTGCTGAGTTTCTTGCCGGATCTTCTCAGTAGCGGTCGCGTTCCGATCCGGTGGTAGTTTATTTTTATTGGATAATTTAATTTTATTTTGTAATATTGACAATATGTAAGTGCCCTCTCGGGGTCTATGCATAATAAATGATTTGAATTTGAATAAAATCCGAAATACGTCCGTAGTAGAACAAGTTTTAACTGATATAGCATGAAGAATTATAACGCTGAAGTAGCAATGGGCAGGCCACATCGCTCGACGAACCGACAACCGCTGGGGAAGAAAGGTTCTCGAGTGACGACCACGTATCGGATGATGCAGTGTAGGATGAACTAGGTTGACCGACGGCTTGGTGAAAGTTGCTGGGCGTCGTCGGTTGCAGGTGGTACAGGACCGCACCTTGTGCCATCACATGAGAGAGGTGTACGTCCAGATGTGGACGGCGATAGGCTGAACTGAATTAATGAAAGACCACCACAAGACTACAAACACTTATTGTATAGATTTGACCCACAACAATGGTTAAAGATTGTTTTATAAAGCAATAAAACTTTTAGTAAGACGAAGTAAGACGCTTTTTAAAAATCAATAATAAATTAGCATCATGCCCTCTGCGTGTTCATCTCTCTCATTGTGGCCGCGTTCCGATCCAGTTGTACCTAGTATATTAGATTTGTTATGTTAAACTAATAAATTGTCATAGTAATTACTACAAATGTAATGTCTAATAATTACTGATCAATTACAAAATAATTCTTTTATTTAATAATTTTCTTCTTGTACGTACGATAAATTTGCATTAAAATATGGATCAAAATTTAATAACTAATTCTGTAGCGGGTAGATATAAATCTATGTAATAACGATGACTTATTAGACTTCAGACATGTTAGTCCGCCCGTAACTAAGAACTCTGTAAAGTGTTCGAAACATAGGGCAAACAAAAATCAATTACAAACACTATAAAATCTGTAAAAAATAGTTTTATTTATAATCCAAAAGCAAATTTGAAAATTGTGTAGGTATGTTGTTATCAGACCCCATAAGTAATATACAATTCAATATATAATCAAACAGTATCCTATTAGGAAGTGTTACCCCCACCAGGGGCGAGGGGGGAGGGGGCGCAGCTGTGCCCCACCGCGACCTAACGAGCTGTAGTAATATGCTGTGCGGCCTCACTGCGGCGTCGCGCCCGCCGCACTGAGGACCGACCCCACTGTGTTGTTTCTCGTAGCACTGGTTGCCTTCAGTAGCCCTCCAGTGCACTCGGTGATGTCGCTCCTACGCGATAGAACTCCTTGCTGCAGAAGCGCTAGTATTAAGTAAGCGGCGTACACAGTATTACTGAGAGAACTCTTACAGAGATTTTAGATTAATTATGAAATTAAGTGAACAGTAGGCGAACTCATCTGTGACATGTGTTGTGTACATGTTTTTTTTTGTTTTTGGCAGATTATGGTTAGCCCACACGTCGTCCGTTTCCTCTGGAGCGGCACAAGTACGACGTACGGCTCCTTAACCCATCGTATTCTCACTCCTTCGCAATGCAATACATATTAAACTGTATCTGATCTTATCTGTTACTCTAGGGTAAATTTTGAACAGCAAGAGGTTCTCTCTATAACCGAGTGACTTTACTTTAGCACGTTTCATGTACCAGTAGTAGTGCTCCAGTAGCTACAGTTAGCCGATAGTCACGTTGGTTATTCCGCGCTCGTCAGGTCCGCTGAGTGTGAGCGGTTCGCTGTGGGGCCGGCGAGTGCGATGTCAATGCGAGCTCGTTAATTCGCAGCGGAGGCGTTCACCAGAAAATTGTATGAAGCAGAGGCATCACGCACCGACGCACTCTGATTGTGGGCGCCTTATCTCAGCTCGCAGCCGCCGCGTGAGGCGCGCGTCAGTCGCGTCACTCGCGTCAGTCGCCCGCCCACACTCGCACCATGCAGAGCGCGCCGCCCGCGAGCGGGGCGACAGCCTTCGCACTCATATACTTCACGTTCTTCCTCGACAACGTGCTGGTCACTGTACTCGGTAATGTCGCGCGCATACCTACTGCTCCGTGTTGTGTGTAACACACAACACATTGTATATTGTTTACAAGTATATCTGTTACAAATACTTGAAGCATTATAGATTTAGTAATTACAAATGGTTGTTTAAATCAAAAAGTTTTAAGAACTATATAGCATCGTCATACTTATATAGATGTTGTCCGTGTGGTGACGGAATAACAATACAATTTACCACGTGTCTATCAAGATAGTACACGTCGTACACGTGGGTACAAGTGCGTGAATGTCTTAAAGTACGACTAAGGGATACGTATTTAACATCTATGCACGACGAAGGAACTTTGAAATAAAACGTACTACACTAGTCTGTCTGAACTGCGTCGTATAATAAGGACATTGTCTCGTATTATGGGGCAGACCCAAGACCAGCAGTAGGTCGTATCTATATGAACCGAAACGGTGATGATTATCATCATTTCGTCTAGCATCGTCAACATAAAGTATATTTATTTTAATAAATATCAATCTGTTATAGTGGAGAGCATACACTAATATTTAGGACATCCACGTATCGTACCTGTATCCAGTTACACCCTTCAGCTGAAACATCTTCAAATACCATAGCATGCTCCTCTTCTGGACAATGCGGTACATCAGATTAAGCTAGTCTTTACTTTATGTTTTAGTATTGCTAAATGTATGCTTACCGCATTGAGGCTGTCACTAGCAGCCTGTTCTGTTAGTATAATTAAATTCAACACGAAGCAAACAGGTGGTACGTTTACAATTACATATGCATTTGTGTCAAAATATAATACAGGTACGCCTTTTGAGACTCTCCTTACTTTTGGATTAATTATAATATTTGCTGTGAATGCATAAAGGTTCATCTGGTTATGCAACTTGGTTGTTTGTGATGGGGTAGGGTGTTTGTATTCTTATGGCTATTTTTTTTATTGGGGGGCGCGGCCGGAGCACCTCCTCGTGGTGCTCCCTGGTAACGTCCATTTGGACGTCATGCGGCCATCTGGACGGCCAAGATTCCGGCAGGGGGGGGTCTCCGCGTGCGGCTCTGGTGGCAGAGCGCACGGCGGATCTGACCCGGGGCCAATGGGGCGGATGTGCCTCATGGCACTCCGTCGCCAGGGACGGTTGCGTCACGGCCCGGGGGCGTGACGGGTCGGTCGCTTGCGAGCGGCCAGACCCGGAAGGCCCAAACCGTAATCCTGAGCAGGGGGGTCAGGACCGGGGGTCTTCGGACCGCGGGGAAGAAAACCCCTATAAAAAATTACCCCTAATCCTAAGTTTGGCCACTCGGCGAGGGGATGAATGGTTGGTGGGTTAAAAAGCGCGCGAGCGTCCAGCCGTTAGAGTGGTAGTCAAGGCAAGACTTAAAAACGTCCAAACAATATGGCAGAAGTCAAGACAGGTAATACTTCACCAGAGGGTCCCGGCCAGGCCGGGGAGTCCCTTGCTGTGCCGGTGCTTGCGCGCGACGTCCATTTGGAGTCGCGCCCAAGTCCCGGCACAGTCAGTCCCCAAACGTATGGGTGGGGGGCAACTACTGCCTTAGAAGCCGAGAGCCCGGCTCAACATCAAGTGGCTCAGGGGGGGAAGGGGAATGAGGAGGAGGTCAGGAAGAAGACCCGGAGGACGAAGCCGAGGCGTTCCGCCGCTGCGCGAGCCCGCATAAACGCCACAAGATCTAAGGCGAGGCGGGAGCGGAAGAAGGCAGAAGCCATTGCTGCACGCGAGGCGGGTGGCAGCATTGTTGCTTCTACTGGACCGTCGGACCTGGAGAGCGAGTCCACCGCAGAGCCGTCGCTGGAGGAGAGCGTCGGCAATGGCAGCGGATCCGAGGACGAGGGCGGCATTGCCGCAGGGCCGTCCAAGACGATGGAAGGCAGCTCGGAGTCGAGGCTGCTGAGCGACGAGGGCGGCGCTGCTGCAGAGCCGTCGCGAGACGAGGGCGGCAGTGCCGCAGGACCGTTGGAGGCGGCAATACACACGGCCTCGGAGATGTCGGCGGACGAGGGCGGCAATGCCACAGAGCCGTCCGCCGACGAAAGTAGCACCGACCGGATGCAGGTCGGCCAGAGAAGGGACGAGGGCGGCGGATGCGTCGCAGGTCCGTCCGATAGGTGTAGGAGTAGGGAGACGATAGGCAGGCCGTCAGCTGGGGAGGAGCTCACGGGTAGGCCGTCGTCGAGGAAGGAGGTGCAGGCTGCCGAGTCGAACACCGACACCACGGTAAGTGGCACGAAGGAGAGGGAGGAGGCCCTCCCCCCGAGCGTCCGGAAGCGCCCCCTTAACGGGGGCAGCTCGAACACCGACTCAGAGGGGAGTACCAACATGCCTCCTCCCAAGGTCCCGACCATGCCCCGTGGACGCAGAGGTCGAGGATCGGCGGTGGTGGCGAGGCCGGGGACCCCCGGTCCGGCCGGCCACGGTGGCGAGGTGGCGGCCCTACAGGCCGCGAACGCCCGCCTTAGTGAGGAGGTCTCTGGCTTGCGGGAACGCAACCGCAAGCTGGAGACGGAGCTATCGGCGGTGCGACGGGAGAACCGCGGGTTGGCCAAGGAGATGGCCGACCTGCGGGCCCAGTTCGCGCGCCTGGCGCCGGCCACGCCGCCGGTGCCGGCCTCGCCACCGAAACGGGCTGCGCCGGGGAGAGCGGGCCCGTCGTCGGCGTCCGTGGTGCCGGCTGCGCCCGTCGCGGCTGCTGCGCCGGCTGCGCCCGTCGCGGCTGCTGCGCCGGCTGCGCCCGCCGCGGCTTCGGCGCTTCCTCCCCTCGTCGTGGTCCCTCCGCCGCCTCGTGGCCGCGGGAGACCGCGGAAGGGGGAGGGGCCGCCGCTCGACGAGGTGCACGGCGTGTCGGAGACGGCGGTACGCGTCATCTTAGCCCGAGTAGGGGTGATGGTGGATGCGCGTATCGCCGCCGTAGCGGCCAGGCTCCCGCCTGAGCCGCCCCTCCGACCGCCGCTCGCCGCGGACGGGGCGAGACGGCCGCAAGCGTCAGCTCCCACCCCGCTGCCCTGTCAGGGTGGCCGCGTGGTGAGCTACGCTGCGGCCGCGGCCGGGCCCAAGGGGGCCAAGAAGGCCGGCAAGGTGCCGGCTCCCGCCAAGGCCGGGCCGCGGCCGGCGCCAGCGGCTGCACCGCAGGCGCCGGCCAGCGCACCCGCGACCGCTCCTGCTGCGCTCAGCGCTGCTGCCAGGCTCGAACAGGGCTGGCAGGTGGCTGAGCGGGGCAGGAAGGCACGCGGCCAGAAGCGGAGAGCGGCGGCCAAGAGTGCCGCCGTGGCCGCCGCTCCCCAGGCGGGAGCCGGCAGAAAGGGGAAGAAAAGGTCGCGCAGGGGCCTCAAGTCGCCGAAGACGGCCGCGGTGGTCATCACCGTGCTGCCTGAGGCGGCTGAGAGGGGCCTCAACTATGAGGCCGTCCTAAAACGCGCCCGGCGGGAGCTGGACGTCTCCGGTATCGGGGGCGTCGAGGCGAGGACCCGCAAGGCCCGGACAGGGGCTCGAATACTCGAGTTCCCTGGGGCCGAGGGCGCGAAGACGGCCGATAGTTTGGCCACGATGTTGAGGGGGCTGTTCGGGCCGGAGGATGGTGTCCGAATCGCCAGGCCTGTCAAGTGCGCAGAGATGCGCCTGACGGGCTTGGACGATTCCGTGACGGTGGAGGACGTCCGGGAGGCCATTATGGCGCGTACCGGATGTGCCTCGGACACCGTCCGGATTGGCACCATTCGCACTGGTCCGGGCGGCGTCGGTGCTGCCTGGGTGCAGTGTCCGGTGGAGTCGGTCAAGCAATTGGCCGACTCAGGCAGGCTCCTCGTGGGCTGGAGCTCGGCGCGGGTAACCGTGCTAGAGCCCCGGCCCGCGAGGTGTTACAAATGCATGGCGGTCGGGCATACCCGACCGACATGCAAAAACTGCTTTGATTGCAGCGGGCTATGTTTCCGTTGCGGTCAGACCGGACACCAGGCGGCATCGTGCTCTGCGGTGCCCCACTGCCCCGCGTGTGCGGCAGGCAATAGGCCTGCCAAACACCGCATGGGCTCTGGGGACTGCAGACCCCCGGCATCGGCCCCGAAGGGGCGGGACGGCCCATCGACCGGGCCAGTCCCCGCTCCGAGCGCGGCCCGATCGCCCGTCAGCGCGGAGGAGGTGACGATGGATACGGACCGTTAATGGACCCCGTATCCATTCGTCTCCTCCAGGCCAACCTCAACCACACCGCCGGTGCGCAGGACGTGTTCCTGCAAGCCATGGCGGAGTGGTTGATAGGAGTAGCCGTAGCCGCGGAGCCGTACGTGGTGCCCGACCGGCCTAACTGGTTGGGTAGCACCGATGGCACCGTGGCAATCGTCGCCTCCACGTCGTGGCCTTCGTCGCCTCTGACCCTTAGGGACAGGGGCGTCGGATACGTCGCGGCGGACTGGGGGGAGATTACGCTCCTCGGAGTCTATCTCTCCCCTAACTGGAGTGTGACCGATTTCGAGGCCTCCCTCACCATCATGGAGGCCTCGTTACGGCGAATGGCATCGCGCCAGGTCTTCGTCTTGGGGGACTTCAACGCCAAGTCCGTGGCGTGGGGGTCTCCCCGGACGAACGACCGAGGACGGGCGATCGAGGAGTGGGCGGCGGCACTGGGCCTCTGTTTGCTGAACAGGGGCTCGGTGCATACGTGCGTGCGACAACGGGGCGGGTCGATAGTGGACCTTTCGTTCGCTAGCCCCGAGGTCGCCGCACGCGTGGGGAGCTGGCGCGTCGTGGAGGAGGTGGAGACCTTGTCGGACCACCGGTATATCCGGATGGAGGTCTCCCCGGTAATCCCGACGCCCAGCAGGGGTCACGGGGCGGATGGACGTCCTGCGTTCCCGCGATGGGCTGTGGGTCGCTTAGACCGGGACCAGCTGGCGGAGACAGCCATCGTTTACTCGTGGCTGTCCTCTGCCAACCAGTCGGACGGGGTGGACGCCGAGGCTGGCCGCATCCGCAGTGCGTTGACGCAGATCTGCGATGCGGCCATGCCCCGGGTACGGCGTCCGCCCCCGAGGAGGGCGGTCCACTGGTGGTCCCGGGAGCTGGCGGATCTCCGGGCCGCGTGCATTCGCGCCCGGAGGGCCTACACCCGCAGCCGGCGGCGCCAACGCGACGCGGAGCGGGAGGCCTTGCTGTATGAGGGCTACCGCAATGCGCGGTCGGCCTTCAGGCTGGCCGTCCGCTCCGCCAAGGACGTCAGTCGGCAGGAGATGCTGGACGGTCTCGACCGTGACCCCTGGGGACGCCCCTATCGCGCGGTGCTGAATAAGCTCCGCGCGCGGGGCCTTCCCCTCACCGAGACTCTCCAGCCCAGCCTTCTCACCCGGGTCGTCGAGGACCTGTTCCCGCGGCGGGCGGAACACACGCCCCCGGTCATGGCTCCGCCAGACACTGACCGGGAGGCCGACGACGACAGTGTTCCGCCCATCACGGAACCCGAGATGGGAGTGGCGGTGGCGCGCATGTGCGCAAAGTCCACCGCCCCCGGGCCCGACGGTGTTCCAAACCGCGTGTTGGGCCTGGTCCTCGACCACCTGGGTCCCCGCCTCAGGGAGCTGTTCGACGCGTGTTTAGCGTCCGGACGGTTCCCTGGGTGCTGGAAGGAGGGAAGGCTGGTGCTCCTGCCGAAGCCGGGACGGTCTCCGGGGTCGCCTTCGGCCTACAGGCCTATCGTGCTGCTCGATGACACGGGCAAGCTACTGGAGAGGGTGGTAGCTGCCCGCATCGAGCGGCACCTCGTCGGCACGGGGCCCGATCTGTCGGACGCCCAGTTTGGGTTTAGGAGGGGTCGTTCGACGATCGCGGCTCTGTTGCGCCTGAGGGCCGTGGCGACTGAGGCCGTCACCGGTGGGGGAGTGCTGTTGGCGGTGTCCCTAGACATCGCCAACGCATTCAATAGTCTGCCATTCAGCTGCATCAGGGAGGCGCTCCGGTATCACGGAGTGCCAGCTTACCTGAGGCGGCTAGTGGCAGACTATTTGGTGGGGCGCAGCGTCCTCTGTACCAACCGAGCAGGGGACGTTGTGCGAACGCCCATGTCGTGCGGTGTCCCACAGGGGTCGGTCCTCGGACCCACCCTGTGGAACATCGGCTACGACTGGGCGTTGCGGGGGAGCCTCCCGCCCGGGCTGGGCGTGATTTGTTACGCCGACGACACGCTCGTCACAGCCCGCGGTGGGACGCTAGAAGAGGCGGTAAGCCTGGCGACCTATGGCACCGAAGAGGTCGTCAGGCGGATCGAGGCGCTGGGGTTGAGGGTCGCCCTGGACAAGACGGAGGCCCTCTTGTTCCATGGGCGCCTTATGAGCCCTCCCATCGGCGTCTCGATCACCGTCCGATCGGTTGACATCAGCATCCGGGCCCATATGAGGTACTTGGGCCTGGTGCTCGACGGGCAATGGTGGTTCCGGGAGCATTTCCGCAGGCTCGCTCCGCGGCTCGTCGGCGCGGCGTCCGCCCTATCGTGGCTAATGCCGAACGTGGGCGGACCGAGCGCTACGTGCCGACGGCTGTACACGGGGGTCATCCGGTCGATGGCCCTGTACGGCGCACCGGTGTGGGCGGGGTCCTTGACCGTCCGACTTAGGGCCCTTCTGTGGCGACCACAGAGGGTCATGGCGGTCAGGGCCATCCGCGGATACCGCACGGTTGCGACGGAGGCAGCGTGCCTATTGGCCGGGACTCCCCCGTGGGACCTGGAGGCGGAAATGCTCGCCGAGTTGTATCGGCGGGTGTCGGGGGTGCGCGGGGAGGGCGGTGTGATCTCGTTAAGGGATCTCACCGCCTGGCGCGTCGACGCCCGCCGAGACGTCATTGCCCGTTGGGCAGTCCGGCTGGAGAGGCCTCGGTTCGGGGTGCGAACCGTGGAGGCCTTCCGGCCGGTGCTGATGCAGTGGTTGGAAAGGCGGCACGGGGTGCTCTCCTTCCGACTAGTGCAGGTGTTGACGGGGCACGGGAGCTTCGCCAAATACCTGCACAGGGTCGTAAGGAGGGAGAGTACACCGTCCTGCCACCACTGCGATTGTGACGAGGACACGGCGCGCCACACGCTCGAGGCCTGCGCGGCTTGGGCAGTGCAGCGCCGTGAACTCGTCGCAATCATCGGTGCCGACCTGACGCTGCCGGCCATCGCTAGGGCTATGGTCGACAGCGTCAGGAACTGGGACGCGGTCGCAGCCTTCTGCGAGACAGTGATCTCGCAGAAGGAGGCGGCGGATCGTCTGCGCGTGGAGCGCAGCCTCGATGAGGAGATCCGCCGCCGGCGAGTGGGGCGGCGCAGGCGCAACTATCTGCGCCTCATGCCGCCCTAGCCGAGGCCGCGGGTGACGTGACCGGGGATTAGTCCGTCACCCGCCGAGAGGCCGACCGCGTGAGGAAAGACCGACGTCCTCCCCGAGGGGGGGACGTCGGTCGATGGGAGGGTACCCCGCGTAGGGGGTATTCCGTCGGGCCGACCACTGACGACAAGTAAACCTGCTCCGGTGGTCGGCCCAATGACGAAGGCGAGGTGGTTTTCGGGTGGGTTGCGGGAGTTGCGTGCTTAAGCCCCTCTGTCGCCCCGGACGGAGTGGTGCGGAGGCGCGCCGACCGCGACCCACCCAAAAAAAAAAAAAAAAAAAAAAAAAAAAAAAAAAAAAAATGGCTATTTTTATTGAAAGCGTGTAAAGTATCGAAATAATTTACTTAACAAAAATCATACTCGTCCTGCGTTCGGTGCAATGTGGGAACACATTTAGTGGCCATATTTTAGATAATAATATACTGTACTAGCCGCAATATAGATTGATTGATTCTTACATGAGCATATATATATCTCCTGGATCTGTTTGCTTATGTTACTATAATTACTTACTAATAATATTGGGCGGGACTCGATGAGGTGTTGATATTTGATTAGTTAATTTAAAGGTGGTCCCTTTGCGTGCCATCTTATTACGCTCCAGTGAAATTGTAATGTATGTGACAGTACCGATCATACCCGACTGGATCAGCGGCGAGTCGCTGGCGCTGTGGGCGGCCCAGGAGCCACCCCTCGCCGACCTGCTCAACCACACTGTGCAGCGGTTCACTCAGGACCACCAGGAAGGTACTCACACACACATATTTAAATAGTAGTAGTTCGCCCGTACGAACACAGTGTAGACTTCTTATAAACTCTATGTATAACGAATTTGATAAAATAAATTATTTACCTAAAATTATTTATGAATGAAAAATGATTGTCACACGCGAGATTTTAATTCACATCTATTGATAATTTATCTGTATGACAACCAAATGATACTTTAATTTTTCGTCTTCGTGTAATTTCATATTACACATATGTAAAGGTTATCAGATAGATGGTAGGTAAGAGATGTATCTACCTATAGGTCGGATTGTTGGCACGAATTTACAATCGAATCGCTCATCTGTGGCAATCGTCTTCCACGCGTAAATAAGTTTATACGTAGCCTAGGGTTTTAAATCTCATTTACAAATTATTTATCCTTATATCAAATAATACCGAAAAAATACGAGACATCAGCTTGTACGAGATAAGAATAGCTCTCAAAAAACTAAGAAACGCTAAGACACCGGGAGATAATGGAGTTATGGGCGAGCTCTTGAAGACAGGTGGCATTTCGGTCTTAAAGACTTTCAGACGCTATTTAATGCCGTTGTCCTTGCGGCTTGGGGGGATCAGGAGTGTGGTGATGCTATACCTATACCTACTTCAAGAATGGCGACTAAGCTCTTCTAAACACTGCATTGAAAGATGTCTTTACGCTCTTGGATTAGACCGGACTCGGCATCATCATTCAGTCAACGGCGAATACATTACTAATTTCGAGAAAGAGGTCAGGCGATAAATCCAATTCGGTTGAATCTTCGGGCAATTTAAGAGGATCTTCTCATGGAACCTACCTCAGTGTGTGAAAACACAGGTCTACGACCGGTGTGTGTTAACAGTGATGACTTATCGTACGGAAACGTGCTCCTTAAAACTAAACTGTGGACCTCATAACTAAACGCAGAGACGCTTAGCGTGACCTACACTCGGAGTTTCTCTGTGAGATAGAATCCACAATACTTGTAGAAGAATGGATGTTATTTATATCATCATCAGCATTATCATCTCAGCCCATATACCTACGTCCCACTGTTGGGCTCGGGCTTCTTCCATAATGGAAGGGTAATTGACCTACTATACCACGCTGGTCAGACGTGTTGGTATATGGTTTTATTTCAAGTTTTCCTTCTCTCGCATAGATGTTATATGCGTTTTATATCCCTTAGTCGTCTCGTACGATCACCCACGGGTAAGATAGGGGGTAGTGAATTGTATTCTTACTCCGTCACCACACGGAAAGTTTATACAGCACAAAGAAATAGTACGTAAAAGTATCAACGGGCTGGACACATCAGACGTCGAACTGACCACCGTTGAGGGACAAAGGTTCTCGAGTGGCGACCACGTATCGGACGACAGTGTACTGACCCCCACGACATGGACCGACGACCTGGTGAAACTTGCTGGGCGTCGTTAGATGTAGCAGGGAGCGGACTGCACTTAGTGGCTCAACATTAGAGAGATCTATGTTCAGCAGTAGACGGCGATAAGCTAGATGATGATGGTATAATGTTCATATGAATAGGCCCCTATAGCCCAGTCGAATTGTTGATTGGACCCAGGCAAAATTATAAGTAGAATTTTTCCTTCGGAATTCGTTAGGGGGGAATCACTGGGGAGTCTACATTTTGGTTTTCGAATTCCCAGTGGTCTTGCGTTTTCCGCCATCTTGATTTTAAGGGTGGTTTTATATTTTTAAATAACTCGTTTATTTTCAATTTTAAACGAAAAATGGTCATCACCAAAGTTGTTCAAAATTAAATTTTCTACAATTTTTGTTCTCATCATTTTTTCCGTAGGACCGATATTTCTCGATTCACACCCGAAAAGAAAGTTGAAAACAGAAGAGTTATTCAATAAACTAAATATAATAAAGAAAATTGAATAAATAAATAATAAAAATTAAATAAATAAATAATAAATTGAATAAATAAATAAATAATAAAGAAAATTGAAAACAAAAGAGTTTTCAATAACAATAGAATAACTCAATACTACTCTATAAGTAAGTACACTATACTCTACTCAATACTACTCAACTACACTATAAGTAATAAACAAAAAATCACCCTTTCTTTTCGGGTGTGAATCGATAAATATCGATCCTACGGAAAAAATTATGAGAACAAAAATTGTAGGAAAGGGCATAGCCGAATAAGCAGGTCGAATCGGCCCCGGCCGAGTTTTCTGTCGGCACTATGGGGATCAATTTGGTCTCAAAAGAAAATAATTCAGTCAAAATTTCAGCTCTTAATCTTAAGCGGTTTTCGCGAAATTGAAAAATAACCTATTTTTTCGTTTTGTTTTTTTTAATAGTAAAATTAAAATTTTTTTTGCTGATTTTTTACCAAATACTTACGAGCAAAAGCTGTGAAAAAAAAAAATTATTATTCTCAGACTGAAAGCCGATTTTTAAAATAAAAAACAAATTTACAATTTTTTTTTATATGCTTATTTTAAAACATGCAATCACCAAATTTGGAGAGAATACGTTATCTTTGCATCTCTGTACTCAGGAATTTTTTAAATTTTTTTGGTTTGGTGCAACGATATGAAAAAAATTAAAAACTGATTTTTTGTTAATTATTTCATA